>JANBPO010004534.1:0-34165 GCA_024336825.1 Amorphophallus titanum
TTAACAATATGGTGGAATAAAATTTGAACATATTTACATGCTTTCCTGGCAAGTAATAACAATATGGAAGTCCATTTTCGTGTGCTCTTATCAAAGCAAGGTAGATGTTAGGCCCAACAAAAAATAATACATGTGCAGAGGTTAAGAACAAAACAACCACTGCATCCGTTTAATATAAAGCTGCCCAGAGCATATAATATACAAACATATGAAAGGCCTATAAAATGCATAAACATGGAAGAGGATTTAAAAAAAGGAAGAGGGCATCTGCAGTAGGAACCAGTAAGGACGAGGGACCGAGAGGAGGATGCAGAGGAGACGGGCTCGTATGCTGGGGAAGCCACCGCTACGCGCACTGATGAAGGGGATGACATTGCGGAGGAGCCTTAAGAACTTAAAATAGAAGAGCAGGTGTCAGTGTAGGGATACGAGCGGGATCGGTGTGTTGATTTAACATATCGCTGCAAATGGTGGTGGTAACACATCCCCTCGGAAGTAAAAAAAAGGGGGACATCGAGAACCCTAGTTGAACGATCATCGCTCGATCGGAGCGTATTACAGAGGTGATTGGACAAGGGAGGGTGTAGGCATAATTAGGTTGCCCAACCACCCTTCAGACGTTACAATCTACCGTGACAGTCGTCGTTGATGTTGGCCCTAGGAACGCACATCCACTGTGACGACGAAGGCAACAAGCTACACCAAGACTGGCACAGTGAAGCAGCAGCGAGAGTGTGATGGCGCAGCACGGCGTTGAGGGTTTCGCGAGTGGAGAAAGGAGGATAAGGGTGTTACAAAACCCACATGGCATACCCACGTTTATACCGCGGTTTGACGACAGGTCAGTGGCGACGGTGAGTATAAGGGTAACAAATAGTTGCCTAGTGCTGACAAATTCCCGATAGCAGTGACAAATAGTTACCTAAGTCTGAAAAATAGCTTGCAGTGTTAAAATTGTGAAAATCTTAGAATGTCGGCGCATGAAGCAAAGGCAGTGGATAAGGGTGCAAATACACTATCAGTGGCGACAACTAGATCTACAGAGTTGACAAATACACTGGTAAGGGTGAAAAATAGATTCTAGAGCTAACAAATGAAAAGCAGAAGGAGCTGAAAGAAGGATTAAAGTTCACAGGAGGACAAAAATAAGAAGCAATCAGAAGAATAACGAAGGGACTTGGTCAATGCCAAGACTATCACGCCGCAATGTGGAAACTTAGAACGTAACAGTTTATATCATTCATGTCAATCAGAGCATTCATTGTCACAAGAGACAATACCATAGGGCCGACAATTAAACAAAAACTCACATTTTATTGATAATAACAAAGTAAAGTAATTATTACACCTGACTACTTGTGGACTTCTACTCTTCGCTGAACAATTTCTACCAGGGAAACTATGTATTCTATCCTAAGAAAGGACTGGCCAGTTCGATTGCATCTTTCTATACACTGGACAAAGTTGTTCTCTTTCCCAGCAGACTTCAAAGAAGTTCCACCCTCTCCTGCCACCATCCTATCCCAAGACTGATTTGAAAAGCCTTGCAGTTTAAACCAACTCCTAATAGAGCATTCACCTCAAACCAAGAGAACATTTTGGAGGGAAAATAAGAACTCTCATCTACTCCCTTGTGATTGATGGATCTACTCAAGCACTGTTGAAAGAAGGTCAGAATTCAAGAGTACATTTCAACTTGAAACGGTCCTCTACAGATTTTCTTGGAGGGAAAATTTTCCCATTGGCTCTTCTATAAGTATGAAGCTTCTACTGAAAGAAGCTGCTGCTGCTGCCCTTAGAGGAAAGCCAAGAACACAAATCGAACTAGTGTTCAGATCTGTTCATAGAGATTTTGGACCATGTTCTGAAGCCATAGAGTAATTTCCTTATTTTTGTACTTGTGCTTCCTTGTATTCTCACATCTCTGAACCGTGCATTTTACTGTGCTTACAGCAGTATGTCCGGTGCTCTATTTAGAGGCCAGAGGTAGGTCTTAGGCTGTGCTCAGCCGTGTGCATGATTGGGGACCTGTCCCCGTGTTTGTGCTCCTCTTGTAGCGTGTTTTTCCTTTGTGAGTGTTTGTGTATATGGGGTGTTGTCCCTGTGTGTTGTAGTCTTGTAGCATGAGAACCTTGTCCTCCAGAGAACCTTGTTCTCGTGTATGTGGGGGGTTCGTCCCCCTAAGCTATGCATCGGCATGTGTGTTGGGGACTTGTCCCCGTACTGCATTTACAACGTGTGGTAAAGCCTCACTGGGTTTGTGAGGGGTGGATGTAGATCTGCAGGTTTGCAGACTGAACTACCTTAAAAATCCCTATGTAGTGGGTTGTGCATCTTGTGTGATTGCTCCATATTTCCTATCCCCATTCAGAAGTTTTTGTGCTAACTTCAACATATATGATCTTGATTGTTTTCCACCACACACATTAACATATTGCTCACACACACACTAGAGGTTCGATGAGCAGCCAATCTCAATGTAAGAGATTCTGGTTGATCACAAAAGCACACACGCACAGCTAGTCAGTTCATACTTAGTTGATGTGTATTGTGATTCATGTTGTCCAGTGCAGTAGATCCCACTGAGTTCTTAACAGTCTCTCTAGGTTCCTAGACCTCACTGCTTGGCAGTGTCGACCTCAGCTCCCTACATAGCTATGATCCGTTGAAGGAGTGTCGACCTCAGTGTATAGCGGTGTCGACCTCAGCAGTCAGTGCATTGTGCCTTGTCGTCTCCATTTGAGCTATTTCCTTTTAATCTACTATGCACACCCGGGTCCGTAGGTGGACCGACGATAAGGATGAGGGTCCGAGGTTGGTCCTTGAGTTTCCAAGGGCTTGGCTAGTTTAGGATTGAACCCCCAAGGATCCAGGGATGCCCACTTTCGCAGGCAGCCAACACGCCGAGGGCGTGGGATATAATGGCTCTCTTGCAACTCACCCGCGATAATCACTCAAATATCAGCAAATTCAGGTTCAGGCACTCTCTTACCGCCGACGGCACTAAGATGCAATACTATTTAAGCAAAGAAAACAAGCAAAGAGAAGTGATCAGGAGATCACTTGATCGGCGTGAAGACGTCAATCCCAGCCGGAGACGGGGCGAGTGGGGAAGCATGGGTATTTCCCGTACGCTGCATCGATGAAGCTTTGGATGGCGACCTGCTAATACATTCACTACACCTCACGCGGGAGGGGGATCTCAGGGTGGGGATTAACTTGAATTACAACCAAAACTACCTCCACGTAGGGAGGGGCGCTAAGTCGGCCAGGCAAGGAAGGGGAGAGCTTAAATGAAACTGAACCAGTGAGCGATGTCAGTTCTGCCCGCCTTCTGGAATGGGGGACAGGCTGTCGGAGATGTAGTAGCTGCGGCCACTCTTGAATTTTGCTTGAGAAGAAACCAGTGGGAGGGTCTTCGTAACTAGGTCAAGAAGACGCCTGATTTTTACAGAATTCTTCTGTCACCGGATCTAGTCGGGGGCTGGCCGCAAGTAGGGCCCTGGATTTCTGGTTCAGTCCGCAGGAGTACTTTAGCGGCAGGAAGGAACGGGCACCACGAATGCCCCTGAACTTGGAATCAAACGTGGCTGGAGTCATTGGAACCATTGTGAAGTCCTCTTCAAAATGGTGCTTGAGGGAGAAAATTCAGAAAATGCTCCTCCGAATGCCGAACGGGATGCCACTTTTACTGATGGACGTTGACTGGTGGTAGAAGCTCTCGGCCAAGCGGCGCCTCAAGAAGCCGTGGGATGTGGACGTGGGAGCTCCAGGAAGTCACCTCAGGTCACTGGCCAGGCCTGATCTGCGCAGTCGGGGGAGAATAGGTCCTCCGGGCAGTAGGAATGTCAGATTCTGGTAGGACCACCAAGACTATGAAGCTGCTTGACGAGCTTTTCGGCAATGTATGGCACGCCACCTGAAGATGCCCGAAGACTCCGGGGCAGGCGCTGTAACTCGTGCCTTCTCTGCTGCCAGCGAATTGAGAAGTACAGGTTGAAGAGGGGAGGTGGGGAATGAGGTAAATGGGAGGGGAAAGGGGGTGGATGAGTGTGGGGGAGACCCTTGGCTGTGAGGGGGTCTGGGAGGGGGTGTTCCAAGGTGTTGGAGGGGGAGTATGGGGGCTGAAAGGGGGTCTAGCAGGTGGAGGGAGCGACGGCGAGGCGGTCGTGACGGCGTAAAGATCGTGAGATTTCGTGGAGGAACGAGGGCTTCTAAAGGCGTTCTTCACGATTTCGGCATCGATTTGGTAGAGCATTCACTCCATTGAGGTAGGATGACGTTCCCTAGCTCCCCGCATTTCATTTTCGTGGTTTGTAGCCCATCGTGAGGCCGAGAGGGGTGTTTTTGAGCGGGTTAGGGCAAAACCAGGCCTTGGGGAGTGATCGCCCGATCTAGCTATTCACCGCGTTTTTGGCCGATCCAAGGCCGTAGAATCATGCCTAGGGCTATTGGGGAGCTTCCCCCTTGATTTTTTCCTCTCCCGTAGAGGTATGGGGGCGTGGTCGATATTTTTTGGTTCCATTCGTCGTTTCGCCGCTGGGACGATATAGCGGTCGTCCCAGAGGCCGTTATGAGCATAACGCGCCCAGGTAGGGGCGTTATGCTTCGCATGATTTGAGTCTGGTCTTCGCGGGTTTAACAGTCCCGCGACAGACTACCATGTCAGACATGACGCATTGGTGCTGGTGCGTCATGATTTTTCGACCATTAGTTTTTGATCGTTGGGGGTCCTGGTCATATAACGCGCCTGGGGAGATCCGTTATGTACTATAGCGCCCCAGAAAAGGTGCGTTATACTTAACGCCCTTACTTTCCACTTAACGCACCAGAGCTGGTCCGTTAAGGTCTATAACGCCCCTAGAGGAGTGTGTTATAGTCTGTTTTACTCTGTGACATAACGCACCATGTCTAGTCCGTTATGTACAGAATGTCCCTGGAGGAGTGCGTTATGTTCACTTTCGTGACTCGGGGCTTAACGCACCTTTGTTGGTCCATTAAGCATTATAACGCCCCTGGACAGGCGCGTTATAGTCTGGTTTCCGTTAAGAGTGACGGAAGGCTAGGTTGGACCGTCCATTCACCCCTGCACGACTGTGAGTTAGCTATGCATCCGTGAGTGGCCAATGATGGACCGTTCATCGTCTGAGGCCTGACCGGTGGTTTTTCGTGCCGATTCGAGTCCCGGGTGAGCGGACCTCGATCCATGTGCTAACCTGTGGTCTGACTGATGCTGGGCATCATGTGGGGACCAGGTGTGGGGCACCGTGAGGGGTCCCAAGGTGTGGCGTTTTCGGCTTACGTCACTATGAGTCGGTGTTGTACGAGGAGCGACCCTTATACTCATTATTTTCGGAGTCAGTTTCTGTGACTCGAGGGTCTGTGCTTCCGATGACCCATCCACTAGTCGTAGCTTCCACGACACGCGTGTGTCGGCCCACTAGGAGCACTGGTGTGGTGCACCCGAGAGAGACGGTGAGTAAGCTGGTTACCGTAGGGCCCCCGCGTACCGCCGAGTCCGGGCTGGTGGGGGAATTGCTTACCTGTCATGAATAAAGCATCACATATGTCAGTCATATGAGAGTGGAGAACAATAATGACTTATAGTGTTAGTCAGTATCAAAACCATGATATACAAATGACCAATGACCACAGGGGCACAACATTTTCTCGGGGCTGATAACCCCTGGAAGATCCTCTGCTGTGAGCCAAACAGATGGAGCGATAGGCTTTCATTAAGTATCGATATGAGTAACCGAGCAAATACCTACCTTCGCCATCAGAGCGGTCCTTCTCAGCATCTTCCAAACAGACTTCTTCATATGGCTCGCCGTCAATAGGCAGGCCAGAAAGCTGTGACAAGCTCCAGAGGTCCAGAGAAGTTTTACCCTCTGCCGTGTAAAAAGTGTTGAATAAGGGGCAAAATACTTCAAACATTCTGGAGTATAGTCCTCGGGAAATAGGATAGCGGAACCTAGAAGCGACGACACTGTGATACACACCGGCTCTGATCAGCAGAGGGGCATATTCCTTTAAGACAAATTCTGTAAATTCTACTGCTCCCACTTAAAATAAATGTGCATCGGTCACCTTTGCATCTCCAAACCAGCCAGTAGCCAGCTGATATTTGAACTGAACGACCAGACAATTAAGCATAAAGGGTTTATCCCTATATCCCCATTTTAGTGGTGCCAGGAATAAACCATAGCTGGGTTTCTCTTTATCAACTCTGCCACCAGTGGTATCCCATCGAGCGGGGGTGAAGTCCAGGGCTCGGGTCAACATCTTCTTCTCTGGCTCCAGCTCTGATACTCCGAGGATTGCGTCCTAGTCGCGTTTCTCCCCGGGAAGATAGATGGCCTTGCTGCGGTGCACTGAGCCTTTTAGGCTGTCCCTTTCGGCAAGTATGGTAGCTTCAACCCCACGGGCTATCCAAGGGTCCCGCATGCCACCCACTGTGAAAGTCTGAATGAATGGCATTAAGTGGCTATCCTTTGGCAAATCTGGATGATAATCACTGCCCCGCCTGAAGCACATCCCCTCTGCAGTAGAGTATACTCGGGATGTCGATACTATATTTGTCTCAGAGTGGGAAGATTCATTGACAGTAGCAATTTTGTCATATCCAAAGTCCAGGGCGCTGACGTTCAACCAGTTCACTAAGGCCCGAGGCACATCTGGCTGGGCCGATAAGCTTGCTCCAACGACCTCAGAGGATGCAGCAGCAGAGCTAGAGGCCATCTCAGCACGTACAGTCAAAGAATAACATGAATGTGAACCTCAGAATAATGGACAGTCTTATGAAGATGAGGTATACGATTTTATGAAAATTTCGACAGCATCTCCCCTTGTTCGGGGTCTGCCCAAAGGAAAATAGGGAGTCACCCACCAAGAGGGAGTGATCCCGTGAATAGATAGGGAAAGGGTTATGTTGGCTTCTTTTCAACTTCAAGGTACTGCACGCACGTGGTGGACCACGGAGTGGGAGGTTGCCTTTCGTTCCCGTCCACTTCGACAGATCACATGGGTGGAGTTCGTTGCTGCATTTGAATGTGTCTATACTCTAGCCTGCCTAAAGTTAGCCAAGATGTACCAGTTTCTGGAGCTGACGCAGGGTGAGATGTCAGTGCTGCAATATCGAGACAAGTTCATTGAGTTGGGCCAATATGCACCCCACATCTTTGCTGATGAGACTGTGAGGACTCAGCAATTTCTGCACAGACTAAAAGTGAAGTTGAGCCTGTCGTTGTTCGCTACCCGTGTAGCTGAGTTAGATTCTGCGTACCAAGCCGCCTTTGTGCTAGAGTTAGAGTTGGCAAGGACTCGAGGACTTCCTCAGACTGGGATGGTTCGGTCGACCGTGCAGCATCAGCCGCTCCACCAGTCATCTATTTCAGGAGCTTCTCCCACTTTCTCTGCTGCCGATGGTGCTTCTTTCTCGCAATATCAGAGCAAGGGATTCCAATTTAAGAAATCCAAGAAGTAGAGGTTCAATCAGTCGGTGTTTTCTGATCCGAGTCAGCAGTCCGTTTCTTCTATTCGACCGCATCAGGATTTTGTTACTTTTCAGCCAAGGTTGTGTTCCAAGTGTGGTGGTAGTCACCCAGGTGTGCCGTGTTCTTTGCCGATTGTCTGCTATCGCTGCGATCAGCTGGGGCACATCTCCCGAAACTGTCCGTTGAGGCTGCAGACGGTGCAGTTCTCGTAGACTTCTCAGGCGTAGTAGTCACAGTTTCATCTTCCTCCGCCGCCTCAACCTCAACCGTTTCACTTACCAGTTCTCACTCCTTCTCAGCAGTCGTCTGCAGCTAGCCGCCCGCCGATAGCTAAAGTTACTCACATCACTCGTGCAGAGGCATTGGCATCAAATCTGATCGAAGATACGATTTTGATTTATCATCGCTTAGTGCGTGTTCTTTTCGATTCAGGTGCGACCCATTCTTTTGTCTCCGAGGATTTTATTGCTCGTATTGAAAGGTCGGTGAATGAAGTTTCCTGTGAGATGCTCATGGAGTTGCCGTCTGGTGATTACATGTCTACTCCTCTGTGCTTGAAAAATTCTCCGGTTATGGTCAATGGTCGAAAACTGCCAGCGAGGCTTTATGCATTACAGTTGGCCGACTACAACGTGATTCTAGGTATGGATTGGTTGGAACTTTATGGCACTGTGGTTGACTGCCGTCTCAAGCGAGTCTACTTTATGCCACACAGAAAGTCATCCTTCTATTTTCAAGGTATCTGTTTCTATTTCATTCAGTTGTCTTTTCTGTCGGTAGGGTGTGTTGTATTGTCAGTTTCCTCCTTTTTCTTTTAGCACATCCCGTCTTGACTTTGTCATTTTTTTGGTGTGCAACTGGGGCATTGCATAATGCTATGTTTGTTGACAGGCTCTGCGGCAGAGGGGGATCAGCCCTCCACGGAGGCATCCTCAGGGAGTGGGGATGGAGGCCTGCAGCCTAGGTGGAAATGTCCTCATGTAGAGGCTGCAGCGGCTGAGACCGGTGGGTCCTCTGAGGGACTCGAGGCTGAAGAGCGAGTTGAGGCAGAGATGACCTTGAGTAAGTGTCACTTCGACCCCTTTGTCCTTGCTTGGTTTCGCCAGGGTAGTTGGCTAATCTTGTTTTGCTGAATTTGTATTTTGTAGCTCCACTAGAGGCTGGTGCGGAGGTGACTTTTTCGTCCCCTTGAGAGGTGGACCCTCCATCCGAGGAGGGGGTTGAGGGTGAGATTGACATGGAGGGGGCTTATGCGCTTGCTGAGCGAACCCCCCCTTAACATGGAGGAGTTTCGTGACTTCGAGTCATGGCAAGGTGTGGAGGGACCTCGTGCAGGTAAGAGCCTCTAACCTTGGGCGTACGCCGCGGCTTTGGTTTGACTCTGGCTGTTAACATGACCATCTAGATTACGCAGGGGAGGCAGAGACATCAGGGACTAGGGCCCCTATTGAGACATTGGGTGAAGTGCCTGGACAGGCCGAAGAGCCAGCACCCAGGGTGACTAGCGGTTGCCAGGGTAAGTGTCCAATTGTTGTTGAGGGGATCCCCCCATTGTTGTTGCGCTTCTTGGTGAGCTAGCCTTACTGACTAGGTTTGCACTACTTGCTTGGCAGGTGAGGAGGCAGCTGCGGCCTAGGAGATGATTGAGGAGTTGGTGAACGTCGGCCCCTCGGTGGCCCTGCCATCCTTTGAGGGCGAGTCCGGGCAGGTGGGGTCCGTGCCTGCACCCATAGTTGAGGGCATGCTGGGTGGACTGACGTAGCTACTGGGAAAGCTTCCTCTCCCACCCGTGCCTACCATGGTATCGACATGCATGGTGGGGCTGGTGGAGTCCTCCAGTGTGGGACAGTCTGGTATGTAACTGAGCAATCGGTGATTTTATGGGGAATTCATTTACTTTACCCACCCATGCTGAGCTTCTATTGGTGTCGATTGCATGTACCTCCTCCCCTCTAGAAGGAGAGCTTCCCCGTGACACGGCCAGGGTAGCAGGGATTGAGCCCACTGTTGCGGCTTCCACTGGAGGTGACGAGGAGCTCGTCGATATTGAGGGGGTTTCTGAGGAGAACACCTCTGTTGGTGAGCTTCTTGTCCAACATCCTCGGCTAGGGAGTTGTCTTTATTTGAAATTGGAGTTTATAATAGCCTGACTTGGCTTCTTGCAGGTGCCCCTGATTTGCCCATGCTTGGGGGTGAGTTGGCCGCCGACTTCGGCCCGTTCGGTTCGCTATTGTGCTTGCTTGTGTAGGTCCGAGGTTATGTCACATCACTGAGAGACCCTTCTCTCTCATAATCTCTCTACACTCCACTTTCAGAATAACTCTTCTCTTCTCCCCTTTTTCTTCTCTCTTTGTTCTTCTCTCTTTTTCTTCTCTGGATCGCACAGATCGTCTTCTGCTCTCCTGGAAGTGATCCACGATCCTTTTCTCCAAAAGGAGAAATTTTCCTTTTATATCAGCAGCAGAAAGGGCGTGTGTCTTCCACGAAATCTCACCCTAGAGCCACCACACGTGGCAGCATCTAACTATGTCGCTTTACACGTGTCACAATCCTGGCACAGCATCTAACCTTGGATCGCGTGCCATCCTTATCTTCCACGAAACATTACCTGTTAACACAGAAATAAACATTAGGTTAGTTGAAAGTGTATTGGACATAAGAAAGATGCACAGAGTATGTTTTTGTACATGTAGATTGGCTACTACAGTATCTGCTCAGACTTGCTGTAGCTAAGGCAGTCATAGCACAAGCCTGTTCGGACTTACACTAGCTTAGCTACAGTGTATGCTCTGACTTCAAAACATGCACGGGGTTGGACTAGCTCTAATGTGCTCAGACCTTCTAAGGACATACACTATCTTTGCAACAGTGTATGCTCCGACTCTAACATGCAATGAGCCAAAATGTGCACGAGCGTTGTTATGTGCTCGGACATGTAGATGAATGAGCTCGGACTTGGTGGTGTATGTGCTCGGACCTTAAAAGGACATACACTGTCTCTGCAATAGTGTATGCTCCAACTTTGATAAACGGTGAGCAAAACATGCACGGGTGTAAATGTATGCTCGGACATGCAGAGAAGGCATAATGCATATGCTCGGACATGCATTGCTCTTGATACAGTGTATGCTCGGACATACACTGACTTTGCAATAGTGCATACACCGACATTAATACAAAGCGAGCAAGGTCATGCACATACTAGATAGCAGGCAGAGCATGCAAGGAGTTTGTTTTGTGGAATGTGCACGGGGTATAAAATGGGCACAGACTTGATTGCCAAGTCATGGGCTATGTGAAGCAAGGCAAGACATGCACGGATGCATGTTTTAACTGAACATGCACGGATACATGTTTCAAAGAAACATGCACGGATGCAAGTTCTGTGAAGCAGTCAAAACGTGCACGGATGCAATTTCCTTCTAAAAGGAAACATGCACGGACTTGCTATGCTGCTGCAAGGAAAAGATGTACAAAGAAAAATATGCACGAGGTTTGGCTTCCACGGACTATATGAAGGCGTGCACGGACTTTGTTTCAAAAACAAAACATGCACGGGGTTTGACTTCCACGGACGCCCTTCGAGCTCATGGCTGACAGGCAAATGTTTATCCAAATGATAAGAAGCATGGTTAGATGTCCAAACAAGGGCGTCTTGCCTACCAATTCTCGGCACAAATTAGGGTGCCACCACCGATGGCCTGCCCCATCAATGGGCAAAATAATTTCACTCAGGCCATACAGAGATACCTCCACAGCCTCGAAAACTCCCTTTTGGGAAAGCAACGGCCCCTGGAGGACAAGAATGATGTGAGAAGAAATTGGGGGCAGCTAGTCAACCTAGGAATCATAAAAGATGTGGAGTTAGGGTGCTATGGGTCACCCCTCTATGAAGAAGCCACACCGAAGGCCTCGGTGTTTAAAAGATTAATTTCCCCTGGGCAGTTAGCCCGAAAAGTAATATGAAGAAACAAGAAACTGCAGATATTCACCTGCAATATGGCCAGAGTGGCCACCCACCATAGGGCTTTGCCCGAAGGATACAATGAGGAGACCAAATCTATTGGAAGGTCAGATCCCGTCACCCAAAGAAGAAAAGTTGCAGATAAAGTAATGTAAGCCCCTACCGGCGAAACTGATTCAGATATGCTCTTAGTGGCCATGAATGTAATTGCTATTGAAGATGGCGGCGAAAGGCTGGGACCCTCCTCGGATATTCCGATGGAAGAAGGAGGTTAGGCTCCCAACTCTTCTATGCTAGATCAGGTCACGATAATGCTGTTGCAAAGATACCAGTAGGAGGCCAAAACACCGAAAAAGCAACTCAATGAGTTGAACGCACATGCCTCGACCTCGGGGCAGGTCGGGATTCCTCCTCAAGCCTTACGGCAAGGCACCAATCAGTTCGAGGTTTCACCTCAAATGGCGGCCTCTCGGCCGACACCAGATAACATTGGGGGCATGTTCCTGATACTCCACCTTGCTTATCTACCTCAAGCAATGGTGTCAACAATGCCGCAGGTGTAGCAGACACACTTCTTCCCAAATCCCATGGAGCTGGCGTCGAACAAGATAATGGTAGAACAAATGATAGAAATGAAGCTGGCAAATAAAGGCGATAATGATTATGCCGTGTTCGATGTGTACAAGGTACCCTATCCTGCCTATCATGCAGCTAAGAAACTATCTTCCGGCATCAACAAACTGCTAAAGTTTGATAAATTCAATGGGCAAGGTTTATCAAAGGAACATATAGCCTATCGTATCAACGTGATGGGCGATTTGGCAAGTGATGAATTTTATCTGTTGAAATTCTTTGGGTCATCACTCATGGGGCTCGCCTTTGAATGGTACTCGAACTTGCCGGCGGGATCCATCAGCAACTGGCTGGATATGCAAAGGAGATTCTAGGAATGGTTCCATATTCCTGAAAGGGAAGTGACCGTGATCGAACTCTATGTCGTCAGGCAGAAGAACAATGAAGCAGTCCTGGAATATATCCAAAGATGGCGGAGCCTCAGCGTAAGATGCAGACATTTGCCACACAAGGAAGATGCAGTCCAGATGTGCAAGCAGAATCTGAAGTGGGAGATTCTTGAACGAATAATTAGAACTAAAATTAAGTCCTTCGACCATTTAAATAGGGTCGTGATAGAAATTGATGCCTTTTTGGCAAGATACCCTCCTACTCCTACTGTCCCAAGCCAGGGGATCAGGCAAACTCACAAACAGCCTACACTTAAGGCAGTCCATACTGTCGACTTCAAGGCGAAAATGAGTAAAGGAGTATTTTACCCTCCTCCCGCCGAATTCACTAGACGTTGGGAGGGTCCTCCCCTGTGAAACAAGATGAAGAAACTATATGTCTTCCCTAGGGACAAACTCGAACCTTGTTCGAGTGGGCTATTAAATACAACAAGGTCACTCTCCCAAAGTCGAAGAAACCAAATGATGCCAACAGAAGGGATGATCCCCGTTTCTACCCTTACCATCAACAAAAGGGGCACTCTATTGAGGATTGTTATCTGATCAAAGATATTATTGAAAGCCTTTTCTAAAAAGATGAAATACAGATGGGTAAGCGTAGGGTGGACCCACTGCGTCCTCATCAAATGCTCAGCCTCAAGAAGACAGCCAGCATCATTCCTCCTCATCAGTTGAAGAAGAAAAATGTGCTCTAAAGGGCATTTCAAGTCCCTAGCTTACGATGGGAGGCCGAGAGAAAAACAAAATACGAATGGCACCTTATTCAGGGGGCAGATGTCCAAGCAAAAGAAGATAAAAGATCCAAAGAAGAACAAGTCGGCCAATGTCAGTGTTGACAACCGAATGATGAAGCTAAAGGTCTCCTTGAGAGATGCTCCCCAGAAGATGCCCTACAAGGAGGCGAACCAAAGTTGTCCATATCTTCCCACCCTTTACAACCTTTGCAGGGTACTTCATATGAGAGGGAAACAACTAAACGACCAACTATCAAGCAGGATCAATTTATTCCCAAAGGGGCAATACTCACCCAAAATGATGACAAGAAATATGATGTGGGCTCCCTACCGTCAATGCCAAGAGGGGCGAGAGCCGAAAGGGAGGAGTCCTCCAATTACAACAAATAGGCCAGTTCAGCCACAAAAGAAAGATGCCCAAGCAGACACACTGGGGAAGCCCCAAAATTATCAACAGTCCCACTGGACAAAGCAACTAGCACTCAGGCCAACAAATATTCTAAGATATTCAAGAAGCATGATGGTTGGCATTCAGGCTAGTGAATATTCCCAGATATTCAAAGATGTCCCAAATATTCAGAAAGATGTTCAATGATAACAAGAAAAGATGTGTAGCCATATCCAAAGATGTCGAATTTGTTCGGTGACAAGACACTCCATCCAAGCCAACGTCTATCGTGCCTTGGCGTCATGAAATGTCATCTAAGCCAAGTTGGTCAACGTCACGACCTATCGTCTAAGCCGACGAATATTCTATTTTTGGCCCTAACAGCCACCTTAATATAGATGACATCGTGACCTTTCGTCTGAGCTGACGAATAGCTTGCCTTTGGCCCTAGCGGCCACACAAATATAGTCAGCTTCATGACCTTTTGTACAAGCTGACAAATACCTTCATTTCTGGCCAAACCGGCCATCCAAATACATTCGGTGTCATGACATTTTGTCTAAGCTGACAGATATTTTATCTTGGCATCATGGCATATTGTCTAAGCCAAGTCCTTTGGCGACATGTCATTTTGTCTAAGCTGACAGATATTATGCCTTGGCATGACGACATATCGTCTAGGCCAAGTCCTTCGGCGTCATGACATTTTGTCTAAGCTGACAGATGTTATGCCTTGGCATTATGACATACCGTCTAGGCCAAGTCCATTGGCGTCATGACATTTTGCCAAAGCTGACGTTTATTTTGCTCTTGGCATCATGACCTATCGTTTAGGCCAAGTTGCTCGATGTCATGACATTTTGTCTAAGCTGACAGATAGTCTACCTTGGCATCAGGACCTTTCATCTAGACCAAGTTATTCGACGTCACGACCTTCCATCTAAGCCAATAAATCTCCTCCCCTTGGCCCAGACCTTCTTTCTGGATCAGGTTTGTTGACTTCGATACTTCAACGAGTCAACATCCATTTTGCACTGACTTGGTACCCATGTCCCTTTGGAATTTTGACCGAGGGGTAGGACCTGGACCCTCCGTCTAGGATGGAGAAACCTGATTTCCCTGTGTCTGTACCATTCCAATGTCGACAATACCATTAGCTCGGCTCCACGACCTTTCGTCCAAGCCCTCTCCTTCTCTTCCAATCTCTCTCGGTTTCGGTCCAAACGAGGCCCGATCGAGGCGTGGGAGGTACCGTTGGGACGGGCTCGACCCATAGGTCGCAGTGGTGCCCTTCTTTCTTCGGTTCGGGGAGCGTGGAGGCGAGACAACGTGAGAGGAGCCGTGACGTCCCGTCATCCGATCTGCACCATTTTCTGAGCTTCGTTACGATCGAGGTAGGGGAATGGGTTCCTCATCTCGCCAGAAGCGTTTTGACGTCTCATGCATCGCCGATGACTGGCATTTTCACCATTTTCCATGCAAAACCCTATTTAGGGGATTTTAGGCCTAATTTTGGGGTTTTTCTCCTCCTCGCTCGATTTTGGTCCAGACGGCCGCTGATCGAGGCGCAAGAGGAGCCGTTGGGAAGGTCGTGTCGCAAGTATCGCGTGGACGTCCTTCTTCCCTCGACCCGCGGAGCGTGGAGGTGCGTGAAGTCGGGGGGTCGTCGTGGCCCTCATCGTCCGTTCGGCATCGGATCGGCTTCCTCATCATGTCAGAGGTAGGGGGATGGGCTCTCTTCCTCGTTAGGAACCTGCGGGTACCACATGCGCTGTGGTCTGACGCCAGTTGCATCATTTTTTGTGCATTGTTCCATGTTAGCATAATTTAGTCGTTAAATTATAAAATTACATCCATGGGTATCATCTGTACATTATTTTTTTTGATGTAAATGGATGTATGGATGCATGCTTGAATAGGTTAGCAAGTTTCTGCGCATCCCCTGTCGATTTTGCTTGACCGGGAGGGAGTTCGGTATCGAACTCCTCCAACCTACAACCCAGTTGGCATAACACGCCAGGCCTGGTGCATTATAGTCCTTTAACGTGCCTAAAGTGGTGCGTTATGTGCCCTTTGACGGACTCCTCGAGGTCTGTCATTTGACCATTGACCGATCATTTGACCGTTGACCTAGTAAGACGGTTAGCATAGCGGTGTAGGGTAGATTCATTATAGTCATATAACGCCCCAGATCTGGTGCGTTATATTATGCATTAAAACTGTGGATTTTTTGTTGATTCTTGGTGTTCGGGTGACTTTAACGGGCTTAGACCCATGCGTTATATCCTCATAACACACCAGCCTTGGTGCGTTATGTTTCTATGATTTCTAATTGAAGATCGGGTGGGTATAACGGGACATAGGAGGTGCATTATACTCAGCATAACACCCCATGCTTGGTGCATCATGCCCTGCGTTTCTGGTTGCATTGCATTGTTCGGTTAAGTATAACGGGCTGTGGGAGGCGCGTTATACTTAACATAATGCCCCAATGGTGGTGCGTTATGGTCTGCATGTCTGTGTGCTTGTGTTCACATAAGTGTTCGGGTGAGTTTAACGGAGGGAGGGAGTTTTCCAAAAAATGGCAACCATTCTCAATGTAGTTAGTGTCAAATTGACCACCGGGATGTCAGGATCCCAACCCCACTAGTTTCGTGTCGATCGGTTGTCATTTAGGGCCAGTAGGAGTCCGGGAACCCGGGTGACTCGATTTGGGTCGATTCATCGAAATCGCCCCGATCTCACGTTTTAGGAGATGCATGTGCCATTTTTCAACTCCAGATGTGTTGTATGATCGTTTGGTATTGTTTCCCCTACGCTTCGGCATGAATGGGGCGTGGAACGGGCCAATTCGGCCATTCCACAGTTTTACTCACCGATTTTGTGTAATGGTCCTTCCAGAGACCGTCACACATGTAACGGTCCCCCGATAGACCGTTACATCCCCTTCATCATTTTTCATCTTTCAAGGTTTGGTTGGTGTGACGGACCAGACCTGGTCCGTTACATGAGTATAATGCCCCTATCTAGGCGCGTTACGCTCGGGTGGTTTTCGAGGCCTACTGCTATTGTCAGCCCCTCGATGACCGTGTTGCCAGAAGACCATGTCAGTCGATTCGCTGTAACGGATCTCTTCCTGTGCATTATGGTTAGGTAACGCACCTGTGTGGGTCCGTTACATTGTGTTTGACTGACGTTTGACTGGCTATGGCGGTTGGTGTGACGCACCAAGCCCCATGCGCCATGTGGCTATGACGGACTCAGCTTGGTCCATTATATGCTTCTTGTCTGTGTTAGTGTTTTGGGTCTGTTGGATATAACGCCCCCATCATAGTGTGTTATACTAGTGTAATGCACCCATGGAGGTCCGTTACATGCCCTTCATTTGAGTTTTGGTCCGTTGGCCATAACGCCCTTGTCCTGATGTGCTATGTTGATGTGGCGCACCTATTCTGGTGCGTTACATGGTCTGCATTGGATTTCAGGTCTGCTTGCCCTGACGTCCCTTCTATGGTGCGTTATAGTAGGTAACAGAACTATGCTGGTGCGTTACAGTCCTCTTGTTGGCCATGATGGTCGTTGTCCCGTTCTGCGTCTGTTCTGTGTGTCTGTCTATCTTAGGTTTGTGTTTTAGGGCGGTGTTTGTGTGTCGGTGGCTTCTGGATCGGTCGGTTTAGGTGATTGGGTGTGGTCCTTTCCTTAACTACGACAGTACCCTAACGACTCAATCTAGAACTGCCAGTGTCATTGCCTCTGGTTGCGTAGCGGCTGCCTCTTGACTGTCAGGTTCACCTAGCGGTTGAGTGATGGTTCGCTTTGCCCAGAGTGCTGTCATTCTCCACCGCTTCAGTTTCTGCTTGTCTTGGCTCGATCTCGTGGTTTGCCCGTGACCCGTGGGTGTCTGTTGACATCCTATGAGGGTAGTGACCATGATGGGATGGCCAGGAGTGCTTGGTGAATAATAGAGATTTGGGTAGTAATGTATTGACGTTCATTGCAATTAGGGTGTTGAGTCAAACCACACCAGCAAGCCAATGTAAAAGAAATTGGAGCACGTTCAGCCTTATGCACTCAAAGGTTCGCAATCGGCTAAAGGTTGAACGGTTAGAAAAATTAGTTTACTGCCACTACAATATGAGATTGAGAATAAAAAATATGAAATTGAGACAACAGCTGCGGGACAAACGCATCGCTGAGGATGCCACTACTGAAATTGATGTGGATGCTTTATTTGATGATGACAATCCCTTGCAGTATTGGGTGGAGACACGAGAGCGAATTGATAAGCCCGTTTTTGATATTGATGATAGAACATGGGCAAAGGGCATACTCGATGAAGATGAGCCAAGAGATCCCGAATTCAGAAGAGCAACAAAGAGGGCCAGATATACTCATGCACACTAGAGAAGGGACTCAGCTTTGTTTGTTCATGACACTAAGGAGCAGCCTGAGTTTGAGTCAACTAGACACTCAGAATCAGATAGCAAGTCAGTCACTCCTAGAGTGGTCAAGCCACCTCCATCCTTAAGAAGAAGTACATTAATGCATGGGATGTTTGAGATGACTAGTGTTGCAGCTTGAGAGGACCCGACAATTGAGTAGTTGAGGCACACGCCAAGGGGAAAAGGACTCATGTCAAAGATGGATCGAACCAAAATAGAAAAAACCATCCCCAAAGGCTAAAAGGTGGCTGGTTTCTTATGAGTCTGATGATGATGATCATCATCATCATCATCGCAGTGCAGCTGCAGATGCTACTACTGGAGGTGGCACATATGGTGGTACTTTCTCCTTCCACGTAGACACAGACAGAGGATACAGTCAGGGTGAGCGAGGACATGATTCACATAGTCAATATGGGCATCCGTCAGGTTATGGAGGTGGCCAACAGAGGTAGCCATTTATGGGTGGGGTCATGAACCAGCATTCCAGTTCCATCCACATCCGTCCAATTCCTCTTCTCTTCCTAAAGATTCTTATGTTGATTCTGGATTCCAATCAAGCCAACAACCTTACACTCCAAGAGGGATCCAAAGAGGGATGCAGGACTTGACTACCTCATTATTTGGTTATAGTGAATATACACAATACATGCAACCTGGTTATGGGTATCAACATCAAGGCCTAGACGATGAGGGAGAAGATTCTTCTAGTTATTATCCATATTAGTGCATCATCATTTAAGTAAGGATCACGTTTATTGTACAACTTGAACCTATTTCATGTTTAATATGTACTCAACAATATTTGTTTAATAACTACAATGCTTGAACCTATTAGTCTTCATGTGTATTGCACTTAATCCAATTTCTTTACAATACATGTTTAATGAATTTTGATCCTTCCAGTGACCGTCACAGCTTGTAACGCCCTAGGGTGGGTGCGTCACAAACTGTGACGCTCCAAGGTTGGCGCGTTACAAGATGTTGCTTTGCAACTGGGTGACCCATGGACCTGACAGTCCCACGATAGACCGCGAGGGTGTGTGATGCGCCTAGGGTGGACCATCAGAGTGACGATCCAACTGTTGGCATCTGACCGTTATGATTTTCTGACCATTGGGGGGTTAAGGCCCCTAACTTGCCCAGGGTGGGGCGTTAGAGCCTTGTGATGCCCCAGTGAGGGAGCGTTAGATCTAACGCTGCCCCTTGCCCTAACGCTCCTATGTAGGACCGTTAGAGGCTGTGACGCCCCGAGGGGTGTGTGTCACAGCTAATTTCATCCTGTCTCCTAACGCGCCATAGAGGGTCCGTCAGACACTGTGACGCCCAGAGCAGTGCGCGTCACAGTTTGTTTCCACTCGTCACCTGACGCACTGGGTTAGGCGCGTCAGGGACTGTGATGCACCAGGGTTGGTGCGTCATAGTGTGTTTTACACCGTTGGCCTGATGCCCCTGTGTTGGGCCACCATACCATTGTGACGGCCCAGTGGTAGACCGTCAGAGTCTGTGGCGTGCCTGGGTAGGACTACCAGGCTCTGGACTGTACCGGGTGGTTTGCAGTCCTGTTTCTTCTCCGACTGTGGTCACCGTACGACGGTGCTGGTACGTAGGACAATCCCCATACTTCATCAGGTTCAGACGTTATTTTTCGTATCTTGAGAGTCTACTCCTTCAGAGACACTCCACTAGTTGTAGTTTGCCAGTACGCGTGTGCTGGTATCCACCTGGGAGTGGTGGGACGGCTACCCTGAGGATAGTTTTTAGACTAGTTTTTGTTGGGCCCCACATTATCGGCCAAAGTCTGGCTGAGGGGAAACCAGTTAGAGGCCAGACCTAGGACGTATGATCTGTGTGTGCACACGTGGTTGGGGGCAATTGGACAAGTGTCGAGGGGCGCGCCCCAGCTAGTCACTCACTTTGTGGTTACTTGTGCGTGTCTGAGTCTGGGTCCCGGGGCATGGTAGCTAGACACTTGTGACGTGGTATAAGAAGTCAGTGGATGCGTCTGGTCATTCTTCTTGTAAGAGGTACTTCTATTCTAGACAAGGAGTGATAGACTATCAGTCTCAGTTGCTTTGACCTTCGGGTTTTGGTCGTGTTGACCAGTGGGTTCAGGTTGTTTCTATGTGGCGTGTGTGTGTGGGTTTTCACGCCGTGAGACAGGTACTTGTAGTGTAGGGCTTCTACTTCTGAGGTACTCTCTTTGCTGCTAGCGTAGCGATTTTCCATTTTACGAGGTAGGGTTCAGGTGATCCCTACTGAGTCTTGTTTTAAGACTCTGGAGCGATCTGACTTTCTATCTGCTCCAGAAGTCAGGACAGAACTTAACCTCTCAATCTCACTTCTCTCTCAGACTGACTTACGACGCTATGTTTTTCTTCTTTCTCTCTGCAATAGGCTCTTTCACTCTTGAACTCTCCTCAGACTCTTCTAGTTCTCTTACTCTTTTCTCCTCTTCTTCTGATCTGCTCTAATCTTCTTTTCTATGTTATCAAATTCGAATGCTAGATTGCCTTTTATAGAGCACGAATCTTGTGGTCCCACGAGCTCTCAATTTGGGCGCGTGGACAACACATTCCCGGGCACTTCGAAAGTCCACGTGTTAGGAGCGGAAGATAAGATGATCCACGTGGCAGGATTTTAGATTAGCTTCCCACCTTGGATCACATGTATTTAATTCGCTTCACTTAAATTCCATGTGAGAGTAATGTGGTCTACCTTTTTGCTACCCAGGTATTTGACCATGGATTTGGGTTGTCAAAACAAAAGGTAGAGAGGTATTAGTTAGAAGCAAATGATAATCATAAAGACTAGTGCAGTCTTAATTATTTCAACAGCTTCAGACATGTCAAATGGATGTACACATTTTTGCAAAAGCATCGATGCATAAATGAGATGCATCAACTTGTATAACTGACCCATCCAACATGTTTGAATAGAAACATTGACCTCTAATGTAACACAGGTAGACCTTAATGAAGGTGCATCAATCTGTCTTTATAGTGAATGCACAAGGTGCATCGACTTTGAGAGTGATGACTTCTATTGCACTAACTTTATGTTGCAGAAGCTAACTAACAACCATCAACCTTTCCAAAATATGCATCGACCTTTAGCTATAGTCACTAGGTCACAAGCAACGACCTTTCTCCAACTGCTAGGTTGCTAGCATCAACTTGTGTACAAGGTGCACCGACCTTATAGAACAAGTTGTGAACAAAGTGCATGAGGTGCATCGACCTGATAGCGTGTACTATGTTCAATGTGCACCGACCTGACTGTGCATACTGTATACAAGGTGCATCAACCTTTTAGACTATAATGCATATATGCATCGACCTTCTAGAATCAGCGACATATGTGCGTCGACCTTCTTGGTCTATAACACATATGTACATCGACCTTCTATACTCAATGACATATATGCATCGACCTGGTAGTTCAATGAAGTAGAGGATGCATCGACCTTATAACTCAACACTTATGCATATGCACTGACCTTCTAGGATCGGAGTGAACATGTGCACCGACCTGACTTTCTTAATGTATGAATGTGCATCGACCTTCTAATGCAACAGTATGAGCATGCATCGACCTATTAACTACTAGAGACTCAATCTAACTTAAGAGAGACTATAAGATCTTAAATGATTGTTGCTATTATCATCATGATTAAAGTGATGATGGCCTATAACGCCATTTTCGGCCGAGGCTTCCTCAGTCGAACGAAGGCAGTGCCCTCTACCTATCACCACAAAATGAAGTTTCCCGCCAAAAATGGAGTGGCGGAGGTCTGAGGTAACCAGGCAATGGCCAGAAGGTGCTATATAATCTCGGTCGAAGCCACAAGACCGGAAGGGAAAAATAAAGGGATTCTAGGGACCGAGGAAGGGTCAGCGACATCCAAGCCTGGAGGCGAATTGTTAACGATCTTCCTTAAAGATGACCCTACCCTAGGAGTCAAGATCAGATCCGACCTCCCCTCCGATGTTCAAGAGCAACACAAAAATTTCCTTGCTGAGTACATTCAAGTGTTCTCATGGTCTGATAACAACTCCCCAGGATCCCCGGGGAGATTGTGATGCATAAGCTCAATCTTGACCCAATGGTGAAACCCATCCAACAGTGCAGAAGAAAACACGCCCCAGAGAAACAGACGATCATTAAGGAGCAACTCACCAAGGGGAAGGAGACTGGCCTCTTCCGTCCAGTCCTCTACCCAACGTGGCTCGCCAATGTCGTTCTGGTACCCAAAGCTTCGGGAAAGTTACGACTGTACGTGGACTTCACTGACCTCAACAAGGCCACCCTGAGGGACTGTTACCCGCTGCCGAGCATCGACCAACTCATCAATTCAACCTCCGACAATGAGCTGCTCAGCTTCCTACATGCCTACTTTGGCTACCATCAGATCAGGATGGACCGAGAGGATATTGAGAAGACCACCTTCATCACCGGCTTCCGCCTACACTACTACACCTAAATGCCCTTAGGATTAAAGAACACCGAGGCAACGTATCAGAGGCTAGTCAACCAAATCTTCAAAGGCCAACTCGGTGGGAACATCGAGGCATACATCGACGACATGCTTATCAAGGCGCCAAAGGATGAAGATAATTTTGCCGACCTAGCTGAGACCTTCGGCACTCTCCTCAAATACAACATGAAGCTCAATCCCACTAAATGCGCCTTCGGAGTTAGATCAGGAAAATTCCTAGGTTTTCTGGTAACTCAGCGTGGGATTGAGGCCAACCCCGACCAGGTTTAGGCCATCCTGGACATGCGGCCACCCACCTGCGTCAAGGACGTCCAGTGCCTTACCAGACGCATCGCCGCACTCAACTATTTCCTATCCGGGGCAGCCGAACGATGCCTACCCTGATAGAAACGCAGAGAGTGATCTAGAAGGGGGAGATGAATAGATCACCCCTATTTTCAAAACCATAGAACCAAATATTGCGCAAGATGATATGAGAGATGAGATTCAAGGCTCTTCACACTTGACAGGAAGCTACGCACTCATGAAATGTACGCTCCAGCTAGCAATGTCAGCTTTTGCCGACGCTATACCAAGCTGAGGACCATCGGGCCACTCTATCCCAAGAGCCGGGAAACTCTGAGGCAGTTGTGAAGCCTCACCAGCTTAAGTTAAAACAAAGAAAGGAGACAAAATCGAATGAGTGCCCTCTCCAAACAAAATTAAATGTACAAAATTTTGATGTACGAGTTATGATGCCCTTGCCCAGGGTAGTGCTGTGCTCAAGTCTGCACTGGATGATATCTCTCTCAGCTCGTGTACGGCCGACAGCAACCCAGACCAACACGCCCTAAGGGCTGGTCTACATCAACTCTGACTATCACAAGTCAACGGTTAGCCAGCTTCAACCTTCGACTACACACCTCAGCGGTTAGCCGACGCATCTTTGGCGATACCCCAACGGTTAGCCAGCTTTAACTTGCGGCTACACGCCTTAGCGATCAGCCGACACATCTTCGGCGACATCTTAATGGTCAGTCGGCACATCAACATATTCGGCTACACACAACCGACACATCTTCAATGACACCTCAACGGTCAGCCGACACAACGACTTTTGGCCAACGCATCCCCAAGAGTCGGCCAATGTCAGTTTCCAGCTATCACAACTCAACAGTCAATCAACGGCGACTCAGACGAATGTGTCTCTCCGAGACAGGCTTACATCAACTTCGGGCCAACAAGTCTCGTCGGGACAGGTCCACATCGTCTCTAGGCCAACAAGACTCGCCGAGGCAGGCCTCCATCAACTCTGGGTCAACAAGCCTCACCGAGGCAGGTCCACATCAACTCTAGGCCAACAAACCTCGCCAAGATAGGTCTACAACAACTTTAGGCCAACAAGCCTCGCCAAGGCAGGCCTGCATCAACTTCGGATCAATATGTCCTAAGGGCCGGTTCGCATCAACTTTGGCTAATGCACCTCCAAAGATTGGCCAGCATCCAATTTTAGGCCAACACATCCCAATGGATGGTTTACATTAACTTTGACCAGTATACCCTAAGGGTTGGTCGACATCAACTTCAGGTCAAAGTGCCTCGCCAAGGTAGGCCTACATCACTTCTAGACTGGTGCGCCTCATTGAGACAAGCCTGTATCAACTCTCAGCTTCTTGAAAGAATCTCTGTCTCTACCGTGGTGAGTCATAACTGCAAGTGCTGTGAGAACAAAATAATGGCGTCGGAGAGCAGAAGAAATATATAGGAATGGCAATGAAGCAGCAAGGCGTAGTCCTACAATGATCTCCCCATGTCATGAAGACTCAGGAGAAATAAAAAAAAAATGACGGAGAGCACGGACCGTCCGCCTCCACCTCCGGCTTTGATGAACGCTCCGTGGGGGGTATTTGTTGGTAACAATTTTTGCCTACCTACATGTAAGATGAACTATTACCCATAGCCATTAGCCCCTCACCCCTTCTCAATCCCATCACCCCTATCCACCCCTACCACATCTATCACCATCTAGCACACCCAGTTCGTAGGAAGCAGCAGAAGCCCAGCTTGTTGAGTCTGCCCCGAGGCCATCCGGCCACTTCTGGAGGCGTACCATATATCGACAGAAAGCTCTTCAAGTCAGCTTCGCCAGCGAGGTGATCCCACCTTCATCCGAGTTCGGGGATGTTCAGGAGGTCCATTCTCATCAGAGTGCGCATCTGGCATCCGAGGGAAGACCAAAGCACTGGTGTAGAAGCTGCTACGTCCACACCCCAGCTCCCCTTGGTGCACCGTTTAGCTGGAATGTTCCTCCTCCAATCCTCTGTCCAACACAGCTGGCGGAGCCTCATTTGGAGTTCAGAGGTGCCCGTTCCAAATTTTCTCCCCTAGGCGCGCAGGTCAGTCCACCCAGATTCAGAATAGACACCCCTCCACTCTACACCCTCTACCTCCCTACTCCGACCTCCCCTGGTGACCTTCCTGGTTGGAGATCGAAGAGGATCCATTCACGGATCCGCCCGTTTTGATCCCTCACTATTTCAACCATGGGAGTGATCGTGACGGTCTCGTCTACCTGCTGCTGTAACCTGAGAGCAGTCCCTGTCCAAGTAGAGCAACCCGGTTCCAGAGCCAGCCACGACTAGTGACGACACCGGGTGATTCCTCAAAAATTTTGGAGCCTTCCTGGACCAGTCAGTGAAGGATTGGCGCTAGTTTCGGCATCTTCCAAGTTCGGTACAGTCCGTGGAGGCACCAATAGCGACCCACTATCGGGCAGTTCCAGGCCTGGATAGAGCCGGACATTGCCCTCCCGGTGCGAGCTTAGCTACTCTCCCCTCCCCGCCTGGTCGGCTTAACGCCCCTCCCTACGTGGAGGTAGTATTTTGTTGTAATTTCAAGTTCCCCTCCCCTAGTCCAACCCCCCTGTGCGGGGAATAGTGTATGTAATTTTAAACAGGGGAAGCGACCTCAGCGCAATGTGCGGGGAGCCCACACTTCCCCGCTCGCCCTCGTCTCCAAACAGGGTTGGTTTCTTCAAACCAACTGGGTAAGCTCCTAACCTCGCTCTTTCACTAGTACTTGTTCATACAATATCTGCTGGTTTGCTCCGTTGAGCGAGAAAGAGAGCACCCGACCCCGGAGTATCCCACTTCTGAGCGGTCACTGTGGGTTGTGAGAGTAAGGGACCTAGTGCCCCAATTGGCACCCGGCCAACCCTTGAATTGTGGGCTTCATACCCTTGGGAGGGACACCTAAGCCCTACTGGCACTCTACCAGCAAGGGACTTGATCCACCACCTCCACTCGGCATCGCCGAGTCACCCCGGGTTCGTGTGTGTGGGGTCATGAGGCTCCTACGAGGAGATCTCTCATTAGTGCATATATATATATTAATCTATTTATTCCTAGTAACATAAAAGCCCACATATTAGGCCTATTTATCATTTCATGTGGCCCATGAACACATCTCATAGCTGAAGATAGTTTGATAGTTGTCATTGCCGCCTCGTCGATCGTCTGTTACCGCTAGTCGATCCCGTGATGATCCCGTCAAAATCAACCTCAAACCTTGACTCTCGAACCGACGATTCTATCACTTAGACCCTTCCCCCCCTTGCTGAAACTTTGCCCATCCCCACCCATTTCTACACCATTTACCATTCAGCTCAGGCCAGTTCGCAGGCAGTATTGAAGGCTCTGGTTGCAGAGTCGGCCCCCCAACCACCTCGACGTTCCAGATTGCACACAATATATTTCTGGAAAGCCCTTTAAGTCAGCTTTGTAGGCGAGGTGATCCCGCCTCAATCCGATTTTAGAGCTGCCCTGGAGGTTCGTTATCGCCAGGCTGCGCATCTGGCATCTAGGTGGAGATCTGAACCACAGTGCAAAAGCTCCTGTGGCCACGTCCCTGTTCCCCTTGGTGCACCATTTGACTGGGACAAGATACTACCAGTCCTCTGTCCAACTCAGCAAGTGGAGCATCGTTCGGAGTTCGGAGCTCCCCGTTCCATTTAACCTTCCCCAGGTGCGCAGGTTAGTCCAGTCAGGCCCTAAACAGACACCCCTTCACTCAACGGGCTCTATCTCTCTGCTCCGACCTCCTCTGGTGTTCTTTCTAGTTGGTGTTCGAAGAGGACTAGACCACGTTCGCATCCGTTTTGGTCCTGCATCGTTCGGACTTCGGGAGCATTCGTGGCGACTTCATCTTCCTATGGCAGTGTTTTGGAATCAGTCCAAGCCAGAATGAAATGGTCCAGTTCCAGAGCCTGCCCTGGCCATCGACGACGTCTGGAGATCCCACAAAAATTTAGGAGCCTTCTCAGGTCATTCAGTGAAGGTTTGGCACTAGTTTTGGTGACTTCTAAGTCTGGCAGAGCACGTGGCGATGTCAACAGTGACTACCTATCAAGTAGTTCCAGAAGTGGGCAGAACTGGCGGAGTAGTCAATCGGCACCCTCTTTAGTTATCTCCCCCTATCCCACCTGGCTGGCTTAGCGCCCCTCCCTGCGTGGAGGTAGTGTTTGAATGTAGCCTCTATTTCCCCACCCCTAGTCCATCCCTCCTGCGTGAGGAGTAGTTCATGTAATTATTTAAATAGGGAGAAGCTCCACCGACGCAGTGTGTGGGGAACCCACACTTCCCCGCTCGCCCACGTCTCCGACCGGGGTCGGTTTCTTCAAACCGGCCAGGTAATCTCTCAACCCTTGCTCATATTTTAGTGCTTATCACCGTGCCGTGGTTTGCTGTGTGATTGGTTGTTTACATTATCCATTTACATATGAGTGTGTCGGTGAAGCAAGTGTTACATTAACTGTCCGTTCAATCATCGTTGTCCGAGTGATATCATCATACATTGAGAGTTGTGAGTGCTTGTATGCGTCTAATTGACCATCTTAATCAAGCGTAACTTAGTGCTTAATTTCCCATCGTTGTGGTTTGATTTTATTCGGTCTAAATTTGTCGATAAGGGTGGGCAATCAATTCACCCCCCTCTCGATTGCATCCTAACCTGGGCCAACAGGGCCGAGCCTATTTAGCTGGCTCTCCCGTCTGTTAGGCAAGAGGGGGCCGAGGAGGCCGGGGCCAAAGCAGGCGGCTCTAGGACTAAGGCCGAGACTGGAGCGTCGAGCGAGGCAGGTGGCGTTCAGGGTGGAGACACCGGGGCCGAGCCAATGGAGGTCGGGGGGTCGTGAGAAGAGGCGACGCAACCCCAACCGATCGAGGCAAGAGGGGTGGAGGAAGCAGTGGCTCAATTCGGGCCAGCCGGTGGGGTTCCTGAGGGAGTGTCACTCAGAGGGGTAGCCCCTATTCCAGCTGCTCTAGAGAGGCTGGGCATCCGGGACCTTCTATACCAGAAGTGTTACAGCATAGCCACTAAGGTAGTGCGAGGAGGAGACAGGTTGCGCTCCCTGACCACGGCCCTTGAAATGGTCATGGAGGGTGGCCTGATCCTGGCCCAGATAGGGGCCTCCCTCGCTGAAGCTTACTCTCAGTCGGAGTTGGACCGGGCGAACCTTACCTGGACCCTTGGTACGTCTGACGGGAAGATAACTCAGCTCACTGAGGAGCGCGATGGGCTTCGATGGGAGCTCTCCTTGTTTAAAGAGTTGACGAGGGTGAGTCAGGCGGAGGCCCAGGCCTGACCGAGCAATTGGCTCGGGCATGCGAGTCGCTCGAGAGGAAGAGCAAGCTTCTGGAGGAGGAGCGCGTGGCCCATGCTGAGCGAGATGGTCAGTGGGAGGCTGAGCGCGTCGAGCTACTAGACCGACTGGAGGAAGGCGTGTGCCTTCGGTTGGAGGACAAAGCTGATCGGGCCGAGGTGGAGAAGCAGATGGCCGAGGCAGATCGGAGTTTGGCCGAGACGGAACGGGAAAAGGCCGAGCTCGCTAGTAGGGTGGGATCGCTCGGGGCGGAGGCACTCGAGCAGTTTAAATGCTCGGAGGCCTACCGGATCAACCTTAAGAAGGCTACCCTCCCCTACTATGAGTGTAACGCTCGCGTCTTAATGGATCCATTGTGGTTCGGACCTGGATCCGATTCTATAAGTTCTGTCGATTTTTACGGATTTTTTTGGCTAT
Organism: Amorphophallus titanum; assembly: GCA_024336825.1. Lineage (NCBI taxonomy): Eukaryota > Viridiplantae > Streptophyta > Magnoliopsida > Alismatales > Araceae > Amorphophallus > Amorphophallus titanum. The sequence continues at coordinate 28,600 of JANBPO010004534.1, forward strand.
TTTATGGTATTTTTCTGAGAGAGTTAAAATGGGGGCGCGAGATCCCTCTCCACCAAGTGGTGAAGTGGTTCTTGCTCAGGGTTGGTGCTGCTTAGTTGCCCTTACCTTTCGTAGGAGAGCTTCCCTGGTTTATATAGCGACTCGTTGAATGTGAGAGCCCCACGAGCCGAGGAGTTTCAAGGGGGGTTACGTCTTCTTCATGGACTCTTTATTGCACGAGGACTCTTGATCTCCCTTATCCCCTTGATCTCCTTGCTCTTGAAGGGCACGTAACGGTCGCACGGATAAGCTTTCATCAGTAGGTCCGAGCATGGGACACTAGCTCAATGGGGCCACTCGAGCAATGGGCGTACGGCTTGGACGGGGTGTGTTAGGTTCCCAAAGGGATCTTCTCGATCGATCTGACGCTCTAACTTTCGAACCCGAAGGTCGCCTAGGAAGCGCTTGATCCTAGTAGGTTATTTGGCTTGAAGCAAGTGGGCCCCAGGGGGGGCTGTCACTCTAAGGAGCCAGACCTCGTTTGGTCTGGTGGGACCTCATTTGGCCGCTCTCTCTGGGCGGTAGAATTCGCCCTCTCCACTTGTCCCCCTCCTACTCCCGAGCCAAAATTGGGCTCGGTTGAGTAGCGTTTGGGGAAGACGTTGGTGGCTTGAGTCAGATGGAGATTTTTCCGTGGCAAGGGCCACTCAATGCGGCTGTCCTGGGGATACACCTGTAATGATGATAATTCTTACGAATTGACGTGTGGAGGCCCTTTTTTGGAGACTGGAACATCACGCCGCTTCCCATTGGGGGTTATAAGCATAGCGCATGTTTGCGTTCCAAACTTGCATTGCTGGTGGTTTTTCTCTCCATCGCTCTTGCATTTGTGAGGGGCTCATGCGCCGTGGGGGCAGTCCGGAGGAGTGAAGAGTTGCAGCGGCCTTCGTGGAGCTCGCAGAGATTACGGCGGTGACTTTTCGTCAACTTTCACTTCCTCTTGAATCACCCGGCTCAGTGCTTTCCTCCTCTTCCTCCAGTTCTTCTGGTAATTCCATGGCGGATCAACATCCCGAGACCGAGGGGCAGGAGATTGAATGGGCCCCAAGGGCTTTCATGGTGCCGTTGGAGCCTCTGCACAGTGAATTGAGCGAGGGCGAGGTGAAGCGGTTGGAGAATCGGTATGGGCTATCATGGCGGTACCACTTTTCTCCATCTAAGCCTCATGAGTCCAGCCTGGACACTCACTCCGGTTCTTTCTACTCTTTCCTCCTGTCCTGGAAGTGCAGGTTCTGCTTGCCTCTCCATTTCTTTATTGACGAGCTGCTTCGATTCTACCAACTGGCTCCAGTCTAGTTGGTCTCCAACTCCTATACCCTCATCTTCTCCTTCATTTTTCTCTACCGCTTGTGCGGTTTGGATGCCTTGTTGGACCCTAGTCCCAAATTCGTAGCTCACCCTCTCCCCACCTGCTAGACCTCTTTCCTGCCCCCATTCTTCCCCTCCCTCACCTTGGTTTGCCCCCTCCCAGACCCCCTAATAGCAAAGAGTTGCCTCCACACCCTTCCACTCCCTTTCCCCTCCCGTTTACCTTATTTCTCACCTCCCATCTTCAGCCTGCACTTCCTAGTTCACAGGCAGCAAAGCACCAACGACTTGCAAAGCCGATCACGACTTCATCCCGACATCCCTGGAGGCCTAAGTGGTACCGTCGGAAGCGTCTCTGTGTCTTATTCACAATGGCGGTGGTCTCATCCCAACCTGACTCGTGGTTGCCTGGGGGAGCCGATCTCCCCAGACTATACGTCTCCCTCTAGACTGCCAACCTGAGGCTGCTTGCAGAGGCTCCCACGACCGGCCACCTGAAGATTTGAAAGCGGGGCTTGGCCAAGACCTTCTACGATGAGTTGGCGTCCAGTACCAAGAAGCAGCTTCCTGATTGGACCCCGGACAAGTGAGTTCCTAATTTTCTCCCCAGGTGCGCAGTTCTGTCCCCTCTGGGACTGAACCAACCCCTGTCCACTGTTCAGGCGCTCCCAATCTGCTCTGACATTCTCTGGCATTCTCGCAGGTCTCGTTTCGAAGAGGACTCGACAACGATTCCAATGACTCTAGCCACGCTCAATTCAGAGGTCAGGAGCGCTCACGGTGGCCTCATCTTCCTGCTGCTGAGGTACCATAGCAGTCAAAACCAGAACTCAAGGACCCTGTTCGCGGCCCTTCCCCAACCAGCACTGCTGACCAGGAAATTTCCCAAAAATCAAACGTCATTCTGATCCAACCCCAAATATTTTACCACTGGTCTCATCGACAACAAAATTTGAGAGTGACCGCAGCAACGTCAACTTCAACTGCCTGTCCCCTGTTCCCGAGAGCGGATAGAACCGGCGTCTTCCATCCGTTCGGTTTCTATTTCAACTTTTCCCTTCCCCGCTTGGCCGGCTACCGCCCCTACCTGTTGGAGGTAGTGTTGAATGTAATTTTGGCTTCCCTTCCCGAAGTTCAACCCCCTTGCAAGGGGCATAGTGATGTAAAATCTTGAACAGGTCGAAGCTACACCGGCGCGACGTGTGGGGAACACACGCTTCCCTGCTCGCCCTCGTCTCCGAACAGGACCGGCTTCTTCAAACCGGTCAAGTAAGTGCCCTACCCTTGCTCTCATTGGATGCCATACTCCTTCAATATTAGTTCATATGCTCCGCTGGTCTGTGAGAGTGAGCGCTCGGCCCACAAGCTCCTTTTCTTCAAGTGGCCACCGTGGGAGAGAGTGTGACCCGTGCCCATTGGCACCCGGTCGGCCCCTTTGAATTGGGCCTCCAGAGCCAAGTAGGCTTATTTAAGCATTTTGGGGAAAATGTATATTTTTGTGGAGTAAGCTGGATCTAGCGTTTTAACCGTAATTTTGGGGTTTGAATGAGTCCTCTCGACGCTAGAGAGGTTGGGGACGAGTTTCCCTTTGTTTTCCCCTTCGCGTGGGCGCGAACAGGGCGTGGAATGGAATTTTTACAGGAAATCATCATTTTCAGGTTTGCGAATGAGTAGCAGTCCTAACAGGAACCGCCACTAGCCTTGGCGGACCTTTGGGGGACGCCACTTGCTCCCTTAAGTTGATTCCAGCCTTGCGGTCCCGTGATAGACCGCCAAGGCACTTAACGATCTTGAGGAGATTACTAGGCAGGGCTCTATGGTCAGGGCAAGACTATTTTTTAGGTTTTACCGTTCGAGTGTGTTTGGGCTTAGCGGTCCTAGGCTCGACCGCCTGTACGCCTTGCTGCCTGGGGATGACTGGTTGGGTCTCCCTTATGTCAGTTCGATCCTAGCAGTCGCACAATAGATCGCTACCTAGCTTTACGGTCTCTAGGAGATCGCCAGGGGTGGCTTGCGGTCAGGGTGTGACCGTTTTCTGATTTTTGAGTTACTTGAGGTTAGGAGGTATAGCGGCCATGCAACTGACCGCCAGGTGACACCCAGCGGTCAAGCAATGGACCGCCATCCTTCTCGGTGGTCTGGTAGTGACCGCCTAGGTTCTAGAGGTGTCTGGGTCTATGCGGTCCATCTGGACCCCTATGCTAGTTTTTGTAGTACTAGTAAGACCGCCAAGCTCTGTGACGGTCTAGGGAGGACCGCCTCTTGGTTTTTGTGTTTGACGTGCCCGTTTAAGCATTGTGTTGGTCTCCGGTCGACCCAGTTGTGACCCAGTGGTCACCCTTTGGTCTCTTAAGTGTCCCGGGCACCCCGTGAGTTTCGTGTCCGTGTTTTGGGGTGTCTAGAGGTACCGTGTTATCTTGATTAGCATGCCCATGGGTTTGAGAGTCTGGGTGACTCCACGTGTTCCAAGCTTTTGTGTTACGCTTGATTGAGTCACCGTGTATCGGTGTGAGTGCGGTGGGGGTTCCCCCGCACGTCGTGAGTTCTTCGGAAAGTGGTTTCCGAGTGGGCCATGCATAAGGCCTTGGACTGTGAGTCCAGTCACCCAACCTGGGGTTGGATGATTTCTCAGTTCTCTTTTTGAGGGAATGGCCTCGGCGGTTGTGGACTGCCTCATGAGTCATAGTGCCAAGGTTTCTGACCCTAGGGTTAGGGCAGATTGATGGCATGGCACCGTTCGGTGCAATGGTCTTGACCCCGAGTCTTGTGACTCAAGGACCGTTGGATTTAGTGAGTCTAAAGGACTGTCCAGAGTCCAGTGGCTTAGCGCCACTTAGGGCGGCCCAGTGGGGGGCCGCCTTACTGTCCTGGGTAGTCCAGTGAGGACCGCCTCACTGGCCTGGGTGGCCCAGTAAGGGCCTCCTCCTTCCCATTGCCATCCCAATGGATTCCGATCGCCGGAGATGATGGGAACAATCCCAGAACGTATAGAAACTTGGAAAATAGCTGGAAACTGACGAAAAATGGCTTCCAAACTCAGAGGGTTGGGGAATGATCAAGAAATGTGCTCAGAATTAGATTAGGGGAATGCTCCAAGAACAACGGGTAATTCGAGACATCACAAAAGTGAATAAAAGAAATAAATTAACTTGCAGGCTAAAAATGGGTGTCAACACCCGTAGCTTGGCGAATGTTGACATCTTTCACGGAGGTTCCTCCACTTTCTTATGTAGCCCATGACGGACTCATCATCCTTTTGTTTGGCTACTTGTAATTCGGCCTCGGTGACTCCTTCTTCGGCCATCTTCGTATTCATTGTTTGTTCTACCCTTGGCTTGTCTGACTGCATGCGTGGTCTCATTGGCACCATCTTCGGAGATGCTTTAGTTGTCCCCTAACATGCCCAGGGTACTGTATGTTGGAGTGCTTGAGGGAGGATGCCTCCCGTATGATCATGTACCATTCGGGGCATGATTGGCCATGTTGAAGCTTCAAGTGAGCTAGCACTACCTTGTGTCTCATCATGTACATGTCCTGCCGATTGTGGCATGGGTGGACTTAGATTCATTTCATCCAGCCACCTTTGTAGCATTTCAATCTCCCACTACTTCAGGTGTAGCAGTGAAACCATGGCATGGTCTTGCCAGGAGGGGCCGGAAGTGCTATCTTCTGCCTTCGGTTTGATTGGGGTGAGTGGCATCCCGTCATTGGTGCTGGACGCGTCCATTTTCTTTGGGATAAACTCCCTAGGTTTTATGCCTCCGAGCCGAGGAGGAACGTGGTATTGTGTCCCCTTGTTGGCTGGCGAGTGTCTTGATATTCTCTCGGATCCGGCAACATGGTGGGAGGTAGAAGCTTTGGCTTGATTTGCTCCCTTTGGCATAAAGTAAATTTCTTCATCTTCCCCATCAGTAGCTTGAGCCGCACCGGATGATGCTGACAACATGTTGCAGGAGAGAGCAACACATCTTATTTTAGCCTTTGTATTCTTCTTTTCCTTCTCCCATATGGCTGGCATCTGCCCCCACAGTGGGTCACTCGGTGTATTGAACACCCTTGCCTTTTCTTTAATTCTTTTTGTTAGCCCGTGGGACTTATTGTGTCCTTAAGGGGCATACTTCTTGAGCTGCATAGGCTGGCTGTTGAGCTGCTCATGCTTATCAAGCCCACTTATAATAGCTTGTGGCCGCTCCATGATTGAGCTAGCTTCTTCATATTC
>JANBPO010004535.1:0-47132 GCA_024336825.1 Amorphophallus titanum
GGGCCACATTCTTTTTTTGACATGATTGCCATTGAACATGTTTTGAGTGCCAACAGTGACTCCTTGTACTGACTTATCCACGAGAAAGACAAGTTGATTCTTCTGATATGTGTCTCCCCAGTCGAGGCTCGAGCCATCATGCATGAAGTCCATTCCAGATTGTGCGGTGCTCACCAGGCCGGAGATAAAATGAAGCATAATATCAAGCTCAAAGGCTTCTACTAACCAACCATGTATGCGAACTATGTCCAGTATGTCCATACATGTCATCAGTGTCAAGCCTTTGGCCCAATACCCAGAAGACCTCCCAATCTGTTCTGTCCCATAGCCCCGACCTAGCCGTTTGCCGAGTGGGGCATGGACATCGCGAGGCCTTTCCCGCCATCTTCTAAGGGCCATAAGTACATCTTGGTCACCACCGACTACTTCTCTCGCTGGGCGGAGGCCCTTCCCCTGTGGGAGGTCACCGGCGAAGTGGTAGCCAGATTTGTCTGGCATAACATCATCTGCCGATTTGGTACTCGCAGCCGCATAGTGTCTGACAACAGAACACCATTCAAGAATAGGGTCGTATATTAACTAGCTGCCAAATTCCATATCGATTGGAGAACCTCTTCGATCTATAATTTCCTGGCCAATGGCTTGGCTGAAGCCTTCAATAAGACCCTCTGCAACCTTCTGGCTAAAATTGTTAGCCACCGGAAATGTGACTGGGGTGAGAAGGTCTTGGAGACACTATAGGCCTACAAGTCAATTTACAAAACCCCTACGGGGTGCTCACCATTCTCCCTCATTTACGGGGCTGAAGTTGTCATCCGCATTGAGATCCAGTTGGCCTCTTACCGTGTGGCAATTCACACCGGCCTAGCCAGCCCAGACGAAGATGAATATCAGAGAAGGCTTGAAGACTTTGCTGATCTTGATGGCAAACGGCTCGAAGCCTACAAACACATGCTGATGGGGGATGGACCACGGGGACTCGACTCCAAGTTGGATGCAAACCTTGGACTCTAGACAAGCTCACTGTTCGTCCATAATGAGGGAAGCGTATGATAGTGCATGGTTGAGAAACCGCCAAGAGCTAGGGCGGTCAAACTCTCTCTCGTGCCCAGACTAGGTCACAGGATAGGTCTCACTCTCTCGCTCGCAGCGGTTAATAACAATATTTGGTGAGGTAATTACCCTATCATGCTCTCTAGCAGCGGCATAAAGAAATGCATATGAGTAAAGCAAAGTGCTGAGAGTGGAGCGGACATGATACTTCGACGCTCCGGGCATGGGGGAGACGATCCCGGCCAATCACGGTAACTCCCAGTACAATGGTAAAAATTTAATTACAGCAGTGAATTTTATTACCCACTCCACGCAGGGAGGTAAAGGGCTATTTGGTTTTATTTTCTTCCTAAATTGACTAAGAAGAAAAGTACAACTGGTTGGAAGGATACGTGGAAGCTTGCGAGCATGTTGGACTTGAGGAATTCCCCTGTGTTGCCGCTTTGTGCTCCCGCGCCCATGTGTCAACTTCTCGTATTGGTACGACACATGAACCGTGTCGTAGGACCATAAATCGGATGAACCAGGGCTGAGTGGGGTCGTGGGACCGTCAGACTGGAGGGAGGGCGTGACCCCCTAGGAGGTTCGCCCTCCCTAGGGTGCGCGGTCGCCCTTGGGGCGAACTAGCCCCAGGCCGACCGTAACGCCAAGGGATGGCCCCCGGGGGTATTCTTGTGTTGCTTGGGGGGTGTCCTTTGACGGACTCTGAACTTCGGGAGGCTGGAATGGGCCCGTGGGGGCCGTCGTTCTTTGGGTTGTCATAGTCACTCACAAGGTGTTCGGGTAAATGCCCGACACACCCCAGATCGCCGAACGACTTGAGTAGGTGGCTGAGGGGCCGCACGGCGGGCCATGGGTTGACGATGGGAGCTCGTGGGAGCTAAGGGGAGGCACTTTGTGGATGTTAGCCATGCCTCTGGCTGTGTGCCGTGTTGTTCGGTGGGTTGACAGGGTAGCCTCAGGTTGGCCCGAATGTTAGGATTAAATGGCTTGTTGCCATGTGTCTGAGTGTCGGGGTTGGCCCCGACTTGTGGGGGGGTCGTTGTAGGACCCAATTGAGGTGCCGGAGTCACGGGTCGACCTGTGGTTTGGTATAGGAGGGCTGGAACGTACATGCCCGCAAGGTGTTCGAAAGAATGTCGAACACACCCATGTGAGCCGTATATGCGTGCGACGGGCCTCCAAAGCCTGTGGTTGACTTAGTTAGGTCTACCTTTGACCTCGAAGGGTTGAAAAACATGTCTCTGGGTGGGCCCTTGGCCCCTTTTGCTGAGTGTCGCGTGGCGTGGCTCGAAGTCGGGGGCGCCCCCAGGTGGCTCTGGGTGACGGGGCTGGATACGGGTAAAGCCTGCATGTGAGTGACCAGGCTTGACCCCGGGGAATTATTTGTGTCACCGTGTATCACGACAAGCTGGTCGGGGCCCTTGCAGGGACCCATGGGGTTGTAGAAAGGGCTGGATAGCCCGTGCCTGGAAGGTGTTCGGTGAAATGCCCGAACCCTTGTTTCTCATGATTTTGCTGGGAAATAGTCTAGGTATAACAGTCTCATATTGAGTTCTTTTTGAGAGAATAAGTACTTGAGGCTCTTGTGGTCAGAATACACAATGAAAGTCTCACCATAGAGATAATGCCACCAAATCTTCAAGGCAAAGACTACAGTCGGCAGTTCTAAGGTATGCACGGGATACGTCTCCTCATGCTTTTTCAATTACTTTGGTCAACCCTCACAAAATGAGAAATTAGCACAAATGGGCCTCAAAAAATAAAAATGGGCCAAAGGATGCTAAGAAATGAGTTGAAGAGGCTGGGAACCAGCATGGCCCCTACAGAACCGGCACAGAAATGAAACCGGCACGGAAGTGAACCGACACGGAAGTGAACCGGCATGGAAGTGAATTGGCACGAAAATGAAGTCGGCACGGAATGAAGTTGGCATAGGAATGCATCGGTGCGCAAGCACTAATCAGCGAGCCGGTTCCCCTGAGCACTGATGGAACCAGGGTTACACCCTCTATATATATATCTCCATCTCAAAGAAGAAGGCAAGAGGGAAACTATAGAAGAAACAACAGAGAAAAAAGTAGAGTGCCAAGAAGAGAGAGATCTGGTCATCTGGAGAAGAGCATCCACTGGGAAGAGAGAGCCTACCGAGCCAGTTGCTCCAAAGTGGTCATCTCAGCTGCCATGTTCAAGGTGGGAGTTCGTCGATCAAGCGCCCCTTTGGGGCTACAGTCCCCCTCCTTTGTTCTCTCTTTTCTGTTTCGTTCTCTCTCTTTATGTAATAATACAGCCTTTTAAGGCTTCCAGTTGTATCCTGGCAGTACTCGATTTAGTGTGAATGAAAGAATTTATCGATGCGTGTGATTTTCTTACATTGCCATAGCCAGATTCCCTTGACGTTAGCTCGTAGGTGTTTATGTTCCATCTGAGGTTTTCTTTGCTCTGGCTATTTCTCTCGATTACCCCTAGGCGGCGGCCTTACAACTATTAAGCATTCGCAGAGGCAGTGGGATTTTTATCCCATCTGTCCATGGCCCCAAGAAGACGGTATTATGCCCCAGGGATGTGAAGTTCTACTCCGATCGACTGAAGTTATCTACATGCTGAACCCCTCTGTGCTTAGGTGGATTTATTAACCTCTGGTATAAGATAGGAGCCTGAGACAACCCATCTCGTGGCCTTCCTGTCTCCCAAGTCATGAGGAAAGGTAATTTTGCATGGCCCTGTTCCGATGTTCGTGTTCCCCTATAACCATGGGATAGTTTTCTGTTCACTCCGAGGAGCTTAAACCTGGCAACTTCCATGAAAACCCCTTCTCAGCTACCCTCGGCGCCTCCCTTCATCCACCCGACTCCCTCTGATCCCGGCGCGGGAACAACCATCGGGGCGACAAGCTTCATGCCGACCCGGCCATTGCCGCTCCCACGCTGTGCCGATTCCCATCCATGCCGATGCCCCTTTCTACCTCCAGCCATGCCGAAGGCTCCCTTAATTTCCCTCATGCGCCAACCACTGTTAGCGTCGATATATGGATTCCTACAGTGACCATGCCGATTGGCACTTTGGCCATGCCGATAGTATCTTCTCATATATGTATATATGGGCTCCTCGATACATGCAATGAAATCCTCAGAAATGAAGGAGTGAGAAGCACTTGAATCAAATAAAACACGGGCTGCACAACCAAAAATAGTAATCGTACCTTCGATAAGATTGGAAGCTACAGCCTCTGCCCAAGAAATGTGAGTCACCTTGCCTTTCATCTTTCTATCGGAAGCTGCAGAAGATTGGAAAGAAGATGCTGCTGAAGCCTGAGAGAGCATCTGCTGAAATTGCTGAGATGGCGGTGGTGGTGGGAGTGGAGGCCTGAATTGGGATTGAGATGGCTGGGATGGAGTTGCTGAAGCAAACTACACCGGAATTACTCTCATCAGACAGTCTCTCACCACATGACCTGGTTGGTCACATCGGAAACACACCACTAGCAACGAGCAGGGTTTTCTTGGGTGGCTGCCACCACATTGCACACAACCTTTAAACTGGCTTTTCGCAGAAGTCTGTTGCTGTTGGAAAGATGGGGCTGACTGCTGGGTAGCACCAGACGAAGCCTGTCGATCAAATCACTTCTTGAGTCTATTCTTGTTCTTGAATCCTCTAAACTAGGACTTGTCAGAAGAAGCTACACCACTTGCTACTAGAGTGGCAGAAGGAAATCCTGGAACAAGGGACAGATAACCCAAGGGAAGTTGAGCTGTCGGCTGAACCGACAATGCCTGAGAAGGAACTAGGGACCTTGCCAAATCCAATTCTAATGTTGCTGCTGCCTGGTATACTTCAGTCATAGTGGTAACCTGGGCAACAATTAGCGGCTACCTCAACTTAGCACGGAGGCCACGCAGAAATTGCTCTGTCTTCAATGCCTCATTTGCAAGAATGTAGGGCGCATAATGGCCCAATTTCATAAATCTATTCCGATATTCAAGCTCCGGCATCCCTCCCTGGACAAGCTGTAAGAACTGATGCATTTTATCCATGCGGAGATAAGCAGGGCTGAAAGTGAGTTCGAAGGTGGCGACAAACTCAGTCCATGAGATCTGGCGGAGTGGGCGGGATTGAAAAGAAACTTCCCACTCGGTATTCCAGCAGGTCAACGCCGCGCCCTAGAGCTGAAAGGTACCGAGCATCAACTTTTCATCTTCCGCGCATTCCATAGAATGAAACACGCGCTTGGTGGCGTCCAACCAAATTCTGGCGGTATCTGGATCGGTCTGGCCTTCAAATGTCAGTGGATGAAATAACAAGAACTCCTTTAATGCACATCTGTGACTGCCAGGTGCATCCTCTGGAGCTAGAACAACAAGAGCTGGAGCAGGAACATTTTGCGGAACACTGCTCGCTTCCTGAGCAACCGGGACTCTCCGACGCCGAGGTGACATCTTGAAATGACTAGCAAACAGACAATAGATAGAAAAATTCATTAATCGTCTCCCAGTCAAGATAATCCTGAGGCTTGTGGGAGCCCTCAAAAGTGGGAGCTTCCAGCTTAATCAGCCGGTGGAGGGGGTCCTCCAAAGAATCGCGTGGTCGCCGTTCACGTTCTTCCACGTGAAAGCGCCCCCTCGAGGCTTGTCATGGGTACTCCTCCTCATCCTCTTCTTCTGGGTAAAGGGCCTGTTGGGGGTACCCCTCGGGCTGAAATCTCTCAACACGGGCTAATCGAGTGTCATGTTGATCCAACTGGGTGGCGATGGCATCCATTCGTCCTCCCAGTTCCCGAAATTGATCAAGAATAGTGTCGAGAAGGGCGGAGTCCCCACCGGTGGTGGGAGGGTTGGACCGAGAGGGCTGTCCCAACTGGGAATCACAAGGTGGAGGAGGGGGTTGACCCTGGCCGACGCGGGGAAGTTGTCCCAGGAAGGACTCACCAGGGGCATGGGAAGGCGGACCTTGACTAGCCATGACTGACGACTACGGGTGGACATCAAGGGATGTGGAGAGAAGAGGAAAGTTCAACAACATGGGTGGGTTGGCCTAGGACTCGACAAGCAAGGGCAGGTTGAAAACTTGCTTTGATACCAAATCTGACGCGGGACGAGTCCGGATAGGGAACTGAGACCTAAAGCCAGCAAACTCGTGAGCACACACGCCTAGACGGAAAGACGTTCACACACGCGTGAAGAGTGAACTCCTCAAGGGTACTGAGTGGTGGCAAGGCGAGTAGCAACTCGTCGGGCATCGAACACGGTTCGAACTACGAAGTGGGTGGTGGAGGTCACCTAGGGAGATGCAGATAGGCACCGGATGCTACCGGGCCGATCAGTACCGAGGGGACCAGATCAGATGGACACTCAACTCACCAGCAGCAAGTCACTCATGTTGGTGGATCATTTTGGAATGGGCACTCGTCTCACCGACGCGACATTAGAACTAATACTAGATAAGCAAAAGGAGGTGTGGCAACCAAACGTACCAAGCCGTCCGAAGGATCGGCTCTGATCGGAGATGTGGGTGCGTCGAGGAGCGTCCGCACCCAGCAAGCACGCTGCGTCGTTGGAGCTTCTGGTCAACCCTGCTAGTACAAGCAAATGAAAAACACCTCCATGCAGGGAGGGGGAACTCGGGGAGGGGAACACGGTAAAACACTACCCTCACACAGGAGGGGGGGATCACGGGGAAGGGGAGTTGGGCCAGCTGCCCCAAGTCTGCCCGGCTGGACAGAACCGAGTTGATCCGGGCAATCTACAGCACATAAGGATCAGAACTGGATGCCGCTTGTGCTCCGACAAAGCTAGAGAAGTGTAGAGGCGCTCCTGGGAGTTTGGCATCATTCTGAGGGTCGCTGGATGGCGGGTCCGGTCAAGGATGATGACCTGTGTGAATCTATCCTGCAGGTTCGGTCTGCGCGATCGGCGTGCAGAGGGCGGTACGCTATCCACCGGACTCCGAACGATGCAAGACCAGTGTGGTTGGAAGGCTGAAAGGCAGATCTACTGAACATCAAAAAATGAGCACCAACGGAGAACCAAGATTGGAGTGGTCGGCACTTTAGTGGGGCTCTAGTTTCTGGGTGAACATCCAGACATTGTCGGGTTGTGCATGGCGGCATGGGCGGCACCGAATGCGGAACGTGATGAAACCACTTGGAGTTGTTTCAGAACATCGAGAGTTCCGACTGTGATGAAGAAGGCTTGGCCTGAAAACCATCAAAGGAAGGCGTGACACGACTGGAAAACCTACTCTCTGGGCATATTGGTTCACACCCGCTTTGCGCAGTTGCAGGAGAATGGATGCCACGGGCTGTGCGGACATTGGAATGGGGTGAGACCACCTCTGGATCATAGAGGGTTCAGAGAAGAAGCAAGTCTTTGAAGAGAGTTTGGGCTGAATCACGTCGTGGAAGGCGGTTTTGCCTCTACCAAGTAGTCCTCAGATTCTGGCTCAAATTTGTCATAGCCACACAAGAATGGGCAACGCGATCAATGTCGAAGCCGGAACAGGACGGGACCACTTCTGGGGCGAAGGTGACTTGAAGAAGCACGACTTCTCTAAAGAGTGTTTGCACTAGTTCATGCCATATGGGGTCATGATGGGGTCTGCATGATACGCACAGAGTGTGGTGGTGACCTAGAAGGGGAGGGGTTGAATAGATCACCCCTTTAAAAATTTTAGCGGAATGAAAACTGAGATCACGTGTAGATAAGATATAGATGAATACCTACACAGACGATCTAAGAGTTAATCGGTCAAGCACTCGATCTGCACACAAGATGGGATCGGAAGACTATAGCAAACCACAAAGAACACAGTCAATTTTAAGGTGGTTCGATTGCAAACCCGCAATCTACGTCCACCCCTTACTCCTCGGAGTAAGGCTTCCTTGCAATACTTTGCAAAACCACGCAGACTCAGTCTGCAGACAGACGCTGTCTCACAGCTTGACCCTGAGGAACACTCTCCTCAGACTTTCTGACACTTGTCAGAAAAATAAGACCGGAGGATCTTCCTCCCTTCCTCTGACACACGCAGAGGGAAACTCTAACCGGAGGAACTTCCTCCCTTCCTCTGACAACCACAGAGGGTAACAACCAGAAACGACTGAAGAAGAATTCGAAACAAAAACAAAACAAGTTGTAGCAAAGACTGGAAAATAAAACTTCGACAGATCAACAACTGAAATCACAGACTCTGGATTTGATCCATGAGTCTTACACTCTACCACTTCTCTCTCCCACTTCTTCTCTCTTCTCTCTTCTTCTTCTGGACGCTCTTGTACTTCTCTTGAACTGGGTCGTTCGGTTTCTGAGAAGTAATTCTTCTTCTGTAAAAATGCGCACTAGTCTTGGACGAAGACCAGTATTATTTATAGCTCCTTAGAAGGGCACGGAGAGTGTGGATGGCATGATCCTCTCCATGGAATCTTCCGGAACCCAGGTACCTCTGATACACGTGTCAGAGGGCTACAACCTCGGATCACGTGACCTCGTTATTGGTAGAATGTCTTCGTCAGATCATAAGGTCCCTGACATTTGGTCAAATAGTTATATTGTCAGGGGTGGTACATAAGAAGATATGTGCACGAGGCATAATTTAGACACTGAATAAAAGCTGCACGAAAACATTATCAGCAGATGCACAAACAAAGATGCACGAGGTGTGAAGCTTGAAAGAAGCGACATGAGGTATGCCAGAGAATGCACAAGGTGAAGTCAGGAAAAATTGTGCACGAAATATAAATGCTTTTTGTGCAAGGGGTATAATGAAGGCAAAATGACACAAGGTATGAGATGAGAGGTACAACACGAAGTAAGACCTTGGTAACCGAAAAAAAACTGCACGAGCTATGAACACTGTTCATACTCGAGCTTTACATGGTCAAACACAGGTCGGGAGACTAAAAGCAACACGAGCTGTGAAATTGAAAAACTGACACGAGGTTTTAGTAGTGAGAAAATAACTCGAAGTAAAACTGATGCGGGACGACGGAGAGACTCGACGGGGGACACGAACCTATGACCTAGACGCCCGGACACGACTCACTAGACGACGCGACCAGCAACTGACGATCAAGTCATCACCTAACGTGACTCCCGAAGGGGCAAGGATGCCCGACAAGAAGCACTCACTCACGGTCGTCCCCGGCGAGGGAAACGAGTCGATCGTGCACGGTTGAGAAACCGGCAATGAGTCTTGGGTGGTCGGCATACCCATTATCATCCACAGATGATGTCATTTCTCTTTTTCCTTCTTCTTCAATCGCCATCGGCAAATAATCTTCCTCTTCGACTGCTACCGCTCGGAGCAGTCGCTGCAGGCCTAATGAGGGGTTTCCCAGACCCTGAAAATAGTTTCAGACCATGTTGGTCATTTCTTCTTTATCACATCCCCGGTGGAGGATGGGGGATAGCTGCCGACCTCGCATTGGAGGGATATAAGCCAGTCGTGCTATCCCAACAGGTTGATCAAATCTTCTTCCCACTGTCGAGATGTTGGCTTGCCAAACGCAGGCTTTAAAGGCAGCACGACATGAAGGATCCACGACTATCTCATCTCTCCTTGGGGCCAAGCCCCTCTCATTCCTCCTCCCCACCTCCACGGGTTTGGGGTTGTGGCGAACATGTGTACTTTGGCAGACAGGCTAGATCTTTTTAGGGAGCCACACTGACTTGAATTTCTTCGACTCCGAGGCCAGTGCCATTCGACATCGGTGACTTTCTTCTTCCTTCTCAGCCCTCCTTCCAAACAAAGCTTGGAAAGAGTTGGCAACAAGTGTAGCCGGGACCATACAGTCTGGGACTACTTGAGCATTGCATCCATCCAAGAAGATATAGACGCCATAGATGAGAACAGATTTCCCAGACACTGAAGGTCGCCCGGTGAGTGGAGTAGTAGTCTCTCTTCGAAAACAGCCTCTTCGACTGCCTCCGGGCTTGCCATTGCCGCCAGGACAAGCCCCAAGCATTGCATGATGCACCATAGAACTTGCCATTTGAACTCAGTCTCCTAGTAAGGCTTGGCAACATCGGCCCCCAACTTGACGGGCCATGGGCTTCATAGCAGCAACGGAAGCAACAGTTTCCTCGGTCGCCACCTCAAGGATATCAGCGAAGGTGACTCCCAAAAAGTTTGGGAATCTGATGACCGATGGAAAAGCTCTGAGTACAGTGGGTACCACCGGGTACCCGTTGGCTGCATGAGCATCCACCACCTGTGGACCGAATGAAAGGGTGGCATGTCCAAACACCATCTTGTATCCTGCAAGTGGCATAGAACAAACCATCAATGTTTAATAAGGGGCCCTGGGGGCCCTCAATCTTGGCAAGAAGATGAAGGGAGACTCGGTCCCACCGGACGTGCAAGACAATGGGAGACGAGATTTTATTGGTTGTTCATTTGGCTTATTTGTCCATTTTATTAACATGAGGCGTGCCAGTCACTTGCGTGGGAGATTTATTGTGCGATCGATTTGACTCGGTCAGACGAAAGTGAAGACCGTGTTGGGACCAGAAACTACAAGAAAAATGGTAAATACCGATAGTATTTTTCGACTGAAAATTATTCGTCAGAAATACGTAGGAAAGATTCAGCGGACTCACTCGCGTAGCGCACACCCGGGTCCGTAGGTGGACCGGCGATGGGGATGAGGGTCCGAAGTGGGACCTCACTGTTCTGGGATTTGGCTAGCTTGAGGCTGAACCTCAAGGGTCCGGGATGCCCAATTTCACAGGCGGCCAACATGCCAAGGGCGGGGATGTAAGGGATCACTCTCTTCTCGCTCTGCGGTGGTCACTCAATGTGCGAAAAGTTAGAACAAGCACTCACTCGCTATCCGACGGGCAACCGGAAATAATTACTAAGCTCAGCAAAGAAGAACCAGCAAAGGAGAGTGGCCCAAAGCTCACCTGATCGGCGTGAAGACGCCGATCCTGGCCGGAGACGAGGGCGAGCGGGGAGTGTGGGTCCCCCACACACTGCGCCGATGAAGTTTGACCTGAAAATAGAATTGATACAACACTACTCCTCACGCAGGAGGGGGGTTCTTGGGGCGGGATTTAAGGGGTTACAGCCAAAACTACCTCCACGTCGGGAGGGGCCTTCAGCCGGCCAAGCGGGGGGGAGGGAAAAGACCGAACAGAGACTAAACGGACGGACGGCGTCAGTTCTACCTACTTCTAGAACCACTAGACAGCGGGACGAAGAGGGCACTGCCACGGTCACTCCCAAACTCCAAATGACCTGAGACCAGGGCCAAAACTCTCCCACTTGACCCAGGAAGACGCCTGAATTTTCTTGGTTCACCCAGAGAAGGCCTCTGTCCGGTGCTAGATTTGGAGCAGAGTCAGACAGTTCTGATTTTGGCCACTCACAGGGTGGTGTTGTTGGAAGAAGAAGTCGCCATAGACTGTCACGAACTCGGTTGGAGGCGGGACTGGTACTGAATGACCGCAGATGAGCCTCCTTTCATACGAGACTAAGGGCAACTTCCGCTGATGTCGGGGATGATCGTACTGGCCAGAATGGTAGGAGTGGTATGGTTCAGGAACTGGGGAACCAACCTGGCGCACTTCAGGGAGAAAATTCAGAACTCCTGCTTCCGAGATCCAAACTTCGCTCCGCTTCTTGGGGATGAAAGAAGACTGGTATAGGATGTTTCCAGCCAAGTTTGACCCACAGACATGCTAAGGAGAAGCCGTGGTCGAATGTTCTATAAGTCTCTGGTTGGCTGCCTGAGTGGCTTTGCACAGTTGAGGAAGAATTGCTGCCACGATCAGCTTGGTTCTCAGATGACGACAAAACCACCTCGCTTGGAAAGCTCTCTGGAAGACCTTTCCAGTGATATATGATTTGCCACCAGATGGTTCTAGGAAGGCTCGGTGACGATGTGGCTTCCATGAACCCCAGATCTGTCTGCGAACTGGGTTGGGCAGGTTGGGGATAGGTGTTGCTTGTGGTGGTAAAGGGGGATTGGGTATTAATTATTTTTCAAATTAGTTTACGCATTGTAATCCCAATTCATTATACAACTCCTCGACAAACTCCACTAACCCTTCAGGGGCCTCATCAGTCTCTTGGGTGGCGTCCCCAGCTCTTGGTAGCGATAATTTGATATTATCGGGTTATCGGTACCCTGAGCTCTAGGTCGTTACAATTGGTATCAGAGCTGCGTTGAGGACTCGTATAAGGAATTGAAATTGCATAGCGTTAGTCTAGAGCAAGTCCACTTGAGTCATCTACTGCTGGCTTAGGGTGCTTTCCGTGATTATGGATGTGATTTTCATTGGTATGTGCTTCTTAGGTTTTGATGGCGCGTCGCCGGAAGGCGCGTGTTTTCAGGGAGGGAACTGGTGCTTCTCCTCCAGTGGTTGTCGTGATGGTTTATGCGCCTGCGGTAAGTCAAGTTTCAGCGGTTACCGCCCCTGTTGTGGAAGGCTTACCGGATGTTCAGTGTGGAATGCAGAGTGAAGCCGTGCTGCCTCGTCTGCCGCCAGGAGTAGGGCAGGTGGTATCTCAAGTGCGCACCCGGTTGAGTCCACTCAGCCAGGTGTGCAGCATCACCTTATCCCTCAACCGGTCGGGCAGTTGCAGCAAGTCTATCTGCCGAGTGTCCCCGGAGTTCCTTCTGTTGTTTCCACTACCGATGGTGCATCTTCTTCTAAGTCCAAAGACAGGAAGTTCCAGAGATTCAAGAATAAGGGACGTGAGAGGCGGCGTTCTCAACAGTCTTCTACCGGTGCTGTTCTATCGCCAGTCCCATCTTCTCAGCAACGTCAAGAACTTGCTGTCCGTCAGTCGAGATCGTGTGGGAGGTGTGGTTGTAGCCACCTTGGCAGGCCCTGCTCCTTGCTGGTGGTTTGTTTTCACTGTGATCAGCCAGGCCATGTTGTTCGAGACTACCCGTTCAGGCCGAGACCGATGCAGTTCTTTTTGTCGGCCCAGCCACAGCAGCCCCAGTTTCAACCCGTGCCACCACAACCTCAGTAGCACTCACCAGTGTCTCAGCTTCCTCGTGCTGAGCGGTGACGCCCTACCTTTTGGAAGGTGCATTTTTATTTTTTGATTGGTTAAATTGTGTTTTAATTATTCCTGTTGTTTGAGTTTTATATGATTCAGTTATCTGTTAATTGTTCATTATGATGGTGCTGTTTGGGTGATTGTGATTTTCCACTCCTGTCCTTGTCGTTTCTCCCATTCTACTTTCTCCATCGTTTCTCTTTTCCCGCTATTTTTCTCGACGCGGGGCGCGCGACCGTGCCGAGTTGACCGAGGTAGAGACGCAATGGAATGGGCTAGAACGTGATGAAATGATGGATGAGGTGGACGTTGGCAGGATTCGTGGGTGGATCCTAGGCTAACCAACCCGCCTACGGAGAGAGTTGGAGTAGAGCGTCCACTTGAGGGGGTCGGCGGAGCGAGGCCGTGCTGAGGCACAGGAGGAGGTAGCTCGCTTGCAGGAGCAGTTAGCACAGGCCAGACCGTCAGACTCGGTAGAGATGGCGGTCCTCCAAGTGGAGGTGGAGCGACTTCAGACCACGACCTCGGAGCTGGAGTGTTACCACCAGGAGGCGTTCGAGCTACGTGGCGAGGTGCGGGCCTATAGAGAGATGAGCCGCTCCCGCAGTGGGATGAGCGGTAGCCGTGCGTCCCCGAGCGGGAGTCAGGCTACTCATGGCTTCATCGGGCATTTTCTTGCGACTTCCTCTCAGCGGTAGAGGAATGAGGAGGAGGACCGGCGCCGACGGAGAGAGAGGGAGGAAGGAGCGACCTCTACAATGGGCCCGCCATCGAAGAGGCAGGAGGGAGGTGGTGATAGTGACAGGCGAGAGGGGGCAGCTTGATTTTTCTTTGTACTCCTATACCTGTACATGATGTGACATAATAGTGACCTAGCTTGTCTTTTTTTCTTTTTTGCTGATTTTCTTATGTGATCCATGTATGTATGGACCGTGGACGACTTACGGGTGAGACACACGGGAGGGGTGAGGCACGTCGACTCTACGAGAGAGACGACGCGAGAGGAGAAAGGCACGCTGAATCTGTGAGAGAGATGATGCGAGAGGAGAGAGGCACGCCGACCCTATGAGAGAGACGACACGAGAAGAGAGAGGTACGCCGACTTTATGAGAGAGACGATGCGAGAAGAGAGAGGTACGCTGACTTTACGAGAGAGACGACGCGAGAGGAGAGAGATACGCTGACCCTACGAGAGAGACGACGCGAGAAGAGAGGGGTACGTCGACTTTACGAGAGAGACGACACGAGAGGAGAGAGGTACACCGACCCTACGAGAGAGATGACGCGAGAAGAGAGGGGTATGCCAACTTTACGAGAGAGACAATGTGAGAAGCGAGAGGCACACTGACTCTACGAAAGAGACGATGTGAGAGGAGAGAGGTACGCCAACCCTACGAGAGAGACAACGTGAGAGGAGAGAGGTACGCCAACCCTACGAGAGAGATGACGCGAGAAGAGAGGGGTATTTGTTCCGAGGAACGAGGACGAGCTTCAAGCAACACAGCAAAGGAATGGGCGGCTGCTCTTGGGCCACACAAGGTTTATGCGGCTATGTCTAGACTGTATATGGAGGTTGGGCGGCCCGTAATCGGCCATAGGACGTAATGATTCTTCGACATGAATTCACACATATGTGGCCGATAGAGAGCCACTCAACAGGAAGGGCGGTCTATCGCTAGACCACCCAACTCATTTCGCAGCAAACCCGATCGGGACTCTCTTGGAGCAACTTTGCACAGACTTCAACCAAGCACGAATTATATGCACAGACTTTAGTTGTAGCACAAAGAAGAATTTGCTCAGACTTTGTGAAGTTACTCAGACTTTATAAATGTATGAGGGCAGATGTGCTCAGACTTGCAACAGTGTGTGCTCGTACTTTATATGACTGAGGCAGATGTGCATGGACTTTGCTACAGTGTATGCTCGGACTTTATATGGCTAAGACAGATGTGCACTGACTTTGCTATAGTGTATGCTTGGACTTTATATGGCTAAGGCAGATGTGCACTGACTTGAAAATGAGTGAGGCAAGAAAACTGCACCGACCTTGTACAAGCACGGACCTTCTATATGCACGGACTGTGCACAGACTTTGGTGAACAATCCAAAACATGCACAGACCTAGACTATGCACAGGCTTACCTACGTGCACCAACACAAGTTTGCACGGACCTTATGAGAAAGTGTGCACAAACTATGAATTTTGCATGGACTTGAATGCACAAGATAGAACGTGCACCGACCGTGTTTTGCACATGGCAAAACTTACACTGACTTGATATGTTCAAAGCCAAAGATTGCACTGACTTTCCTTTTGTTAAGAAACGCATTGCACCGACTTGCCTTTTGTTAAGAAATGCATTGCATAGACCTTGGCCTTGTGTGAACAGTATGTGCATTGACCTTTGTCTTGTGCTGGCACAATGTGCATCGACCCTAATAAGCAGTGGGCTGAACAAGCATCGACTTGGTATGCAACCATTGTGCACATGCATCGACTTTTTATGCGCAAGGAAGATGTGCACTGACTTGCCTTTGTTAAGAAATGCATTGCACTGACTTGCCTTTTGTTAAGAAATGCATTGCACTGACTTTGGTCTTGTGTGAATAGTATGTGCATCGACCTTTGTCTTGTGCTGGCGCAATGTGCATCGACCCTAATATGCATAGGGCTGAACAAGCATCGACTTGGTATGCAACCATTGTGCACATGCATCGACTTTATATGTGCAAGGAAGATGTGCATCGACTTCTAACAGTAACACAGGTAGACTTTGATATGCACCAGTGAGCATGTGCACTGACCTTAGTTACTATGCTAGCTGAAGTGGCATCGACCTTAGCTGCATGCTGACAGAAGTAGTATTGACCTTAAGTTTGTATCAGCACCATGTGCATCGACTCTGGTACTACACAGACTGGATGTGCATCGACCTTGGTCTTGCACGGACATGATATGCATGGACTTTGGTGTGCACACAATCTGTTCGATGAAGAGTTTATGTATGCAACCTGTTATGCAGTGGCCTAAAATGAGCATGGACCTTAAGTGCAGTAGACATGGATAAGCATTGACCTAATTCTGACCAAAAAGGAGATGTTGCCAAGAGTTTCATTAAACCTTAAACTTAATTATGCTGATGCTTATGAGTTTGACTAACTTGACTTCTAAAATGCAGCGAGTTGAGGGAGTGCAGTGGCGTGGACTAGATGCTCCATCCTCTTCTTCCTAGCTTGAGGACAAGCTGAGCGGGACGCAGACTTTGCTCAGGCGGTTGCTCGGGCCGAGGAGGCCGAGACCACTCTTGCGGAGAGGGTAAGCAAACCAACCGATTTCCCTTTGACTTAAAATGCTTAAGAAATGCAAATGGCTAGATATGATGAATGCATTATGCAGGTGAGAGAGCTGACCACAACACTTATCGAGGGGGAGCGTGCTAGAGCGGAGGTAGAGTGACTCCGGGTAGAGGTTGAGCAGGCACGAGCCGAGACGGAGCACTTTTGTGTAGAGGCGGAGTGGCTTCGTACAGGAGTAGTGGATCTTGAGCACTACCAGACTGAGGCCAGGGAGGCTCGGCACCAGGCCTTCGAGTTGAAGATCGAGCTACGGGCCGTAGAGTGGATGGTCCAGATGATATGCTGAGGACTCGAGAGGAGTGCGTCACAGAGCGGCGCATGGAGCGGTACGTTCCCGGACTTCCTTACTAGCTCCTCTGGCTAGCAGAGGAATGAGGTGATGGAGAGGGGATGATGACGAGAGGAGGGGAGTGTAGCCATGGGCCCGCCAAAGAAACAGCATGAGGGCACCAGCGACTGTGGAGGTCCAGGAGAGGGACCGGCCAAGTGACTTGTACTTTCCTTTCCTTTTCCTTTTTTGTTATGGACACACGTGTACATGACTCTTGTTATAGTGGAATGAGATCTTTTTTGTTCCTTTATGAAGATGCAAATGACTAAATGTGCATGCTGACTTACTAATAATGACCTCTAGGACTGACAGCGAGAATGAGAGAGAAGGAGAGAATGCGAGAGAGAGAGAGAGAGAGAGAGCGAGACAGGACTGACGATCAAGAGAGAGGAGAGAGGACCAAAACCTGATAGAAAGTGGAAAATGGTCTCCTGGAAGACCGCATGGGTAAGAAAAATGGTCTCACTCATGACCGTTAGGGGGTGGGGAGTAAGGCGGCGAATGAAAGGGGAAAATAGTCGCTTGATGACTATTTGGGGAAGCCTAGCGGTCGCCCGATAGACCGCATAGTCGAGGACTTTGTCAAATCCGAGTGGGACACTCCGTGAGAGTCCCAACCCGTGGATAAAGGTCCCTAATCTGCACTAAAATCCATCCTAACTTAAATTGGGACTACCCAACCTTAATCCTAATGCACTAAGACTAAAATCGGCACCCTATAATTAGGAATAAATCCAGAATTCGCAGCTCACAGGAAATATCTGCTTTAAGGCTTGAAACTTCATCAAAATCACCCAAAATCAGACTAGTGGATAGGTCACTGGAAGGTAGACTCTCAAGTCACGAAAATTGACTCCGAAAGTAAATGAGTACAAGGATCACTCCTCGTATAACACCAACTCATGGTGACGTAAGCCAAAAATGTCACATCCCGGGACCCCTCACGGCGCCCCACACTTGGTCCCCACATGATGCCCAGCATGAGTCAGACCACGGGTCAGCTCATGGATCGAGGTCCACTAACCTGGGACTCGAATCAGCACGAAAAATCACCTACTAGGCCTCAGACAATGAACGGTCCATCACTGGCCACTCGCGGATGCACGACTAACTCACAATCGTGCGGGGGAGAATGGACGGTCCAACCTAGCCATCTGACACTCCCAACGGAAAACATACTATAACGCGCCTACCCAGGGGCGTTATAGTGCTTAACGGGCCAACAGAGGTGCGTTAAGCCCTAAGTCACGAAAGCGAACATAACGCACTCCTCGAGGGGCGTTATGTACATAATGGACCAGACATGGTGCGTTATGTCACGGAGCAAAACAGACCATAACGCACTCCTCAAGGGGCGTTTTTGGCCTTAACGGCCTAGCTCTGGCGCGTTAAGTGGAAGGCAAGGGCGTTAAGCATAACGCACCTTCCCTGGGGTGCTATAGTATATAACGGACCTCCCGAGGTGTGTTATGTGACCAGGACCCCCAACAGTCGAAAACCAATGGTCAAAAAATCATAACGCACCAGCACTGACGCGTCATGTCTGACATGGGGGTCAGTCGAGGGACCGTTAAACCCACGAAGATCAGACTCAAATCATGCGAAGCGTAACGCACCTGCCTGGGCGCGTTATGCTCATAACGGCCTCTGAGACTACCGCTATATCGTCCCGACGGCAAAATGGCGAATGAAACCCAAAAATGCCGACCACGCCCTTGTACCTCCACAGGAGAGGGGGAAATCAAGGGGGAAGCTCCCCTGAGACCCCTAGCATGCATCTAAGCCATCGAAACATGGAATCGCGGCCTAAAACCATAGATCGGGCCAACTCTCCCCAAATCATGGAAAATCCTCCACGGCATAAAAACCCCGTCTCACGGCCCCGCCTCGGCTTACAAACCACGAAAATGGAACGCGGGGAGCTAGGGAGCATCACCCTACCTCAATGGAGCGAATGCTCCACCGAATCGACGTCAAAATCACGAAGAACGCTTTTAGAAGCCCTCGTTCCTTCACGAAATCCCACGATCTTTACGCCGCCACGACTGCCTCGCCGTCGCCATCATCGCCACGCCGTCGCCCCGCGTCATCTGCAGCCGGTGGGAGCTTGCTGTGCGACCGAACGAGAGAGAGAGAGGGGAGAGGGGCGCGATCACGAGAGGAAGAAGAAGAAGAAAGAAGAAGAAGACCTTGCAGGCTTTCCCTTCCAGCCTACAAAATGTGTGGAAGATGGTGGTATGACGCCAGTCGTCACTCACCTGAGGTTGGGTCAGGATGCACCTGACTACACCCAACTGCACATCATCCTGATACTGGGTACCTGGGACGTCAGCTTGCTCTCCCTCAATCAACTCATCAAAGAACTCCTCAGCTAAATCTTGGTCTGGCTCACAGTTGATCGGCACCAACTTAGGCGTGGGGTCACGGGCAGGCGTGTCTACAATAACAAGTGATTCCCGAGTGGGACATTTGCTTGCATAATGGCCAAACCTACCACACTGATAGCACTGGTCACGCGGCCCTATGCTTGAGGATGCTTCATTGATTATCGGCCCCTTACCCTTGTCCTCACGACGGACTGGTGGTGTTGGTAGAAGAGGTCGAGTCGGCACGATGGGCTGATGAGGTCGAGGAGCAGGGATGGGTGCCTGCTGGCGAGGGGGAGGATCCCTCAGAGGGAGAGGGTGAGGCCTAAGGGCAGTGGGGTCCTAGTGAGGGGGTTTCTGGGGGGAGAGCCACCAGCCATCGACTATAAGAACTAGGCGTGGTACGAGAATCACACCCACGCTGATAGGTGGTTCCCAGACGCTGGACGGGAGTGAACTCTGACTCAAACTGCTCCAACTCGAGAGCGACTTGATATGCATCCTCCAAGGTAGTCACGTGTGGCAAAATAGTTCATATTGGTAGTGGGGCCGCAGACCACGATGAAAGTTGGAAACAGGCATGGTGCTCTCCGCCGTAACGCCACATCATAAAAAATACTCATCAAACTCCGTGATGTACTCAGATACGGATCAATCCCCTTGGTTGAGATTCTGCCACCTATCAATGACCCTTTGACGGTACGTGATAGGAAGGTACTTATGCCTAAGTTTGACCTTCATCTCATCCCAAGAATCAACCTGGGGCTCCTGATGCTGAAATAGCAAGCTCTCCACATTCCTCCAGTAAGTTTGCGCTTGCCCTAACAGCTTCATCTTAGCAAACTTGACTCTCTGGTGGTCCGTCATCTCAAACCACTTGAAGTACTGGTCCATGCCGGCCTCCCAATTGAGATAGACCTTCGGGTCCAATGACCCATCAAAAGTGGGAGGGTCTGCTCGCACGGTCCTAAGGACTCTATCGTCCTCCTCATCCCTTGGTGGCCGGTGACCACAATGGCATTGGTCATTTCTCTCATAATCGTTGTCAGACTCGTAGTCCTCAAAATTGAGGGCACGTGGCCATCGCTCCTTAGCCCTAAGTGGGGCGGGCTGGGCAATAGGCACCTGAGGGGCTTGAACAACTCCAAGATGATCCGGGGGGGGAGGGGGGGTTCTCTCCACTCTCTCTAACCTTCAAACTAGACTCCGACGGAGGCCGATTCTTCCACCAAACGAGATAGCGATCATACACCTTGCTCATGGTGGTAGTGACTTGTTCATCTAATATTCGTTCTTTTTTCTCACGCTGGGCTCTCTTCGCTAGTGGACTCTCCTCACAGGTGGGGACTCTCTCAATGGGGGGAGTAGGCTCAATATCCTCACTAGGTTCCACTGTGGGCGCCCTATTTGGAACTAGGTCGGTCACTTTGAATGTGGAGCTCATTCCATACTCCTCAGAGAGACCTATCTCATAGGCGTTAGTGCCAATGCGCCTTGAAACCTAGAAGGGACCAGCCCTACGAGGCCTCAATTTGGAGGTGGCTCCTGGGGAGAGCTTCTCCGTCCTCACCATCACAAAGTTACCCACATGGAAGTCTTGGTGGAGCCCGTGTTCAAAACTCACGGGGGTCCATTTTCATTCATTGCATGGCAATGATGAGTTTTGAACCCTTGTTCTCAAAGATATGTAACACACTTTGTAGAGTCATAAATCTAGTTTCTATGTCACATACCACTTTCTCTATTTATTTGTTGGGGAACTCGTCCGGCACTCGTGAAAGTCTGTAAACATCAGAAGCAAAAGGCGTCAGAAGGAGCCCTGGGCGTTACTCCAGGGGACAACCATCTGATGCTTAAGTTAACAACGTTTTAAGAAAGGAGCAGAGAAGAGCAGAGGGGAGAGAGGATGGAGGTCGCCATAGGAGCTCTGAGAGACGTGTAGGCCCTCTGAATGAGTGTTCACCGCTCCCAGTGGGCTCTCGGAGAGTGCTCGCTGAGTGGTAAGGCTGTGCAAGAAGGGATCTCTCTTACGCTGTAGTAGAACCAGTAGCTCTATTCTCTGTGTGTGAGTTTTGACAGAAATTCTATCGTGTCCTCTCTTCTCTGTCAAGGTCCCTTTTATAGAGGGTTGTCCTGGAGTCGAAAGCCTATCCCTTAACAGGGAAGAGCGCGAGTAGTGGGGTAACGTCTCCCGCGATCGTGACGGGAGTTTTTCTTTGAGGGGCGATTACCCCGGAGTCGGCCGATCCCTGGGCGAGTCTTACGGTGCTCGTGGAGCGTGCTCACCTGTTACGGTGTAGGAGCCGACGTTGTGGGGGGTAACGATCAGTCGTTGGAGAGTCATCCGGCGGTCATTGCTCCTGGGCCGAAGCTTTTCCAGCACTGTCGAATCCGATGCCAAGTCGTATTGGGCCGTGCTTACATGGGCCGCAGTTGTCACGCACTCCTGGGCGCACTGGTAGGCCTTGGGCCAAGTTGGGCTTGTTGTAGATGGGTCCGTTATGGGTCGAGCCATATTTACCCTCCTCACACTTACTAACCATTGAATCATATATATATATTTGTCATATTTGAATATAACATCTATTTAGTCATTTGTACATACTAAGGTCGATGCACATGTTCCTGCTACACAGAAGGTCAGTGCACATGAATAATGCATTGAGCATTAAGGTCGATGCACATGTTCATTGTTGCATGCAAAGGTCGATGCTAGTGGTATGTGTTTCGAACTAAGGTCTGTGCATATCCTGCACTGTTTGAACTAAGGTCTATGCATATCCTGCACTGTTTGAACTAAGATCTGTGCATCTTGAGTCTACTCTATTACTTATGTCATGACTCAACTTTGATTGGTCGATGCATATTGAATATTTACCTACGCTGAAAAAGTGTTTGATAAAATGACTTATGTACTGTTGGCAGGAGCCTAAGTGTGAAGAGCCCTAAAGTCTCTACAATCAATAGGGTCGAACACTTATAGTGCAGGCTTAATTGAAAGCTACAGTCACATGGTTTGAAATTAGTTACAGGCACATGATCCAAGGTAGGGATCTCGTCTGAAGATTCTGCCACGTGGACAACACACTTTCATCTCCTGACAGGTGGGCTTCCAACAGAGCATTTCTTTTCAAATCTCCTTGGGTGGGAACGTGTTTCCCATGCGTTAAACTCGCGCGAGCCTATATAATGAGGCTAGGTCGCTCAATTAAGGAAGAGGGAAGAAAAAGAAGACGAAGAAGAAGGGAGCCAACGTAGCTAGAAAATTCTTAAGCGAAAAGAGCGTGGATAGAGAAGATCAGAAGCAGCATTTGAGAGCTAGAGAAGTTGAGGGAAGTAGAGCAGTCGAGAGTCTGGGAAGAGTTCAAGAGAGAGTGTTGCTGAAAGGAAAATAGAGTACCGTAAGAGGAGTGAGATTGAAGCAGATATTCATCTCCTGACTTCTGAATCAGATCCAGAGTCATATTGCTCCTGTGGAGCTACATTATGTTATCATCTTTCGTCGTTTCTTCCAGTTTTCTCTTTTCAAGTCTCTTGTAAGCTGTGAATCAGCAGAGGAAGCTGTGAAGCTCAGCAGGTGAGGTTGAATCCTCGGACAACAAACTGTGAAGCTTAGCGGTTGAAGCTGTGAATCAACAGTCTAGCAAGCTATGACGCTCAGCGATTTGTAGGGATTTTATCCCCGAAGCTGTGGATCAGCAGATTCAAGCTGTGAGTCAGCAATAATCCTTACTCGGTAGAGTAAGGGGTGGATGTAGATCTCTATCTAGAGATCGAACCACTTAACTGGTATTTCGTGTGTGATTGTCTGTGTGCCGGCATCTTCTATCACTTCGCTGATCATCTCTTACATTCTGTTAGATCTAATTTCTACTACTTATAACTACTGACTGTGTAAAGAGGTATATAAAAAGAAGTTACTAGAAAGTTAGGTTATGCCTATCTGAAAGGTAGCCTTCTTGCGTGAGTAGACTCAGTGAGTCTCACCTCCGCCTCGTACCTCTTGCACAACCCGTTTGCATCTCATGTATCTGCAAATTAATTTTGTCATCATTTATAGTTCTCTATTGATCATTTCTGCTCTTACATCATACTAGATCTCTTTTCCAGTCATCTCAATGCTCTGAATTGGTAGTGGTTGGCTAAGTCTTTTCATTCCGCATTTGAACAGCTTATTTCTATGAATTTTGGGGTAGATCTATTCACCCCCCCTCTAGATCTTATTGTTCATCCATTCCAACACCTTGTGCATCTACTTTGAAGTCAGGTCGGTGCAGTAAGGTCTTGCGTTGATGCATTAAGCATCTCCTTATGTATCACCAGGACAGGTCAATGCACCATCAATGCAGATATAGTCCTTCTGTCTGAATAAGGTCTACTTGTGCAATATACAGGTCGATGCTCTTTTGGCATGCTGTTGTATTCTTTTCTTCTCGTTAGTAAGGCAGGTCGAGGCACTTTGATTATGCATCGATGCATGTGCATATCTTTACACACCCATTTACATGATTTGCCTATCTTATGAAACATCTAAGGCTGCATTCTTTAGATACCTAT
The DNA here is from genome assembly GCA_024336825.1 of Amorphophallus titanum. NCBI lineage: Eukaryota > Viridiplantae > Streptophyta > Magnoliopsida > Alismatales > Araceae > Amorphophallus > Amorphophallus titanum. Next base: position 23,677 of record JANBPO010004535.1, read on the forward strand.
TACTTTCTTCATGAGCCACATGATGATGAGATCAATGAATCTCTACCTTTATTTTGACCTAAAAAAATAAGGTCATCAAAGAATAACCCAGATTCATGCTCGAACATCTTAGATGCATAAAGGGCAACTTAATTGATTAACTAGAGGCAGCATTTCTGATTGTCATGTGGGTTGAAAGCGAAACTGATTGAGGCACCTGATCCGAGGTGACTTCCCAGTACCTTGGAGATCTCTAATGAAATATCCTCTACGTGGCTAAAACTTAAAGGATATTCAGCTCAACACCTGACACGTGGACTCTCGATGGGAACTTTTCAAAAGAAACCTTGGGCGGGAGCGTTTCTTCCATGCGCCTAAATCAAATCTCGTAGGGACCACAAGAACTCCTTTTCGTGAGGATAAAAAGAGGCCAGAGCTCGAGTAGAAGGGGTCAGAAGAATAGAACCCTGCATCTGAATCTCTGAGAAGAAAATCTGAGAGAGCAACTACAGAAAAGTGAGAGTTATAGAAAATAGAGTATTGGAAGAAGGTGAAGAAGCCCGAAGAAGGCTGAGAGAAAAGAGAGGGAGAGGAGAAGCTGTGCTTGTCTCGACTTCTGGATCAAATCCAGAGTCAAATTGCTCTAGAGAAAGAGCTACATCGTTTACTTTTGTCATTACTTTTCTTTGTTTCTTTCAGCACGTTTTAAGTTTCTGTAAGCTATGTAATCAGTGGCTCAAGTTGTGGGGTAGCAGCGAGGATTTGATCCTCGGACAGCAAGCTGTGAAGCTCAGCGGGTTCAACAAGCTGTGCAACTTAGCGAATCGTAGGGATTTCATCCCCGAAGTTGTGGATCAATGGATTTGCAAGTAGTTTGTCAGCGGAAGCCATACTCATTTGAGTAAGGGGTGGATGTAGATCTCAAGCTCGAGATCGAACCACCTTAAAATTACTTTGGCTTGTGTGTGATTGCTCAACTATTCATTCCTGCAACTAGATGGATGCCTAGGAACGTTCACTGCAAGCATTTGATATTTTTGATATATTCATTTGTTGCTTGTGCTTGAGTCATCAACCAAAGAGTATATAGAAAGGCGTGGCTGGAAAGATAGGTTAAGCCTATCTAAAATGCCATCTCTTACGTGAGGAGATCTTAGATCAAACCTTCGCCCAGTACTAAACTTGGTTGATTGACTCCTGCAATTGTGTAAATTGCTGTCTTGTTTTGATCTGATCTATAGTTTCTTCATCTTACATTTACTTGTTGACCGATAACTCAGTGGTATATTCAAAGGCTTAGTTGGAAGGATAGGTTATGCCTACCTGGAAAACTAACCCTTGCATGAGGAGATTCTTGAATCAAACCTCCGCCTAGTACCATACTGCGTTGGCTGATCACATCTATTGGAATTTGATGTGGATGATGTTTAGTATTTATTAGATCTACTAGTTGTTATTTCAAATTGATTTAAATGGTTTGTTCACAATAAATCCTTTTCTTTCCGCATTTAATTACTACTATGTGAGTGTGAATTTGGGGTTGATCTATTCAACCCCCCTCTAGATCAACAGCTCGTCCATTACTCAACACGTGATATCAGAGCCTAACTCTCCTCTAGGGCTTAACATCCCGGAGAGATCTAGATAATAGATGCTAGAGGTCTTACAACTGAGGGTCATTCCACAAGTAAGCCTTGCATGAGGAGATTCTTGAATCAAACCTCCGCCTAGTACCATACTGCGTTGGCTGATCACATCTATTGGAATTTAAGATCCACTGTAAGAAAAAGGGGGGAGACGAAAGAAGAAAGAAATAAGGTTAAGACCCTGCTGAATGGGTCTTCCCCGGCACGCCCTGAGCGGCCTTCCCCGACACACCCTGTGACGGCCTTCCCTGACACGGTCCCTGACCCTTCGTCGGCACACTCCCTGGCGCCTCCCCCGGTATGTCTACAAAGGTCGTAGCCCGGCACACCCCATGTGCTCCCCGGCAAGCTTGGTGCTTGTCCCCCGGCACAGTCTTGGCAAGCTCTACCAAGTCGTACAAACACAAGGACAAGGATGAAGAATGAATAAAGAAAGAAAAAGGGGGGCATGATGAATGGAAGTGATGGGTGATGAGGACTACAAGGGGACTCTGCTACAGTTGAGACTAACAAGACAATGATAATTTCTAATGAAATTTTTACAGAGTTTCCCCTAGGCCAGAGGCGTAAGGGGAAATACGGGTGCGCGCCCATAAGGAGTGACGGCCCCAACAAAGTGGTGGTGGGTCCCGCGGGACAACACCAGAACTCTTCAGCTACAGAAGTCTGCTTCTCTCCCTTCACCAGTAAATCACCCACAGGCCTTCCCCAGTACACCCTATTGGAGGCTTCCCCGGTACACCCTTTATGGCCTTCCTTGGTACGCTTGTCAGCGTCTTCCCCGGCACAGCCCCTACGTCTTCCCCGACACAGCATGAAGTTGTCCTTCCCCGGCATGCTCTTCGCTTCATGGGTCTTCTCCGGCACACTAAACCGCCTCACCGGTACACTCTTAGGAGTCCTTCCCCGGTGCACCCCCATGTTCTTCCCCGGTACAGCCCTTAGGACCTTGCCCGACACACCCCCTGGGTAGCTTCCCTAACACACTCATGAAGGCCTCCCCGGTACGCCCTGAGTAGTGCTCCCCGGCGTTCCCTGTGCCATGTTCCCCGGCACGCTCTGCGTGTTCCTCCCTAACGCTCTCGAAGCCCCCTCACCGTCACAACCAGCAATGGCTCTCCTGCCCACGGCGCCGGAGACGGAGAAGGAGTAAGGGAAGAAGGGAAGAAGGAGAAGAGGAGAAGAAGAGGAAGAAGAGAGAGGGAGGATGGGAAGGACAGGAGCCTAGGGCTCCGTCGTCCTCCGAGAACAAAGAGAAAAAAAAAGGAGAAATGGGTGGGGGAGAAAGAGAACGAAGGAGAGGAAGGAAAGAAGAGGGGGAAGGGAATGCCCTCCACGACGGTCCCCTCACCACTGGGATGGCGGTGACGACGGCAGCGATGCTCGCAGTGGCTGTTGTGCACAGAGGAGAAGAAGGAGAGAGGAAGGGGGGGAGTCACCTGTCCGCTCATTGAAGAGAAAGAGAGAGGGAAGAGGAGTTTGAAAGGGGGGTGGTCCGTTCAAAGCCTCAGACTACCATCCTTCTTCTTGACGAAGAGGACTGGCGCACCCCAAGGGGAAAAGCTGGGACGAATATACCCCTTGACAAACAACTCCTACAACTGCGCCCTCAATTCCCTCACCTCAGTGGGAGCCATACGATAGGGAGCCTTTGCCAAAGGTCCCGTACCAGGCACAACCTCGATCACGAAATTGATCTCCCGCTGGGGAGGCAACCCAGGCAAATCCTCGGGAAACACATCAGGAAACTCACACACCACTAGAATGTCCTCCACATCCAGACACGGCTGGTCTACCAAGACCACAGAAGTGACAAAACCCTGACAACCAGAATCAAGCAAACGATGGGCTCGAATAGCAGAAATCAGGAAACGAGGAGAGGTAGAATGGATACCTTGAAAGTAGAAGGTCGACCTACGAGGATGCTGAAAGTAGACCCTCTTTATTCCATAATCCACCACCGCTCCATGGGCCTCGAGCCAATCCATGTCTAAAATCACATCATAGTCACGAAGCTGTAAAGCATACAACCTGCCTGGCAAACTCCGCCCTTCGATCCAGATCGGAACCTTCTCGAAGCAATATGGAGTGATCATGAAGTCACCAGATGGTAACTCTACCATCAAATCACAAGACATCTGGGAGACCAGGTCCTCAACACTTAGTGCGAAACCCTTCAAGATAAATGAATACGACGCACCAGAATCAAACAAAACTCACGCCGCGCAACCCAAAATCATAATAGTACCTTCCACAAGCTGTGACGACTCTACCTCTGCCCTGGTCATGTGGGAAACCTGGCCTCGAGCTCTCTGCCTGCCCACACTCGCTGATCGTGGTAGTGGCGGATACTGCCCCTGCTGCTAAAACTGCTACTGTGGGTACTGCTGCTGTTACTGAGGAAACTAGGGTGGCTGATGCGGCAGCTGCGGACAGTTACGCGCCATGTGTCCTGATTGATCACATCTGAAACAGATCACCGGCTCTGTACACTGCTAGCCTAGATGCGACTCGCCACAATGGGAACACCCCGTACGAGAACCACCGACTGACCCCTACCGCTGCGAAGGTGCCGGCTGCTGAACACTGCCCGAAGAAGCCTGCCGCTGCTCTCGGCCCTCCTTCTTTTTCCGAAAACTCTTCTCGAAGAACCTCTTGATCTTGGCACTGAAAGATGCAGAACCCGCCGCTGAAGCCACCGGAGTTGAAGCTCCCAAACTACCAGAAGGAAGCTAGAACGTGCTCTATGGCTGGGTAGTCGACTGCTGGCTGCGGCCTGACAAGGACTGCCCCTGGCTAATCGGTCCTCATGTCTTCTACATATCCAGCTCCAAAGACGTCGCTATACGAGAAGCCGTCTCCAAATCAATGGCAGCGTGCACGATCAAATGAGCTCAACATTCAATCTTCTCAGGTCACGGGGGCAGAGGAAGCTACCGCCCAACGTCGTATGATTGAGAAGATTATCCAGCTAAATGACAAGAAATAAGGGCTAGGGCATTTCCCTGAACACTTTTCAGGCATGGGCTACCTAGCCCTCTCTACAACCCTATGGGTCCCTACAAGGGCCGTGACCAGCTTGCCATGACACGCAGTGACACAAGCAACTATCCAGGGTCAACCCTGGCTACTCACATACGAGCTTTGCCTATATCTTACATAGCCACCCGGGGGCACCCTGACGTTAAGCCATGCCACGTGGCACCGAGTGAAATGGCCGAGGGCCCTCCCCGAGACACTTCTTTCAACCCTCCAAGGTGAAAGGGAGACCTAGCACAACAAACAATAAGCTTTGGAGGCCTATTACACGCATATACAGCTCATACGGGTGTGTTCGATATTCTGCCAAACACCATGTGGGCACGTGTATTCTAGCCCATCTATGCCAAACCATGGGCTGCCCCTTGATTCTAGCACCTCAATTGGGTCCTACAATGACCCCCTAGCAAGTCAGGGCCAACGCCGACACTCAGACACGTGGCAACAAGCCACTTAACTCTAGCCCTCGGGCCAACCCAAGGTTACCCTACCAACCCGCCATGCAACGCGGAATGCAGCTTGAGGCAGGACTCACATACCTAAGATGCCTCTCCTTAGCTCCCACGATCTCCCTCCTTCAACCCAAGGCCTACCGTGTGTCCCCTCAGTCATCTATCTAAGTCGTTTAGCAATCCGGGGTGTGTCGGGCATTTACCCAAACACCTTGCAAGCGACTACAACAACTCGAAGAACAACGGCCCCCCACGGGCCCGTCCTAGTCCCTCGAAGCTTAGTGTCCCTCAAAGGGCACCCCCAGAAGATAAAACTAGACCCCCAGGGGCCATCCCTCGGGGTTATGGCCAGCCCTGGGGCCAGTTTGCTCCAGGGGCGGCCGCGCGCCCCCACAGAGGGTGAACTCCCTGGGGGTCGCGCCCTCCCTCCAGCCTGGTGGCCCTGTGGCCCCACTCAGTCCCAGTTCATTCAATTCCCAGTCCCACGGTGCAAGTCCTACGGTGCAGTTCGTGTGCCGTACCAATTCGTGAAGTTGACACGGGGACGTGGCAAAGCAACAACACAACGGCACGATTCCTCGAGTCAATGCTCACACAAGCCTCCGCAAGCTCGATGTATCCTTCCAACCAGTTGTCCTTTTCCTTCTTAGTTAATTTAGGAAGAAAATAGGCCAAAAAATTAGATTTTATAGGGTGGGGACTGCCTCCCTTCACCCTAGCGGCCAACCCGCCTAAACCTCCTGGGGGGGTTTACGCAGACCAGCCTAGGCTGGTCCGCGTAAACAAGAAGCATATGTGAAGAGTCTAAGTTTTGGAGATTACCGATGCATACGGGAAGGTATCAATATCATCTTGGATGGCCTGGGTCAACCTCTTAATCGATCCAATGTCCCGAGCAACAACCCACCGCCTCGCAATGGGGATCCGCTCTAGATATAACTCTGTCCCTCGCCCGATCCCGGGAAGATATAGAAAGCTCCAGATCTGCATAAGTCATGTCATTTGTCAATATCAGCATATAGCAACCATAAGCATATGAAGCCATATAGAAGCATTTAGAGTTTAAGTTGTTTACCTGAAGGAAAGGTGAGAAGTCACCCAGCATCGTCCGCCGGATGGTCATGCTGAGTGACTCAAACAGAAAGGCTAGCACAGCCACTCCCCACGTGTATCTGCCAACTCTGCCCAGATCGCTCAGCAAAGGTAGGAGCCTGTAGCTGATGACGTCGGCTCTGGTCGGGAATCACAACTTCCCGAACAGCAGGATCAAGAAACGCCTCAGAATCCTATCCCCCTCTGGTCCAACCTCCGCTGCTACTCTAGGTCGGACCTGCTCGATCACTCGGCCAATGTGCTACTTTGGTAACTCTCCCACGACGATCGCAGCTCCTTGAAGCCCCAGGCTATCCTGGAGTGTCGACCGTGCCAACTGGGACGAGTGGTGTCCCGGCCTCACCAAATCTAGCCCCAGCAACTCCTGAGCTAGATCGCGGTAGTCTGTGTAGGTGTATCTTGTCACTGCCCTGCTGTGAACTCTCAGCCCTGCAATCCTTGCGATGTCCTCCAACGTTGGGATCATATGACCCCACGAGAAGATGAAGGCCCGGCTGACTGGATCCCACCTCTCGTGCAATGCATACAGTATTGTTGTATCCACCCTCGTAACATCTATGCAGAGCACTTTGCCGAATCCCATGGCGGCCAGTCGCTCTCTCTGATAATCGGGCCATGCCTGGTACACCACGCGAATCTAAAGCCATGATATTCTGGTTCTTCTTTTCCCCTGTACACATGTAGAAAATAGGGTCAGTTATCATTTGCATTGAATTTTAGCATAAATAAAAACAACAACAACAAAAGTTAAATAAAAAAACTTTAAAAAATTGACTTCCATCTCTAGTTTCCATGATGCACACTTCTTGGCCCATCAGAGATCTCTGACGCACTAATGGTGGAGTGCCAGGATCTGCAACGGTCACTGGAATGACAGATACATGCCCAGCAACTGAGCATCATCTCCGCCATTCCCCAGGTTGTGGGAATGGCCACAGAGGGCCTACATTTAATTTCTATGGGTCCTGAGACCCCTCCTAATTGCCGTCCGCACCACATGCAACCATTAAAATGCATAAAAATTAGATTTTTAGGGTTGGGGACCGACCTCGGAGGGAACAAGAACGCCTAGCTAACTGGGTCCCACCGATCATGCAACGCGTAGAGAAGGGCAGTGTCCAGCCTCACCACCTCCATGCCCAGGAACTCTGCAAATCCCATGGCGGCCAATCGCTCCCTCTGGAAGTCCGATAGTGCCAGGTACACTGCCCAGACCTGGAGCCATGAGATCCGTGTCCTGTGTTTTCCCTGCATACATTTAACATTCTAGGTCACTCATTCATTACCATAAATCATGCATTACACATATATAAAAAATAAAAAATAATAAATGCAGCCAGTAAAGGTGGCAGCCATCATAGGGCCATTTCTGTCCCTCTAACGGTATTCTGTTGACCATTTTGAAATCTCCAATGGTCCCCATCAGGCCGTTTTCTTTTCCAATAAACCTCTTTGCTAATCGGAGTTTAAACGATCGACCTCTGATCACTTTTGTCTAATTGGCGATCTATTGGAGACCGTTTTGTTCCCTAGCGGCCCAGTGTGGACCGTCTCATCCTTTGTAGGTTGGTTCTTACGTTACGGTCATTTGGAGACCATTTTTTGTTCTCTAGCAGTCTAGTTCAGACCGTTTCAGCATCCGTAAGTCGGTTCCTATCTAGCGGTCGTAGACGGACCGCCTGGCCCTTAGCGATCGCCGTTAGGACCGTCTCTTCCTCGCCACGATGGACTGCATTCACCCATCCCCCATTCTTTGGAAATGGCCCTAGGGGCCCTTACATCTAGGTCTAAGGGGTTGGTATAACCCCTTTCTTTCCATCTAACTCGGATGCATCAATTAAAATGAGGAAATGAAGGGGGTTTTTGACCATGGCCTACCCCAGACGATGAAGGTCCCTTGGACGGCTTGTCGGTCATCGTCACTGCCACCTCACTTTTCGACAGCGCTTCCGCCTCCTCAGACGCTCCGACGGCCACAGAAGATGTCTCCTCAGCTACATATGGCGGCGGCGCCTCCTCCTCCGGAGGGTTTACCGACGATGGCTCACGGGCCTCTTCCCAGGCCAATCGACATGGTAGTCTTCCTAGCACTTGTTTTTTGATCCTCATCCGAGTGTGAGGGCTGAGAAGGGGGGAGGCTCATAGTGGAATGGTTGCTAGGGAGATGGGGGGAGGCTCGCGGTGGTGGGCTTTCGTTCGATGTGTGTGTGGGAAAATGAGGAAGACGAAGGGCCGATTTTCTTTTTTTTTTGAAATCAATGGTTATTTAACTCTCTGTCGATTGACCATTTATATCTTATAAACGGTCAAGTCATGGCCGTCTTTGTGTGTTTAGGCAGACAACCATGTGACCGCCTGATGTGGGACGGACACGGGAGACGACTCTATGTGGTGCGGGCCTCGGACTCTAAGATGGACACGACCAGCAACACACGACTACAAATAAAAATAAATAAGCACACATTACACACAAATGGAGTCCCGATATATACTATACTCAAGAGGGAGACTCCAGACTGTCTCCAAGCCAGAGGAAAGCCGATGTAGCTCGAGTGGTGCTACGTGTACGGTATCGACGGCTCGCCATGTCGTATCTCTCACTAGCTCTGGTGTCCTCACCAGACATCCACGGCATGGGATCTCGTCGAATGAGGTAGGGGGATGGTTCTCTAACTTGTGTATTTCATTTCCCACTGATTTGGTAGGCTGTGGTAAGTCGAGAGTGAGTTTATTCCTCACTGGGGTGAAAAATCATGTTTTAGGGCATGCGGCGGATTCGCCAGATCGATCACCATTTTTGCCATTTATTTACGTGTATTTTAGTGTTTTCGGACCCAGGGAATGGTCCCCCATGTTTTCCCCCTCGACTGAGGCCGTGTGGGCGTGGAAACCAAACCCCTGGGGTGGGTTTTGACGGGGTGGTCGCCATTTTCAATCGACCAACTAGTTGTGGTTGGTCGACTGAACGGCCCTTTGTAAATGGGCCGCCGCTGGTGGGTCGACACAACCTACACTGTGTCGACACCACCTATTGGATCGGTCGGCAGACCAGACTAGTCCGGTCGATCGATTGGTACAGGCTACTTTGGTCAACTAACCCAATTGGGTTGTCACCGAAATGCATTAGATTTGCCCGTTTCAGCCTCCGGTAGACCCAGTTGTGACCCAATGGTCGACCTTTGGCCCCGTGGTTGTCCCGGACACCCCGTGGGGATCGTGACCATATTTTTAGGTGTCTAGGGGTACCATGTTATCTAAATTAGTGTGCCCATAGGTCTTAAGGGTCTGGGCGACCCTCTTGTGTTCTGGGCTTCCGTGTTACACTTAATCGAGCCACCGTGGATCGGCGTGAGTGCGAAGGGCTATTCCCACATGTCATTGGCTCTTCCGAAAAGTGGTTACCATGAGAGCCATGCGTATGGCCTATGGACTGCGAGTCCAATTACCCAACCTGGGGCTGGAAGGCTTCTTAGCTTCCCTTGGAAGGGATTAGGGTTGGCGATTGTGAGCCACCCTAATAATTATCGTATCCTAGTTTCTAACCTAGGAATAGGCTAGATTGACGATATGGAGCTGTCCTATACAACGGTCTTGACTCTGGGTCTTGTGACTCAAGGACCGTTATTTTAGTAGGTCTAGTGGACTGCCTAGAGTCCGGTGGCATCGTGCCACCCATTTTTTAAACTATTTATGATGGGCTTGTGTGTAGCCTGTCTGTATTCTGTTGGTTTCTTATGAGAGTCCTTCTCTCGAGTGGCCCCCCACTAGTTGTAGCTTACCTGGGCACGTTTGTGCATACCCACCTGGGAGTAGGTGGAGAGCTATGGGCTCCCGGAAGCACTGTCTCTTTCTAAACATACAAGATAAAGTTAGTCACTCACCACTCGAGACGAATTGCCTAAATCCTGAAGAGACGAAAGAGGAGCCCCAGGGCCCCCATGCTTACCTCAGCCACTGGAATTATGGCCCCTTCCGGCACTATCTCCCCATCCTCCGGGGGCTCGTACACCGACACTACAGCCTCTGCGGCCCCTAGGGGGGCATCATCCTGTTTGAGTCAAAGACAGATTAGCACCCCTGAGGAAGATTCAAGAAGGGACAGCCTATGCTTGCATTTATTTATGCCCTCACCTTTCGTGGTGCCCCAGTCTCAGGTATGGGAATAACGGAAGTCCCGGCAGCCGCCTCTTGTCGTAGGACCTCGAGTAAGGATGCGAGCCTATCCAAGTCAGTGTTAACTCATTCCGATCGGGTAGCCGGTGCACCCGAGAGGTCTATCTTTGTGGCCTCCGGCTGAGCTCGCTCCTGGAATTCAATAAAGGGCAGAAATAGAATCAGTGAGCGGACTCTGAAGGAAACCCTGTAGAGGCAAGTTCACACTTACAAAGGCCTTCTTTACCAAGCTCAGGGAGCTGGCCAACAAAGGGGCCTTCAAGATTGGTTCGGGAGGCCTGGAATCCCTAGACATGCCCTCGTCGGAAGCCATCTCATCGGAAGAGTAGTCATATTCCACCTTCTCGCCCGACGAAGACTTGGTCGGGGCAGACACTTCCTTCACCGGCGAAGAAGCCTCCACCTCGAGGTTGACGATCGGCACATCCTCGCGCGGGCTCGGCGAAGGCGATGTGCCAGACCTTAGCTTCTTCCTCGCATGCGTGCGCATCGCCGGGAGGTGCAAACGGGCCCCCAACGGTCTGATAACAGGTACGCCCGCATCTGCCACATAGGAAAAGAGGGGGACTACGTCAGAGCTAGTGGGTTCCTGAAAGATGAAGGAAATCAATTGAATTGGCAAAGATGCCTACCCCCTCTGACTTCTGCAGCAAGAGGTGGCTCGTGGATGGTCTCCTCGACGGGTGGCACAGCCCCAAAGACTGCAGCTTCACCCACATCGGGAATGGGTGCAGGTGCCGACTCTTCCATGATGGCTGAAACAAGAGAAAGGATTCATGTGTAAGGGCCTTGTCTTGGGAGGCAAATAAGTCCTGAAGGACACTGATGCCTAAGGGGGTCTAACCTGTAGGCTGGCTGGCTCGGCCCGAGCGGTTGGAAATTCCTCGAAAGATAGAATTAAAGGCACTGGAGAGGGGGCCGTTGAGGTCGGGGTGGCCTCCACCTTTCTCTGCTTGGCCTCCTGCCTCCTGGCCACCTTGGCGGCAGCTAATGCCTTCTTTGTGGGCGACTTCACTTGAGCTTTCTCCTTGGCCTAGGTTTCTCTCTCAGTGAAGTCCCCCCTTTCTTGTTTCCCAATCTTCTTTTCTCTATGTATTCCTTTCTTAGATGATTCGCCTCTCTTCCCTACCATCCGAAGATGATTGGTCTATATATCATGCCCTACCCGTGTCTCAACCCAGCGTGGAGAAAGTGCACCGAAAAGGGATTCAGCGTGTTATTTTTACGTGTGGGGCAAAGGGGCGTTGAGAGGTAGGGCACACCGGGTAAAGGAGCGCGCCGGGTTAGCGTCGTTCCTCACGTTTGCTCGATGTGAGTCAGACTGTGGGCCCCCCATACTGGCTTCGAGAGTTATCCTGGTCCTTCATCTTATTACGGCTTCGTAAAATCGCGGCGAGTAGTACTGGTCAAGCCTTCGGGCCACTGAACGGCCAATCCCGAAACCATCTGTACCTTCGGTTCAAACACGCAGGTTTTCTGTTGACACGGCCTTCGGCACCTTGGTTTGTGCTACTAGCGTGGCTTTACTTGCATTTGTAACTTTCTCAGGGAGTGGGACACTACCTGAGTTGCTTTCGCCTTGACTGAGTTGTCATTTGGTCGCTGACAGACCCAACCAGTGAGAAGACATATCCGTATCGGGTTACTCAGGTCTTCCGCTAATAGGGCCTTTGACACCTTGTTCTGAGGGGCCGGAGACATTCTGTCACTTCAGGAGGGCTTCTCATCAGGTGGCAGACCACCAGGTACGTTCTCACCCTTGATCGGATGGTGGATGTTGTTTGTTCGGCATGACCGGGTCGATGCTGGTTCATTGGGCAGCCCAAATGACACTGTCAGTTTGTTGTGGATTTCTTCCGATCCTCCTGAGGTGAAGTCTCCGATGCTTGTGTCAGATGACCTGAGGCTCTAGTAGTTCGAGAAGACCCTTATGTATTGGTTTTCTTCGACTTTTGTGCTTTAGTGAGCCGCACTCTTCTTGTCATTTAGGCATGGATGCCATGGAAAATATTTTGGGTGCCAACAGGGCCATGCGAGCTTGGTATAATTGAATGTTCTATTACGCCCAGAGGCATTTTCCTTTGAGCTCAACAAGTTCCTCCAGTCTTCTTTATGTGTTTGTTTATTCGCCACTAGCTAAACTATGCTGAATGGTGACTCACAGTGACGGCACCTCCAGCTCTATTGGCACCACTGCCTCTGATCTGTATACCTGGGAGAATGGTGAACAGCCAGTTGGGGTCTTGTAGACTGTACGATATGCCCATAGCACCTCGTACATTTTCTCTTCCCAGTCTTTCTTGCTGGATCTGACGATTTTTACTAGTAGGGTGTAAAGGGTTTTGTTGAATGCCTCTGCAAGCCCGTTGGCCTGAGGATTATAGGGGATGATGTCCTCCAATCAATTTTGTACTTATCCCAGGTGACCTAGACGAGCGTCGTCAACAGATCCGAACCCTGATGAAACTCTGCCAGGAGCTCAGGGACCGACGGGTCCAGCCCCAGTGCGCCCTACCCAAGCGGCGGGAGGATGAGGGGGGGCAGGCTGGGGAAAATCGTCACCATGTGCGGGAGGCATCCCGTGCCTCGACCACAAGGTCCCTACGATCCCATAGCGTGTCCGCGCCAAGGGTACGTAGCCCACTCCATTCCAACCCGAAGATGGATCGCCGACTCCAGCGCTTCGAGGAGATAGAGGACAAAGTCTGATACTTGGATGACGTCCTCTTGGCCGTCAAGAATCGTGACCTGATCAACGATGACTTAGACTTCCATGCACCCTTCTCCCGGGAAATAATGGAGGTCCATGTCTCGCCAAAGCTCCAACTGCCGTCGTTCACCTCCTACGATGACACTACTTACCTGGCCGACCACATACACAGCTTCGAGTCCCACCTCGTGTTCAACCGGGCCTCGGACACTGTGAAGTGCTTGGCGTTAGTGACGACCCTCTGGGAGAACGTCCGGGCCTGGTTCGAGTCTCTGCCGACTGGAACCATTTTCTCCTTCCAGCAACTCCAGAAGCTGTTCAAGGAGAACTTTCTCGGCTGCCGAAAGGTGGCCAGATCCGTGGTGACTCTACTCGCCCTCAGGCAGGGCTAAGAAGAGATGCTGTGGGATTTCGTTTCCCACTTCCATGCGGAAGTGCTCCGGATCCCGCATCTTGACGTCAGCATCGCCACCACAACCCTCACCCAGGGGACGTGGGACCACATCCTTCGGTGTGCCCTTGGGGTCGAGGCCCCAACGACCCTTCCTGACCTCCTCGCTCTGGCACAGAAGCACACACGCTACGAGAAAAATATAGCGGCCCTGGGCCGCGTGGCCAGAATCGAATGGTCTGACTACACTAGATCCGTCGACCCACCGCGAGAGGGTCGGAGTATGCGGGAGCGACGCGATGGAGACCGCCGCAACCGCTCCTAAAAGGAGAGGGGCAATTATCACCATTACACGCCCCTGACGGCTCCGCTTGATCAGATGCTGATGGAGATCCGCGAGGAGCCATTCCTCAAGTGGCCTCCCCAGATGAAGTCAAATCCGAGCACGAGGAGTGAGAAGAAATATTGCCATTACCACTGTGACCACGGTCACAGCACTGCTGACTGCATCAACTTGAGGGACGCCATCGAGGACCTCATTTGCAGAGGACTCCTCAACAAGTTTCTCGCCAAGGCCGTGGAACGACGACAGAAGACGCCCTCGCCGATCGACAACCGGCCCAATGGAAAGGAGATTATGATGATCTCCAGGGGGGCAGCCGCGGGGGGAGATAGCGTGAGCAGGAAACGATGGTACGCGGTGGCCGTCCGCGCTACGGACCAAGGCGGCGACGCCCAGCATAGGACCTCCACCCCAGGACGTCTAGGGGACCCCATTGTCTTCTCTGAGGATGACCTAGACGGTGTGACCACACCCCATTCTGATGCTCTGGTGGTCACGGCCACCATCAACCAGTGTATCGTACGTCGCATATTAGTAGATAATGGAAGTGGGCCTGATGTTATTGCGTACTACTACCTTGTACTCATGGGTGTGGATATGTCTCGACTCGCGCCGTTGCATACACCGCTATATGGATTCTCTGGCACTACCGTCCGCCCGGAAGGATGCATCTCTCTCCTGATCACCTTTGGGACCACGCCAAAAGAGGTAACCTTCCTCGCCGACTTTACCGTAGTTCGTGCGATGACAGGATATAACGCCATCATCAGTCGAGGGATCCTCGGCATGCTTCGAGGTGTCCCTTCTTCTTATCATCAAAAGCTTAAATTCCCCACCCCTCGGGGGGTAGGGGAGGTCTGAGGCAATCAAAAGGAGTCCAGGAGATGCTACCTCATCTCCACATGCGAGCGACGTCCTGAAGAAGTACCACCTCAGAAGAAGGCGAGGACCCAAAATCCGGGCCAGAGCACGAGTGCGTCGGTCGAGGACTTGTATCTCATCCAGGTGGGAGAAGACCCGGGAAGAACACTAAGGATCGGTGCGAACCTATCCGAGCATGATAAGCGAGCTTACGCAAGCTTCCTCACGGCCAACCAGGGTGTGTTCACTTGGTCCGAGGATGAGCTCCCCAGAATCCCACCGAAGATCATCACCCACCAACTTAGGTTGGATCCCGCCTACCATCCGATACAACAGCGTCGAAGCCATTACAACCCCGAGCGACAGGCCATCATGTGGACGTGCAAAATTACACGCCCGTATGTCCCCGCCAGTCCAGCAACAATGACGGTTTCGACCGAAGAGACCCTGGAGGACACGCCCCGTCCGGTCCCTCCGAACAGACACCATGCCAACGTGAAGCCGTCCCCGGAATCACAATGGCGAAGAGAAGTCAATCCCTGGAGGACACGTCCCGTCCGGACCCTCCGAACAGACAACCTGCCACTGTGGAGCCATCTCCGGAATCACAGCAGCGAAGAGAAGCCAACCCCTGGGGAAGCTCACTGCTCGTGGGCCCTCGAAGAGAATCAAACGGATCGTCAATCGAGTCCAGAATAAGCCATGGAATTCACTTCAAACGAAGTTCAAGTGCCCTCAACGGCACACCCCCTAGTTGCCCTTCAACGGCACACCCCATGTGCCTTCACCGGCACACCCACAAACCCATTCAAAGAAAGCCCAGCGTAGCCTTCGACGGCACGCTCTAAAGTGCCCTTCAGCGGCACCCTCAATGATCTTCTTATGTTAAACACTTCAGGGGGAGAAAAGGTACAAGAAGACGTACATGATCCTATCACCACAAAGACAAAGAAGCCAAGTATTATTGGCCCCACAGGGTAGTCATTTCCTTTCTTCACCGCTGTTTCAGGAACTGCACCTCTTTTTGTGATATTCTTATCAAACTTTGCTACTTTCCTGTCTGCAAGACGCCTTGATGTTGTCTGTCCATCAGCCAAGTCAATCCATCATAATATAGCATGGTTAAAAGAAAAAATCAGCCTGAATATAATGTGAATCGACCTACAAAGATTATGTGACCATAATAATAGAACATACAAAATAGATGAACTACCATAGCCGTGCAAGATAGACAAGATACCAATAACCCATCTACTCATGACCAAACCATTCTGTGAGTTTTTCAGTAAACTGGTTACAATGACAGCGTAGACAAGGAGCCTGAGAATTTCCAGATGCACAAACTCCATGCAATTTAAGGCAGAAATCTAAAACAATCAAATGAATCAGAGAAAATTAAAGTGAGATGTCTTTTAAGTGACACAAACTTAATCATCAAAAGTAATCAACAAGCAATTAGATACTCAGAGAAACAGCAGAAAACTTATTTTGTGATTGCCTTGGCGAACATCAATGACACTGATGTTAAGAGCAATCAGAAGATTGACCATGAACAGTTGACCGCCTGCTTCAACAATCGACAAGAATTTTTATAGCATCTGTTAATAGTTTTCTGTCACCTTTAATATTTCAGTTTTATGTTACTTGGTGGGCGAGTGGGTGGCTGGGGGTGGTTGTGTGTCTGTGGCAATATTGTTGGATCAAGTGGATCTAACTAACTCCGTGGAATGACACTGGTCAACCCCTCCCTAACAACTACATTTTCCGCATAATCTAGGAAACTCATTTTGAAGCTTTTGGCTGGAAGCCAAGAAACCACAATACTAACCATTCGTCGCTCTTGTCATCGTCCGGGCAGGGGGATGGATACCTTATCTCGCTAGGACACCACCGGTACCACTCGTGCCGTGGTCCAACGCCCCCTGCATCGTATTTCATGTATTTTTTTATTTAATACATTTTAATTCATTTAATGTGGAATTAAATGTTTAATTGTTAAAATCAATTCCATGGGCATTGTATTTAATTTCTAGTGGCATGTTTAGGCTTGAATGGTTGGTACGGGTTGGTAGGTTTAACAGGTTTTGTAATCCGTCGCGTCCCCCATCGATTTCAATCGGTTGGGAGGGGTTTTCGATTTCGACCTCCGGAGTCACGAAACCCAGGTGATATAACACGCCTGCCTCGGTGCGTTATACCCCTTTAACGCATCCCTAGCCATGCGTTATGTGATCCGTGTTTTGAGGTTCCTGTGAATTTTAATGTTCGGATGGCTTTAACGCACCTCAAGTAGTGCGTTATAGTCCTGTGTGTTTGAGTTAAAGGTCTGTTGCCTTTAACGACCGTTCCCCCATGCGCTATGTATTGTATGACGCCCCTGTATAGGTGCGTTATATCCCGTGTTTTTTGTGGACTTTAAACGTTTTGGAAGGCATAACAGCTCACGAGAGGCACGTTATGTCCAGTATAACGCCCCTTCCACGGTCCGTTATATTCCTCGTCTGTTGTGTTTCGTGACTGGTGACTTTAACGTGCCCGTTCCCATGCGTTATAGTCCTATAGCACACCTTCCTTGGTGCGTTATAGGTCTGGGTTATCTGTGGATTTCCTATGTTCTATGAAGCATAGTGGTCCTTCCCCGGTCCGTTATGGTGTGTAACGGGGCAGTGCCAGACCGTTATATACCTGGAGTTTTCAAAAACTTGCATGTATAATTTCTATGCAATCTATGTTTCATGTGCACCATGTTTAAATTATTTTATACACTGTGGCATTTTTCTACATCCCATAAGAGTAGCTTTCTCTTTCCTTGTGATGTAACCACTAGTCGTAGCCTGACGACTTCCGTGTCGGGCCACCCGGGAGAGGTGGCGGGGCATTCCCATTATACAGTTTGTAAGCTAGTTTCTGTGGGCCCTCTTGCATAGTCAGTAGCGTCCAACTGGCAGGGAAAACTAGCTAGAGGCCTGGCTCAAGGCAATGGGTCAGTGTGTGTACACGTGATCAGAGGCTTAGACTGACGTCGACGGGCATTACTCTGATTAGTCCCTTGGTGTGATACTACTATTGTGTCACTCGCTTGTCGTGAGCTAGACTGCGAGGTGCTTGAGATGCAGTGTAAGACGTCAGTGGACGTATCTGGTTTCCTTCTTCTGGTGGTCTTCCTTCCTCCTGTCACATGGTTAGCTGAGGTTCACTCTGTTGGTAGATTTAGGCCACGCGCACTTCGAGAAAGATACGGCCATGAGAGGGAGCGCCCGAAGCACACTATATTTCGGCATCTCTCCCGTAGCTATATCCTACCCCTCACTCCGGTCACCGCACATACGTCGCGCCGGCCCTTACACCCCGCCGCGCGCGAACAAAAGGATGGCACGCTCGGTGGGACATCTCCCGCCTTCCTTCTTTCTGCTAAAGAGAAAGCCTATGCCAGCCCTGAAGTCCTGCTGCCCTTTTTTTGTCCTTGCAGGAGAGGTAGGAGGAGAGCACCTGCTCGCACTTCCCAACAGCTTCCAGTTCGCCCCCCAGTTGTCGGATCACGTTCGACGACCATCAGCGGCCGTCGCCCCTTCTCGTCTGGCGCATCCACAACTATGGCGGCTGTCACCTACGGTCCCATCGTCATCGCCACCCATGCGCGGGTGGGCTACTTGGCAGTGCCGATTATTTTCGACAGTTTCGCCCCAGTTGTTGGATCACCCTACTTCCTGGGTGTGGTCCCAGTGGCTGCTTCACCGCCACCCTCAGCTCCCATCTCTTCTGGCGCCGTCAATGCGCCACACCCACTGCCAGTCTCAGTGGTCAGACTGAGTGTCAGACTCGGGTCTCCCATTGTCGGCCCCCGTAGGGGTTCCAGACTAGCTCTTGCCTGGGCAAACACCAGCCCCCGGGCCCAATTCCGATCGACTCCCGATGCGAGCTTCGCACCTCGAGTCCCAGTCCCTACCATAGCAGTTCACTCGGGCTTCCAGCCCTGGGCCTCGGTTGAGTCGGCATCTAGTGTGGGTCTCCACTCCAAGGTGCCCAGCTCCTTAGCGCCTCACTCGGGCCGTCAGTCTCGAGCCTCAGCCGAGCCAACTCCTCGCGTGGGTCTCCTGACCCGGGGGCAAGGCTCCCCAGTATCTCATTTGGGCGTTTCGACCCAAATTTCTGAAGTGCAACTGCCTCACTCGGGTCATCAACCCCCGATTCGAGGCTGCTCAACATGCAGACCGGGCGTACAGCCCCAGGGTTCCCCGCGTACGACGCCTGGCGTGAGTGATCCGTGTCGGGTTCCACATCCCTCGGCTCCGTCATGGGGGCACGTTCCCTACAACTCGATGATGCCGACTCCCAGTACGGGTCTGCCTCTATGGGATGCGGCGCCCCGGTGTGGACCGAAGGCCCTGTGTCCCACCTTCCGGTCCCACCAGTCCCCGGTCTAGGCTCAAGGCCTTGGGTCACTGGCATCTCGACTCCCCCTGCAGTGTCAACTCTGAGTACAAGCACGTCATTGCGAGCATCCGTAACATTGTTATCGGCTCGGGCGAGGGCATACACTCGAGCCACCCAGCCGTCGACCTCCACTACAGACCCCAAGTCTTGGGCACCGATTCCAGTGGACTTGTTCTTTTGGCAATTCTGGATTAGTGTATATTGACTAACACTCTGATATATTTTGATTACTTTCGCATTTCAGTTTAAAATAACTATTCTAATTTAATTACGCGTAGTGGAATTCCAATTCGTTATACGCTCTCTCGACAAACTCCCCCAACCCTTCAGGGGTCTCATCAGCCTCTTGGGGTTTGCCGGTGCATCAGTTTGAGCAATTTCATTTTGGCTGACCAGGCCCATTTGTTAAAAAGGAATTGCTCTTATGAGATTGCATAAGGAGAACTGGATCTCCAAGGTGTGACACCTTCGATTATCATTTTCATTGAGGCCGCCTTCAAGGTGTGGCCCTTATACATCATTTTGGACTTGGTTTATCGCAAGCTTCATCATCAGACGACTCCATGGTCAGAGACAAATCTTCAGGCAGTGCTTGTGCTATTTGTGATCGCCCTTCCTTGAATGGCCTTCTTCATGATCGGAGGGCCCCATCCTTTCAGCTCTCGACTATCATGCTTCTTATCATCATCTCGGGTCAGCAATGCCCCCCGAACAAATTTATCTCGTTTGATGGTTGATCATCCAACAGCTCCCTTCTCACACAAAGCGACCTGTGAGGGGTTGTGGAGGGTGGGAGGTCAGCTTAGATTGCATTTCCATAGGGCATCCTCCATAGTGTACTAAAACATGAGAACCCATAGTTATATCTTGCTAAATCTTTCATCTGGGGAGAGCATCTCTCCAAGAGATTTAACTTTTTTGGACCCCTAGGTGAGTTTGATGATTTAGTTTTAATGTTAACAAAATTTGTGTGCATGCTTGTGTGCATGTGATATGTAAAACATCCATTGATGAATGAATGATTTTCAAGGATCTCATGCAAAATATAATAACTTTGCTTTGCAGGGCTGAAATTTATGGTGAATATCCTTTTGAAGTCAAAGGATTGAATGAACATGTACCACATCATCAACAAGACCAAACAGGTTGAAAATCTCATGCTATGACCACTAAAAGGAAATGGTAAGATCTAATATGGCAAAATAGTTATTGGGATTGTAAAGGTAAGATGTTTGGTGATGAGGTATAACTATTGTGATCTCAAATGTAATTTCATGCATATCATTCTTCACATGTTAAATTTGCATATTGATTAATCATGTGTTGTGAAGATTGGTTGAAATTTAGCATCACATTGTGCATTCATGTCAATCAAACATTAGGATGTTTGTTGCCTAGTTTGATTGAGATTTTCTTGATGTCAATTGGTCTCAAAGTGTTCATTTAGGTGTTTTCATGTTGGGGTATAATGTGTAAACTTCATGCATATCAATTCCTTGCATTTATCCCTTAAACACTTCAAAAATCTAGATTTTTATGAACTTCGGAAGAGGATGATGGATAATGATATCACGGCTGTGATGTCAGGATGACGTTGTCTCCTGGAGCCTTTGATCTCCACTTAACCCAGAGTCGAGGATGCCCGTCTTGCACCGACTTTGGAGGGGTTTGAGAGAGTAGAAGGAGATAATAAGAGAAAGTAGAGGGGTGTAGGGAGAGAAATAGAGAGAAGTGGCTTTTTAAATGAACATAAAATAAATAAATAAAAATAAAAAATAAGTGTGGGCTTTTGTGAGAAGTGAGAAAGAGAGAGAGAGAGAGATCGTAGGATGAGAGAGAGTGAGTGAAACACAAAGAAGAGAGAGAAAGAGAGAGGGTGAGAGGAGAGAGAAAGAGAGATAAAGAGAGATAGAAGAGAGAGGTCCGGCAGGTGCATGAGTGCACAGAGGAAGGGAGAGAAAGAGAGGGCATTCGGGAGAGGAAGGGTGGTTAGTAGAGACAAAGGGAGAGAGTGAGTGTGTGCCGTAGAGAGAGGGAGCTCGGAAGGGTAGTGCATTGGCTACTGTGATGTGAAGGAAGAGGGGCACGACGGACGTGCATGGTAGATCAGTGTATGCAGTGGAGGTAGACGAGAGGAGAGGGAGCGGGGAGAGCTGGCGAGCATGTGGAGAGGTGGAGTAGTGGGACGTCGGATGGTGGCAAGTGTGTGGGAAGGGAGAGGGGAGGAGCAGCGACGAGAGGCAGGTGCTCCGGTCGTGAGTGGTAGAGGAAGAAAAGGGTGAGAGGGAGTGGCGAGGGGAGTAGGGTGGCGACAGTGGTTAGAGATCTAGAGAGAGGTAGAGAGAGAACAGAGGGGTGTGTTTAGAGAGAGGGGGGAACCTCTACGTGAGTGTGTGTGTGGTGAGGCGAGCAGGCAGAGAGGGACGTGTGGGTTGCCGGTGAGCTGAGGGAGAGTGGCTGACCCAGAGAGGGGGCCGCCGTGTGTGAGACGTGGGTGTTGGAGAGAGAACAGAGGGAGGTTGATGCCGAAGAGGGGGAGAGTTGTGCAGGAGGAGGGGGCAACCGCAGTGGGAGATGTAGTGGTGGTGAGGGAACGGTGGGAGGTGAGAGAGAGACGCTATAGGGGTATGCAAGATGGGGCGTCACGGTCAGAGGGACTATTGGACATTGGTTGTGGCTGGCTAGAGAGAGAAGGGAGA
The DNA here is from genome assembly GCA_024336825.1 of Amorphophallus titanum. NCBI lineage: Eukaryota > Viridiplantae > Streptophyta > Magnoliopsida > Alismatales > Araceae > Amorphophallus > Amorphophallus titanum. The sequence continues at coordinate 45,517 of JANBPO010004535.1, forward strand.
GAGAGTGGGACGGAGGTGTTGTGTGCATGTGAGAGAGGGAGCAGGGTGGGAGGTGGGGTGAAAGAGAGGGACAGTAGCTAGGGAGGCATCACGGTCGGTGGGGGAGGCCAGTGTGAGAGAGGGGGCACGGTGACAGTGGTGCATGTCACGCCCCGAGCGCGGAAGGAACCCAGAGAGCGTGATGAGTTTGTATTCTATCATGTCAATCAGAGCATTAAGAATTTCGACAATTCTAAGGAGCCCACAGTTTTCATCGCCGGATTTGTGTAACGGTCCTTCTAGAGACCATCACAAGCATAATGGTCCCTCGATAGACCATTATATCTTATTCGTCATTTTTCATCTTTCGAGGTCATGGAGTGTGACAGATGAGACCTGGTCCATTACAGGAGTATAACGCCCCTATCTAGGCGCGTTGCACTCGGGTTATTTTCGAGGCCTGTTGTTGTTGTCAGCCCCTCGACGACCGTATTACCTCAAAGATCGTGTTAGACAGTTTGCTGTAACGGATCTCTCCCTGTGCGTTTTGGTTAGGTAACGCACCTGTGTGGGTCTGCTACGTTGTGTTTGCCTGGCGTTTGTCTGGCTATGGTCGGTGGTGTAACACGCCTACCCCCATGCGCCATGTGGCTGTGGCGAACTCGGCTTGGTCCATTATATGCCTCTTGTCCGTGTTAGTGTTTTGGGTCTATTGGCTTTAATGCCCCTATTGTGGTGTGTTAAGCTTGTGTAACTCGCCTATGGAGGTCCGTTACATGCCCTTCATTTAAGTTTTGATCTGTTGGCCATAACACCCCTATCCTGGTATGTTATGCTCATGTGGCGCGCCTATTCTGGTGCATTACATGGTCTGTATTAGATTTCAGGACTGGTTGCCCTGGCGCCCCTACTCTGGTGTGTTAGAGCAGGTAACGCCCCTGTGCTGGTGCGTTACTGTCTTGTTGGTGGCCATGATGGTCATTGTTCTATCCTGTATGTTGGTCAGTCTTAGGTTGTATTCTAGGGCGGTGCTTGTTTGTTGGTAGTTTCTGGATCGGTTGGTTTAGGTGACTGGGTGTGGTCTTTTCTTTGACTACGATAGCACCCTAACAACTCAATCTAGAACTGCTAGTGTCTTTGTCTCTGGTCTTGCAGCAACTTTCCTTGATTGTCGGGTTCGCCTAGCAGTTGAATGATAGTCCGCTCTGCCCAGAGTGTAGTCATTGTCCACCACTCTGGTTTCTACTTGTCTTGGCTTGATCTCGTGGTTTTCCTGTGACCTGTGGGTGTCTGTTGACATCCTATGAGAGCAGTGACTATGGTGGGACGGCCAGGGGTGCCTGTGCATGCTGTGTGTGCATCTGTGTGTATGTGTCGTGTCGGGTTTCAGTCAACCCGGTGAGACCAAGGGTTGACAGGTGACCTTGTCTATGTCTCGACGGTTCTGTCCAGCTCGAGACAATGTTCTGGATGCCTCGAGGTATCATCTTATCTCAGTTTTTGTGTCCAGATGTGCTGAGGGTTTTTGGTGTTCCCTCGGGTCTCTGTGAGTCGTTTCCTGTAGAGCAGTGTTTCCTCTAGCGTAGGTTTAGACCGATTGGCAGCTTGTTCCGTTGTCTGTGACGATCTTGCCTCTG
>JANBPO010004537.1:0-20324 GCA_024336825.1 Amorphophallus titanum
AACTGAAATCGATACGTTTCGGTTTCGGTCCCGGTCAAAATCGAGACCGAAATCGATACTGTCATCCTTGGGAGGAACATGATCACGGCTAAGAGACCTGCTATCCTTCTCTCAATCACATGTATAAATAAGGCATAATTACAGTCAATACATAGGACAGAATTGCCCCTTTCCATCGGTCTATGATAAAGACCCCCATAGACCCACTACATTGGAGACTAATTACATCCAATATGCCTGCATGATTATTACCAAACTACGCTGGACTTCATGGTCCACATATATTTGGTTATGTTAAGTTGTTGACTGTGCAGGGGTGAGTACACCTCATTCACTAGAAACTGTAATGAAAGGATATTGGAAAATTAATTCCCTGTCCAAAAAGTAGGTCCTAACTCCTAATTAATTTCTATTCCGTTGACTAGATTTCTTAGTAAGAGGTCCAAAGATTGAAAATCTTTTAATTCTAAGTCCCTTCTGTAAGCTCCTTGGATTCCATTATCTGAAAATCCAAAAATACCCCTTCCTCTTCCTCCAATCAAAACTCCCCCAACAACACCCAGTGCCCTCCCCATCGCCATCTCCTTTGTCGTGGCCCTCCTCCTTGCTGCACCACCTAACACCGGCGATGCTGCCGGAAACCTCCTCGTCTCTAGCAAAACCATCTGTGTTGGCAGACGTCTCATCCACTGCAGCTGTAATTTCATCATGGGCTGCGAATGCAATCTGGCACTCGGGCATTGCTGACCGAGGCAGAGGCTGCTGCTTCATTCCTAAAGGTGACAGTCAACTCATCGTCCATCCAAGGATGGTTCTGCCATCTGCGCAAGCCTCGCGGAATTGAACCGCAGGGGAGAACACGTTGCTTTGCTCGAGCAACAGGGATGCATCGCCGTGTATAGTCCCGCCATTTGTAGGGTGACATGCTTGATGGTCACCAGCTCCAGAGCAGGCTTGGGTGCTTGAAGGGTGGGAAGCGGGACAACTGCATCATTGGGGTAGATGCATAGTTGTCAAGGTGGTCGTCTAGGCGATGAAGTGGGGCAACTGCATCATGGGGGTAGATGCATAGTCGTCAAGGCGGTCGCCCAGACGACCATGCTTCCTTATGGGGGCCAAGCTGCCAGCCTGCCTTTCTGCCCCCCTGAAGGGCAAGCAAGGCACCTGCCTAGGCAGGCAGGACGCCCTGCCCGGATGCCTTGGGGCTGCCTATAACAGCCCCCAAATTTTTTTTGGGCCAGGGGGCTCTGTGATGTGAGGCGAGGTCATAGGTAAATTGGACTCCACACACTCTTCCAACACCCCTCTCTCTATGTGTGCGCCTCTCTCTCTCTCTGTCTCTGGCCCCTCCTCCCTCTATCTCTCTCAATTTTTAATATTAAAATCTCTCTCTCTCTCTCTCTCTCTCTCTCTCTCTCTCTCTCTCTCTCTCTCTCTCTCTCTCTCTCTCTCTCTCTGCGTACGCGCGCAAACACACACACGCGCATGCCCACATGTGCAACCCACCTCATCTGCCCGCCTTTAGAACCATCATCATTTCCAACACCATCATCACCATTTATCCCACCCCTGGTGCTCTGTTGCTATCCACCCACAGATCATTGTCAGCAACCCAATCGTACACTCTGTCACCCCAGCCAATGTCTCCACAACCCCAACCAACGCCTGACACTGTGGCCGAGTTCCTCCGCACCTCCGCCGCACCCTCTCTTGCGAGCTTGTCGCTTTGTTGGTGGCCCTTCTATACATATGTAGGGAGACTTAGGGTAGCATAGTGCCATGAAGCATGTCAGGGACCTGCAAGCTGAGCAAGTACTACCGTCTCTCTTCACGATGCTCCTTATCTCTGACGCCACCACTACTACCCACTCCCCGACATAGATCACCACCAACATCTCAATCTTTGTACAATAATTATTTTTTCATCGATGAAAATTAATCGCAATTGAGGAGGATAAAATCGGCATGGTCCATGCAAGGCCCATCAACTCCAAGCCCGCGTCGGCTCGAGGTTCTTAAGCCACCTGACGGATCCCTGACGGTCACGGCCCTTGACAGGCGGCCTAAGAGGGCCGGCCATCGGATTCGTTAGTCCATTACGGGTATCAACCCAAGCATATCAGACGTCGAACGACCCTTCGACGATTGAACGTTACTCCCGCCATCATCGGCCTCAACTCCACTAAAGGCTAGCACGCCCTGCGGGTGCCATAAGACTCGCCTAAAGGCCGCCAGTCCCGGAGGAACGGACGCTCGACGGGAAACTCTCCACAATCGCGAGGAGACATTATCTCATTACTCACGCCCTTTCTTGCTAAGGGATAGACCTCTACCGCTCGGATAACCCCAATAAATGAACCTTCGTCCAGAGACAGACGGACACAAAAAGAAAAAAGGAGACACGAACACCGCAAGATAGACTCAGACACACGCTACGACAGGCTGACGGTTCCAGATAACGACTTCCGCAGCGGAGAGCCCCGATCCGCTTCCGAGCACTCTTCCAGTCTAGTGAGCACTCTCCGAGCATTCTCTGGGCGTGGCAAATACTCCTTTGAAAGCTCGACCATCACTTCAGGCTTGATCAATCGGCTCTCTTCTCCCTCTCTCACTCCTCTGTCTCTTCTTAATCCCCGTAGTCTAAGATTCTAACTTAAGTATCAGGGGGTTGTCCCTTGAGATAATACTCGGGGCTCCTTATGACGTCGCTCTTCTAGTGTTTGTAGACTTTCACGGGTGGTCGGATAATCTTTTCCTTACAAATAAATGAGACCCTAGGGAGGGAAGAGAATGATTCATGTAGCCCGTGAAACCCAGGGCATGTCTAGTGTCGATCAAACGGATCCGGGAATCGCACACGTAGGAAAACAATCAAAGTGCATAGATTGAGAGAGAGAGGGAGAGAGAGAACAGGGAGGATAGACGTGACATTGAGTACGATTGCCAAGCATTCATCCAATAAACATGAAGTATATATATATATGTATTACACATCTTGGCGCTGGCGTTGTCGCTCGGCCGCCATTTACATTGATAGGGAGGGAAGAATGTATAGAGGAAAGAGATAGAGAGACACAGAGATGGTGAGAGGGGGGAGTAGGCTCATATCATCGCCTTCCCCTCCTCTCCCATTTACATTACGACGGAAGTGAAAAACCAGACGAAGGGAGATCGGCCGGAAGCCACGACGACCCACCTAGGCAGACAAAGAAACGGAGGGTTTCCTTCACCGGAGTCAGGTACTTCGGATAGAACAGAGTGGCGGCGACCGAAAAACTCTCAGGCAAAGATGCTTCCTCCCTAAGAACCCTCACACCCCTCGCTCTGATTGGTGGTCTCGAGCTCCTTCTCTCTTCTATTTGCTAAGTGTTCTCTCTGATTGCCTCTCTCTCTTGTTTTACTTCGCTGAATAAGTGGTGTTTATATAACACCAAGTTGATCCGGTGCCATGGAGGGTGCGCCAGATTCGGTGGCACTGGGGACAAGTGTCCCCAAAGCCTTTTGGTGTGCCAGATTTGGCGGTGGCGGGTTAAGGGGCACCAGTGACCTTTTGTGTGGCGTTTTAGCTTGTTCGCTCGACGCGGGCTAGCCGATGGGTCCAGGGATGGTTCTGAAAGTCCCCATTGACTCTTCCTCTCGCCACAGTCCTTGAAAAATCTTGATGGGGCGTTGACAAAGCTCTCGGCACGATGAATGGCCTTAATCAGAACTTCATATGTGTTCGGCTTGAGCACGCAGATTTTTCACTGACATGGCCTTCGGCACTATAACCCGTGTTTTCGGCATGGCCTGACTCGTGCTCGGAGCTTCCTTGCGAGATGGTATGACATCCAGAATAATGCTGCCCTGACTGGGTGATCATTCGGCTGCTGACGGACCCACTATAGTGAGAAGTCAAACCCGCATTGGGTGATCGGGACCATCTGCTGACAGAGCCTCCGGTTCCTTGTTATGAAGGGCCGATGGCGTTCTTCTTCCTCAGGAGAGTCTTCATTCATGTGGTGAGCCACTGGGTGGACCGCCTTCCTTGGTCAGGCGACGGGTGTAGGGTATGCGGCACGATGGAGTCGATGCCGGATCATTGGGCAGGCTTGGTCACGCTATCGTTTGGTTGTTGATTCATCTCGATTCTCTCGAGGCGAAGTCTCCAGTCGGAAGATGCATAACGTAGTGGTACCATCCCCGAGTCGGAGAACGCAACGGTTCACCCTGCACAGCGTTCCGAAGGCCCGACCTGTAAAAACACGTGGAAATCGCTAAGTTCAATCTGGGACTCACGAAAATAATCTAAAAAAATATTCAAAAAAAAATCTGGGGCATTACACTTCTGGTGGCAAGTCATATGCCTTTGGAAAGGTCGTCCAGAGAGCTTTCCAGGTGAGGTGATTTTGTCATTGTCCAAGCACTGAGCTGCCCGTGAGAGCGATTCTTCCTCGACTGTGCAGGACCACTCAGGCAGAGAACTAGAGCCCCAAATCAAGTTCGACCATGGCCACTCCCTTACAGATCTAGGTGTGAAACTTTGCTGAGGGCTTCTCCTTCAAGTCCTCTCCCATCGCCAAGAAGCAGAGCTAATTTTGGATCTCAGCATCAAAAGTTTCAAATTTTCCCTCCCAAGTGTGCCAAGTCAGTTTTCCTGAGCTTGAACCAACACATCCCTACTATTCGGGCCTTCACGATCAGCTCCGACATCTGTCAATGGCGCCGTTGGTCCCGGCTAGAAGAAGACCCGACCACGATTACAACAGCTCTAGTCTCGCACTCAACAGAGTTCGGTACTGTTTGTGGCACCCCCGTCTTCCAACAGCATCACCCTAGGAGCAGCCAGAGCCAGAGTAGTCCGGCCTTGTTCCAGACCCTGCCCCGGCCAGCGACATCATCAAGAAATTACACGAGAATTACGGCATCCTCCTGGGTCAAGTTAGAGAGTTTCGACACTGGTTGCATCCTATTCTGAGCTCGGCTGAACCCGTGGTGGCAGCCTCTTTGACTGTCTGTCCGGCTGTTCCAGAAGCTGGCAGAACCGACAGAGCTCGGCGCAACAGTTTCTAGCTTCACTCCCCCTCCCCGCCTGGCCGGCTTACAGCCCCTCCCTACATGGAGGTAGTGTTTGGATGTAAAGCACTTAACCTCCATCCTGAGATCCCCCCTCCTGTGCGAGGTGTAGTGTTGTAATCAATTTATTTCAGGTCAAGCATCACTGACGTAGCATGCCGGCGTATGCCCACGCTTCCCGGCTCGCCATCATCTCTGATCGGGATCGATATTTTCACACCAGTCAGGTGAGCATCTGGTACCCCCTTGGCTGGTTGCATGCTTTGCTAGTTTAGTATTGTCTTTGAATGCCCATCGGACGGTGAGATGAGAGCCCATACTTGCACACCACTTCTAGTGTGCCACCGCGGACCGTGAGCGAGTGTCACCCAAACCCACACCTCGGCGTGCCGGATGCCCACGAAGTTTGGAATCCCAGATCCTTAGGGGTTAGCCTAAGCCCACTAGGTCCTCTAGAACATTCGGGTCCCACCTCAGACCCTCGCCATCATCCCCCGGTCACCATCGGGAGATCGTACGCACTGTGTGAGTGAGCCACTAGCATAAGTCCGTATTAGCCCTTGAATGCTTGCGGGTCTAAGTCCTAGGCTCATTACGTCAATCATCAACATCTCTGGGCTATGCCACATCAAGTGGTATCAGAGTGGTCATAGGCTTGTTCTCACAAGAGTAGTCTTGGGGTGTCTTCACACTAGGTCATTCATAGGTGCAGACACACGCACACCCGTGCATAGCCCACCCAACTTTGCATGACCACCCGTAGTGGAGCTCATTATCAATCCAATCCATCCTCTTCCAATTCCACAATGAATCCCAATCCCCAAGGAAACCCCACCCCCAACAAGCAAGAGCTTCCTGATCACATGAGGTTCCTTGTAGAGGGTATGGCTAGTATCTTAGGGCAGCTTGATGACATAACGGCCCGGCTTGAACAACTTGAGGAAAATAGGCCCACCCCAAGGGTGGGTGATAGGAGGGCACCTCCTCGACATGAGGAACCAGCCATAGAAGAGCTCAACCTTGACCATCCTCCCGATCTGGAAAGAGACCCACCCCCTAGGAGGAATGAGGGACCCCCCCGGGACAACCCGGATGACCACCTTATGAGACTTGTGAAAGTCGATGCCCCCACTTTTGATGGATCCCATCACCCAAGCATCTACTTTGATTGGGAGGCGGCTATGGACCAATATTTTGATTGGTACCCAATGACCGAGGATAGGAGAGTCCAACTTGTAAAAATGTAACTTACCAAATTAGCTAAGACTCATTGGATGAACGTTGAGGCATTGAGGATAGTTAGGAGGGAAGCTCCCATCACCACATGGGGGGCCATAAAGAAACAACTCAAACTCAAATATGTCCCTCCCTTCTACCATCAAAACCTCCTAGATGAGTGACAAGCCCTAACCCAAGAAGGGAAGACCGTTATGGAGTACATTGAGAAATTTGACTACTATCTTCTTAAGTGTACAGTCCAAGAGGACTCCGCAGTCACACTTTTCCGCTTTAGGAATGGACTTCAATTCCACATAAAAAAGGAGCTCTTTATGTGCCAAGTGACCACTCTAGAGCAAGCCTACCAAGTATCCTGAGATGTCGAGAAATTCTCTCGATATAACCGAATGGTTCTCCCTCGGGGGATGGATCCCAAAGCCATGGCACCTTGGACCAACCCCCCACCTCCTTAAAAAGGTCTCCTTACCACCCCCATGGGAGCTCCTCCCACCCGGACAGCCCCTCCTAGTGGCACCCCACCACCTCACCCCACAAGTGGGCCTCCCAACCCCACTCCCAATAGGCCCAATTCTACACCCTCTCCCCCTCACACTAGGGCTGCCCCAAACCACCAAAGTGGGCATGTCTCCCCTATTCGGAGAGAGTGTGTTGACTTCATTAGAGTAAGCCCTCGGTTCAGATTGGGCAATGGAGAGAAGTGCTCCTTCTGGCATTGTAGGTGGAATGGAGATTTCACACTTGTAGAGGCATTTCCCTTATTATATGCTATTGCAGGTGCACCAAGAGCTTCCGTTGCTCAAACTTTCGATGCTCAGTTGGCGAGAGGCATTTGGTCACCTACCTTTAGAAGGAACCTCACCTTAGAGGAGATGGACCAGTTAGAACATCTCCTTGATTTCCTTCTACAGTTCATATTAGACGCCCCTTCAAGAGACAGTTGGGCGTGGAGATGGGACAAGAAGGGTCAGTTCTCGGTGAGATCGGCCTACTCCCTCATTTAAGATGGAGGTCTGCGACATGTTTCTGCATCTCATGTATGGAGCACTAACAGCCCACTCAAGATCAAGCTGCTGATTTGGAGGATTTCCCATGGCCGGCTACTCACGTGTGATAGATTGGCTTCTTTCCTTCGAAGTATATCCACTGTTTGCTGCTTATGTGGGGAGGCGGAGGAAGACTTGGACCATTTGTTCGTAGGCTGCCCTTATGCACAGGAAATTTGGACAAGGATCAGCCGACTACTCCACCAGCCGGTCGGACATTGTGAGGGGATCTAGCAGCTCCTCCTCAAGTGAAATAGGAGGCGGATACTAAAACGCGACTCGCTTATGTGGTGGATGGTCCTTCATGCCACTCTTTGGGTCATTTGGAGCTAGAGAAATAGAAGAATCTTCAAAAGAGGGTCAAGGTCAGAAGTTAGGATTCTTTCTTTTGTTTGTGAAATGGTGGCATTTTGGGCGAGACATTTATGTAAAGTGGGGGGGGATAATTACTCCCTTTTTCTGTTTTTGGGCTGTTAATGGGAATGGACCTTATTGGAGGGGATAACTTTTGTATAGGGGATTGTTTTGTGTGCGACTGCCCACACTCTGAGAGAGATTCCTTCCGGCAACCTTACCACCCAGCGAGCACTCACTGAGTGAGCACTGGGACCGATGACCACTCGTCCAGGAGATCTCTATGGCTCTTCAACCTCCTACAGCGATCTCTCTCTCTCTCTATCTTGCTCTTCTCTATACTCTATTTTCCTGTTGCTGACTTAAGCATTAGAGGGTTGTCCCCTGGGGTAACACCCGGGACTCCTTCTGACGCCTCTACTTGCTGGTGATTGTAGGCCTCCATGGGCTCGAGATGACTTCCCCAACAAATAAATAGAGAAGGTGGTACGTGGCTTAGGAACCATTTTTCAGCCTCTACACTTCTTGGCGTCGTCTGTGGGAAAATGAGCAAAGAGCTATGGCGCCCCGTGGAAGCCTCCGCAACACCAGCAACTGGGGCTGCAGGTCCCACCAGGGACCCAGCTCCCATCGAGAATTGCAGGAAGCCTCTTTCACTCACCACTGATAGGAGGTCACCCCAAGTGACCTCGATGAACTGCGTCAACAGATCCGGGCCCTGACAGAACTTTGCCAGGAGCTCCAGGACCAACAGGTTGACCCCCAACGCGTCTTACCTGAGCGACAGGAAGACGAGAGGGACCTGATTGGGGGGAACCCCCGTCAAGCACGAGAGGCTTCCCGTGCCTCGGCCACAAGGACCCGACGATCCTGAAGTGTGCCCGCACCAAGGGTGCGTAGCCCAATCCACTCCAACCTGGAGATGGATCGTCGACTCCAACGCTTCGAGGAGATAGAGGATAAAGTCTGATACCTGGACGACGTCCTCTTGGCCGCCAAGAATCACGACCTGATCGACGACGACCTAGACTTCCATGCTCCCTTTTCCAGGGAAATAATGGAGGTCCCCATCCCGCCAAAGCTCCAACTGCCGCCGTTCACCTCCTACGTCGGCACCACCAACCCGGCCGACCACATACACAGCTTCGAGTCCCACCTGGTGTTCCACCGGGCCTCGGACACTGTGAAGTGTCTAGCTTTCTTAACGACCCTTTGGGAGAACGCCCGGGCTTGGTTCGAGTCCCTGTCGGCTGAGACTATTTCTTCCTTCTAATAGCTCAAGAAGCTGTTCAAGGAGAACTTTATTGGTAGCCGAAAGGTGGCCAAATTTGCAGTGACTCTGCTGGCCCTCAAGCAGGGCAAAGAAGAGACGTTGTGGGATTTCATCTCCCGCTTCTGTGCGGAGGCACTACGGATCCCACATCTCGACATCGGCATCGCCACTACCGCCCTCATCCAAGGGATGTGGGATCATATCCTCCGACACGTCCTTGGAGTTGAGGCCTCGGTGACCCTTCTTGACCTCCTCGCCCTAGCACAGAAGCACGCGCGCTGTGAGGAGGATTCTACATGGATGCATCATGTGTCCTGCTCTACCACAATAATGACATGAATTCTTGTCGCTATTTGATGTACATTGATGATCATAATGTTTTAAAATCTTGGAGAGCACCCATGAGAGGTGTTGCTAACCCTTTAGGACCCAAGAGACATTGGATACCTCTAAGCAGAAAATGAGAATTTTTGTTTTGCAGGTATGTCTTGGAGCAAGGAAATAAAAATGGGGTTAAAAAATAAACAAGGCAACCTGGTTTGGCAAACCCCACTCTTCATTTAATTTCATGAAGTTGATTTTATGCTGTTTACTTCTAGTGCATGATTGTCTTGATTGTTGATTTTGAACATATTGTAAATTGCCAACTGCATGCTTTGCTGAAATTGAAAATCTACTGCATATGTCTTTCCTTTAGGCATTGTTGTGCATATCAACTAAAATTACATTGATTGTTGCATGTTCATGCATGGCTCCATGGCATATCAAATGGCGATATGTGGAAGGTCAGGTCAGGCATGTCCGAAAACTATCCTCATGCGTGATGGTGGTCTTCAGACCTGTGTTCTCTGCCAAGTACCATGGGTCAAACCTTCATATAGAATAGCTTAGATTTTCATAAGCATAGCTTAGTCACACCTTGCATTCTTCTTGCCATTGTTGGCATTTCTGTGCTCTGAGTGTGGGGGAGTTTAGTATACTGCACAAACTGTTGAGGATATCTATTCCTTGAGTAAGGGGGAGCTTGGAATATTGGTCTGAGATGCTGAGGAAAGTGATGTTATATTTGAGGGGTAGTCTGATATGCTAAGCTGTGAGGTCAAGTTCTATCCGTCCAAGAAAATCAACAGTATTATGCTGGTATCAATCACTACATTTTTTAACTTGACTGAGTCAGATAGCTTGACATGTCGATGCACCGGGCCACTGCCTTGATGCATCCATGAAGGACTGTCTCATATCTGTTGATGTTTGGCCGTGTGAGGTTGAGGCATCTAGTAATGTAGGTCGGAGCAGTGCTTTTGTAGGCTATTTATTTCGTCTGGCGCCATCTCTATGCCTCGATGTAGTCATCCCCTGCATCGAGTCAGCCACATATTCCTCATCTCTCTACATTCATGGAGCTTTTCAATTCTTCTAAACCTTGTTTACCTTCTTAAGCTCTCTGTGTCACCCACTCTCATAACTGTCTCCACTTTCATACTCTTGTATACAATATAGAGAAGCTTTCAATTCCTTGAATCAGCCATATTTACTATCAAAAGGGAAATCACTAAGTCATTCTTCCTTCAAGAGGACCTTTGGTCCTGACCAACCAACCTCCAACATTGTAGTGGTCTATTACGTATTCATTAAATCTAAAGCTCACCAATCCATAATTGACCCTTCTTGCACCTTAAATAAGGTGGCTATAGATAGGGCTCTGGTTGACACGGGGGCCTCTATAAATGTCTGCCCACTCAGTACTCTGTGCACCTCTGAGGCCAACTCCAACAATCACAGCTGCTCATGACAACTCTAGAAGGGCATGCCATGGGGTGATTACCGTTCAAGCAGAGCTCGGGCCATTGTCGATGCCTATAGAATTTTATGTGTTAGATATTGATCCGATGTTCAAGGCCATCCTGGGTCATCCGTTGGTAGACAATCTTCATGCTATACCTTCTACCACCCACCAGTGCCTCATGTTTTCATTCTAGGGGTAGGTGGCTAAGGTTAAAAGCATTTCCATGGTACACTCTATTGAAGCTATTTCCAATAAGATTCTCCAAACTCTTCGGTCGAGCAACAAGCCGGTCCTGTCAGTGATGGATTTAAATTTTCCATGGGCATATGCATCACGCAAGCCCGCCATTACACTAGTTAATGTCAAGACAAAGCCCAAAATAAGACACTCCAAAGGCTGGAACATGATACTGAAACTAGATTTTCAACCAGGCCTAGGTCTCGGCGCTCAATTGCAAGGGCGGGCTAAGCCCATCCCAAGGGGCAGAAAAATGAGTAGAAGAGGCCTCAGATATCGTAAGTCATCATTGTCAATTTTGGGAGACTCAGGGCCATTGACGTGGAATTACCATCAACATTTTGTAAAGGGGCCACTATAGCCTGGTACTCTAAAGGTGCCACCTTGCCAAAAGGAGAAAGAAAATGCTGCTTGTATAGTGTCCAGACCGCCTTTGCTGCCAAAGGGTCCGGTTGATGATGTTGTTGATTGTTCTAAATCTTTTGCCAAGATATTTCATGAAGAGTAAAGTTCAAGAAAACCCGAGGTGCTGGTTGTGAAGCATTCACATGGGAAGCCAGCCCAACGTCTATGGGAAGAGGGGAGCTCTTTTGACTCTGTCACTTTGTCTCCTTCCCGCTTGATTTCTATTCTTCAATGGCTAGATTTTGTTCCTCATTCACCTCCCGTTATGGTTGATCCATTAATGGCCAAAAGGCTAATTGAATTCTTGATTGTGACATGCCCATGCGGGCGCTGCTTGCTAGTTGATTTTTTGACCATGTGGTCGCCCTCCTCGCCAGTTGATCTTTCGAACATGTGGTTCTCCTCCTCCGATCCCTTCTTTGATGTCCTCTTTCCATCACTCTATCCTCGTACACTTCCCTCGCCTCCATCAGATTCTCCTTCATGTTACGTACTCTCCACTGATCTTGACAAAAAGAATGCTAATTTTGAAACTGAGATTTCAGTCGAGGATCATACTGTGTTCTACGCATCTTCCTCCCAGGGGCATGAGGCCCCTACTTCTCTTCCATTAGATTTCCTATCTCCTGAAATATGACGCCTATCCCCAAACCTTACCCCCAGTCCGGCCTAATTGCACGCTCCCAAATCCGTATCGCACGGAGCCTGTCGCTAGTGAGTGCGTTGATGCTTTCCAGCATGGCGGTCCACGCTGCCAACGAGACATGGACGGGTGCCGGAGCTAATGACAATTGGAGCACGGCCGGGAACTGGTCGACCGGCGCGGCGCCTGGAACAGGTTCGGGAACGACCGGAACCACGACGGATACGGCTTCCTTTACAGGGACAACCGGCAGCTACACCACAATCAACATCGATTCCGCGACGCAGAGCATCAAGAACATCACCTTTACGGGGGCGCTGGCCACTGGTTACACCATTGGAGCCCAAGGCGCTAACGGCGGCAACAGCCTTTACCTGACGAGTGGCGGTGAGATTCTGCTAAACAATACCACTTACGCGACTCTCGTGACTCAGACGATCAATGCGCCGCTTGTGCTGGTCGCGGCTGCGGGGGGATCCGGTACATATACTTTTGCCGCCACCACGGGAGGTTCGAATGGGAGGAACGCTCTTACGATTAACGGTAATGTGAGTACGACGGCCACGGGCACGATGACGCTTCTGCTCGCAGGTAATAACAGTACGTCCAATACCATCACCCTGTCGGGCGTGATTTCAAACGGAACTGCTGGAGGCGTCTTGGCGGTCAGCCAGAACACAGGCAGCAACGGTGCGACCACGCTGCTTTCAGGGGTGAATACTTATACGGGCGGGACCACGATCAACTCGGGTACTATCATCATCAATGCCGATAGTGCTCTGGGTGCCGCGCCGGCTTCGCCGCAGGCGAACAACGTGGTGTTGGCCGGCGGCACGCTCAATGGGACGGCGACGGGGGGCACGATTACCTTGAACGCCAATCGCGGTATACAGGTTGGCAATGCTGCCGGGACGGTGACGACCGGCACTATTGCCGTGGGGGCGAATACCATTCTTCAGTTGAACGGCAATATCACCAACGGGGATGCGGCAGTGACGGACACGCTGACTTTGGGTGGTGTCGGCACGGGCACCATCATTCTGGGGAGCAATGTGCTTAACACGAGCGCGGTGAACATCACGGGCTCCACGATTTACGACGGCGATAGCACCATTAGTCCAGTGATTTCCATCTCTGCCGGCACTCTCCAGCTCGGCGGCAGCAACATAACGTTGAGCAACGGAATCAATATTACCGGTGCCTCGTCGAACCTGACGTTTCTGGGAAGTGCTTCGGTTTCAGGAGGCGCGATTAACATTGGCTCGGGTGACCGCCTGCTCTTGAACACGGCGAACGGCAACGTGGTGAATATTTCCAATAACATCACGGGCGCCGGCTCGATCTGGAGTTCGGTCTTCTCAGCTGCCGGACATTACAGTCTACCACACATGACAGGGGGGCCATCGAATATGTGAGGCAGGACAACCAGCAAGGTACCTGTATTGGCCGTCCAAAAAGTCCTGCCTGTATGGACTCTTCACAGACTGTTGCAGGTGGGAAAAGAAAATTGTAATGTAAATATGGAACAGAGGATAAGAATAACATGTGTCTGTTGGCCATGATCTGCATGTCTTCAGCCATTCAGCCAGAGATGAAGGGGAAGAAAAGGATTGTAGGATGATGACAATGGAAGGATGGAACAGGAAAGAACAGATGAATCAACACGCATCTCGCAAATAGGTTGTACAATTCTACTGATGGAGATGGGGGTGTTATCCTTGTCTGGTGCCTAGTACCTATCACACTCCTCTTTCTTGGCCACCAATGACTTGATGCAGAAAAATAAAAATAAGTGAGAATAGTCACATAGGATATGACAAAATGGAAGATCATGTCCATATCACTTCCCTCCCTTCTCAGTTATCACACTGGACTGCACCCTTGACTAAGGATGGAGAAGATCAGGTTATAGACTACCTCCACAGGCTCCATAGTTTGGTGTGTAATACACAGTATCAAATGCAAACCACTCACTGTTCCGGGAGATACCACAACACCATCGTCGTTAATGATTACGACAGCTTCAGGCCTGCGACTGTTACTACTACATCTTTATGCATGTCTCTCGAGCAAGATGGTGAACCCAAACAAGAGTGGAGGTGCAGGTTTCTAACAGAGGATGGTAAAGAAAGAATTTTATGCTTGGCACTACTAGAAAGGATCTTGAGATTAATTTCCTCTGTTCATCATCTACTTTTTTAGACTTTCTTCAACCAAGGCTGTTGCAATCTTGTTGCCATTTTGGCAGGAGCACTGCAACAAAAGATAGTGCAGGTATTGCAAAGGGCTTTCTATCCATGATGTCTACTAAATGGGGTTGTAAACATAAGATTTTCGAGCCCATCAGATAGATCTCTATCACGTAGTGTTCTAATCACAGATTTTGGCCAGCAAGTCAGGAAAATTTGCAAATATCAATAAAGCACCCTTTTTGTTTAATTCATGAATTATGGCCTCTGTTCACCTTCCAAAAAAGTGTGGCGCACTCTAGCCTTGTTCCTTGCATCTCTAGCTACTACAATGTTGAGACTACCTATCATGATGTCTTTGCCAAGATGTACAAGTATCATATCCCCCTATATTTCATAACATCTTCAGATTTAGAAGCTTTCCACTTACTTGCTTGCAAAAAGTGGGCACCTTGGTAACTTTTACGAGCTCAAACAGTTGACCCACACTGTCCCAGAAAGCCAGAACTGCATCCAAGTATCTAACTAACCTTATACACTGACTAGTTCTTACTTTAACTTCATGATGAACATCTGACAAATAAACAACATCAAAATACATACACCATCACTTCAAAGAAAGGTTGACGAAGTCAACTGTGTAGTCAACGAAGTCAGGCAATAACGTTGCCAATCATCAAAATAGGATTTACAACAGAGGTGGCATAAGGATATATGGTGGAAGGCTAACTCATGGAGGGTTGACTCATGGGAGCGTATGGTTGGCTTGTGGAGGATGAGGTGTAAGTGGAGGTAGAGAGTGGAGAAGACTCGGGGTCAAGGGAACCCTGGAGCTGTTGACGGATGAAGCGGGCTCAGCTGTATAGTTGTTGCCAGGAGGTTAGGTTATTGAAGGCTATGATGAAGCGATATTCCGACGTTGCATTAGATATCAACATCTTGATCTGCTCCGACTCCAGAATGTGCCCTAGGACTTGCGCGGCCAAACGACGCCAGCGATCAACAAAGTTGCAAAAATCCTCATCGGACTTCATCTCCTCATGGGCCAGATCCACAATAGAGTACTTGGGCATAGCCTGATCCTGAAACTGCTGAATGAACTTGTCTTGAACTGCTTAGAAGTTCACAATCTGGTCTTGCGGAAGCGAGAAGAATCAATCCCAAGCCTGGCCCTCCAAGGATAGACCAAATAGATAAGTCATCAAGCGTTGGTCATGTCAAAACTGGGCCAACTCATAAATAAGTTCCTTCAAGTGCACAAAGGGGTCACCGACTCCACCAAATGGTGATATGCAGGAATTTATGAAGATGACGGAAGCCAGAGATTTTGAAATGTGACTTGAGCACTCAGGGAGGATTTGGGATCGATTCGACGTTGGAGTTCATCAAACTGACATTGGGCTTGAGTAATCATCTCCTGGGTAGGGAGAGATCGAGAATAGTGCTGGCCAGTCTGAGCAAGAGGTTGTGAATTTGGACCAGGAGCAAGGTAATCGGCTGGATGAGAGGATCCGAGTTGAGAAGAAGAAGGGCCCATTCCAAGAGTGGAAGGATATGCGGTCTTGGAAGAAACATAAACATGAGGATTCATTGGGCCGACAGCATAAGTAGGAGGGAAATAAGGCCCATTATGAGAATAAGGTCGATTAAGATGAGATGCAATGAGACGTTGGGCATGGGCTGGGTCCATTTGGCGAACAAGGCTTGAAAGATGTGCCGTGAGATTAGCATGTTCCTCGGATGGATCAAACGGACCACGGGAAGATGGGCCCACGTGAGAGGAGGATTCCACGTAGGAATAAGAAGAAATTAGGGAGAAGGATGATACAAGGGGTTGGAATGACGCTCCATGAGAGTAAATGGAGACTTAATACAAAAATATCAAGGAGAATACATGTGGGGAAGTAATGGCTTAATGGGTTTGAGAACAAGAGGGGGGTTAATCCACTTCATTGTGGTAGATGGGACGGTGGTCTCATGTGGAAGACTTGGTTCCTCCCTCGGGACAAGTGGAATGAAGTTAGGTTCATCGGGTATGGGGAGGAGCAAAAGAACCTCCGTGGTGATATGACCCACGGTGCATGCAGAGGTAATGGACCCCAATGTAGGGTGCATGAAGCTACGACTATTGGGTTGGTCGAAGCCTGGGGCCAACATTTACGTCCACGTCAACTGCCGGTTTAACCCCCTAATAAGGTTTTCCAAAATATCAACAAAGTCAAAAGACCGGAAGGTTGTGTGGAACGAGTGGGCGGGCACTACTTGTAGTGCAGGGTCCATGAATGGGTAGTAGGAGGTTTTGGGGACCAAGTCCTTCTTTAGCCAGCTAAGTAGTAGCTCTTCAATAATCAGCTCACCCTAGGGAAGGAAGTATGGCTCCGGCTGAAGATCAAAGGGTGGGAAAACATCTCCCTCGGATGGGAAATGAATGCCCTCTATGATGGGGAGAGAACTTTAGGAGGGCACTGGGTTGAGACTATCGACCATGACCTCCTTAGGCTCAGGCAAGACTTTGTCCTGTCTCGGGGGTAGGTAAGGGGAAATCAGTGACTCAATATAAGCACACCTCTTATCCAACCGATCTGAAAATATTTGCAAGAGTTCGACAAAAGTGGGAATTGGGGTGGGGGCTTTATGGTGAATTCGTCCATAATCACTAGGCCTAGTCTTGGACCTAGACTCATCTACAAGCTCGACCCTTCGTCTCCGACTATGACCTTCTTGGTTGGAGATGACTGGGCGGGACAGGTAGATTCTTCTAAGCTCATCCTTCATCTCACGCCATGACTCGATGGACCGTTGCCTCCTAATTTCTGTCAAGCGTTCACTGTAGTCCCACTTTTCAGCGGCTTTGTTCGAAAGCCTCTCCTTGGCAAAAATGATGCTTGTGGCATCAGACATGGGGTAACAATCGAAATATTTGTCCATGGAGGCTTCCCAATGTAGTTTGTCACTCGGGACTTTGGAACCATCGAAGGTCGTTACTTCGGGCCTATTAAAGAGGATGGGATGGTTACAGAGTCCATGGGTGTTATGCAATCCGAATTAACCTATTCTACTTCCACATGTATAGGTTAAGTTAACCCGATAACATGTCAAACCAAAAAAAGATATAAAATTAGATAAAATAATAATACACTTAACTTTACATGGATTATCTATATATAGTCGAACCAAAGCGGGGCCCATAATTGTGACTTTGATGCCAGGTACATTTTATGTTCAACTATTCTCGTCATTGTATGCTTCCTACTTAATTTTACCCGTGCAAATACCAGTAATAGGATAAATGTTAATCAAATAGGTCAAAAGATAATTAAAGTAACAAATTCTCAGGCTGACATAGGAGAAAACGGGCGAAACTGGTATCAGTTTCGCTTGAAATTAACAAATCGATTTTTTTTTACAGTTTCGGATCTCCTACAGTGAGTAGGTCCGATCTTGTATCGGTTCGGTCTGAAACCAATACGTTTCGGCCGAAACGTATCAGTTTCGACTGAAACTGCCAACCTTGGCTAGGCATGCTGAGAGGTGGGCTTAGTCTCTTGTGACTTGACTTGCCCCTGTTGGGCTTGTCGCAGAATCTTCTCGGCGACCTCCCTGAGACGCCGTCTTGCTGTTGAGTTCTCCTGCACATTGATGTACCCTTTTTGGATGAGGACCTCGATGCAATCCTGCACCTCCGGGCACTTCCCAGTAGTGTGAGACACTCTGTCGTGATATTTGCAGTAGCGAGGATGACTCTTGACTTTTTCATCGTAATAAGATGGTGAGTCATGCACCATCACTCGACCTTCTTCCAGGAGTTTGTCGAAAATTTTCTCAATGTTCTCCTTAGGGAAAGAACACTGATGAGAGGGTCGCCATCCCGGATACCACAATGTGGATTTTGGTGGTTGAGAGCTGACTCCTTCCTTTCTTGGCTCAGGGAGTTGGAATGCAGTCGAAGCATGTATGACATTGACAGAAAAGTTCAAACTCCCCTGTCTGTGTAGCTGTGGCGTGCAAACCAAGGAATCACCCGTGTCGATGATCCCTTGCCTGATCAACTTCTTAACGAGGTCTTTGAAGGCCTGACAATCATGAATAATATGGCCTATCACCTCGTGGTATGGGCAGTAGCCATGATGTAATACAACACCTGCTGCTTGCTGACTGGGCGATGCTGGGAGGTCTAGTAGCCATGCACGACGATACGTGAAGAAGATTTGCAAGGTCTTCTCGCAAGGAAAAGAATATAACTTCTCCGACCCCTCGTCCTCAGATGAATCAGACAATTCCTCAGAGAGCCAACCCCTGAGCTAGGAGGGATCCGGGTGGCGGGTGGTACACCTGTCCCCTACACGTGGATCGGCGCTGGTGCCCTGGCGAATGGCCCAAAGGGGAAAGTGGCCAACTGCTCATCGATGCTCTTCCGGAATTGCACAATCTCTGTTGTTCCAGCTGTAGCTGTCGGATCTCCCCTCGAATCTTCCGAATGGTCCTTCGGAGTGCCAGGCATTTAGGTAATGAGGAAGGAGCGGCTCCCGGACCAGAATGTGACCATTGATTTGATGGCCCGGCTTCTGGTGCATTGGAGCTCGAAACAGTTGCCACCATGTAGACCACGATGGTTGACCGGCTCGATCGGCTCCAGACATGATGCTGCAGCGGGTCGACCGCATGGCCCAACATATTTATTAGGTCCTTATGGATGAGCTTTTCTGCTATATTCTTATGAAGTGGATACCATTTCCACCTTCTACCCAGCTAAAGACCTCTCATCGAGGGTAACTTTTGATGAATACCTGGCGGAAGCCGAACATACTGTGTTGGTTCAACCCATGGACCTAAAATCAGAGGCCATAACTCTCTGTCGGTGCTGGGAGCAAGTCTATCCTGAGGAGATAGCTCTCCAAGCCAAATTTGACCCAGCTAGCAGTAGTGAAGCTGAAGATACTATGGAAGTAGGGTTGTCCTTTCCCTATGACCCTCCTTTGACAATGATGTCAGTGCCCATCGTACCAATTAGGGAAGCTTCTACCGAAACTGGTCGAGAGATGCATGCTGCTAGAGAAGAAAAGGCCAACTCCGTTGAAGATACGGTGATCCAAGGAGGCAGCGTACTCTTGCCTGCTGCTACAAAGTCGCAATGCTACTTTAGCTCAGCGATAAACAACCATCAATCCCTCAAGGTTACAAACACAGCTACAGGGGCTGAAGCTACTGGCTCATCTTTGAAAATTACAACAACAAATGAAGAGGTTGAGGTGCTCGAGCTCGAAGACGATATTCTAGATTTTGTTGACCTGCAGCCAGCACCTCTGGAAATAGGAGACGGAGGCTAGGCCACAGTTGATGAACTGATTGAAGTCAACTTGGGAGCTGAGGATGATCCCAGGCCAACCTTCCTCAGTGCCCAACTATCTGTTGAAGAGCAGAGGTTGTACATCTAGTTGCTACAAGAATATCGGGATTGCTTCGCCTGGACCTACAAGGAAATGCCAGGACTTAGCCCCGCAGTTACACAGCATGAGCTAGCTATAAGCCCTGAAGTCGAGCCAGTGAAGCAGCCGCGGCGACGTATAAGGCCGGAGCTCATCACTCAGATATGCAAAGAAGTGGATAAACTCATTGACGTGGGTTTTGTTGAAGAGAATCAATACACCACTTGGTTGGCTAATATCGTGCTCGTGAAGAAGAAGAATGGACAGATCCGGATATGTGTCGATTTTCGAGATCTGAGAAAAGCTTGTCCCAAGTATGACTTTCTAGTGCCAATCACAGAAGTCATGATTGATGCCACAACCAGCCATGAGGCTCTGTCATTCATGGACGGGTCTTCCAGATACAACCAAATATGGATCACGGAGCATGGCTGGGTCCACACTGCCTTCTAAACCCCCAAGGGTATCTATCACTACAAGAGGATGTCGTTTAGACTAAAGAACACCGGCGCGACTTACCAGCGGGTGATGAACAGAATATTCGATGAGCTGCTCTACCATAAGGTCGAGTGCTACATAGATGACTTGGTAATCAAAACCAGAAGGAAAGAAGACCATCTGCAAGACCTCCGAGTTGTATTTCAGAGGCTCAGGCAATATGAACTGAAGATGAA
>JANBPO010004541.1:0-205685 GCA_024336825.1 Amorphophallus titanum
CATATATAGAGACATGAAGGTTGTGAAGTACTTACAGACTAGAATAGCTTCGAAATTCTCCTTCCCATAAGTTCCTCGATTTCCCATGTAGCTTCTTGTTCTAAGCATCGATTCCATTGGATTTTCACCATAGGGATAGACTTGTTCCTCAGAACTTGGACTTCTCGGTCAAGGATCTTCATCGGCTTTTGCTTGTAGGTAAGGTCCTTTTGTATCACTCAATCAGTGCGGTCAATGACATGGGAAGGATCATGCACATACTTCTTTAGCATAGAAATATGGAATACATTGTGCACTTCTGATAGTTGAGGAGGCAAGGCAATGCAATAAGCCACCTCGCCCACTCTTTCCAACACTTCAAATGGACCAATAAACCTCTGTGTAAGCTTGCCTCTAACACCGAATCTTCTAATACCTCGGCCGGGAGAGACCTTGAGAAAAATAAGGTCTCAAACTTGAAATTCCAGATCCCTTCTTCTGTTGTCAGCATATGACTTCTACCTAGACTGTGCTATCTTGAGTCTTTCCCGAATGAGAGGCATCTTCTCGGTTGAATCTCTCACCATATCTGGGCCTAGAATTTATTTTTCATCGACTTCATCCTAGCATATTGGAGATCAACAACTCCTATCATAAAGTGTCTCGAAAGGTGTCATTTGGATACTGGCTTGATAACTGTTGTTATATGCAAATTCATCAATGGGTAAGTGGTCATGCCAGCTTCCGCCGAAGTCTATAATACATGCCTTTAACATATCTTCAACAACTTGGTTGGTCCTCTCGGTCTGACCATCTGTCTGGGGATGGAAAGCAGTGTTGAAGTTGAGTTTTGTTCCCAGAGTGTGTTGTAGACCCTTCCAGAAATTTGAAGTAAAGCATGGGTCTCAGTCAGATACGATAGACACAAGGACTCCATGCAATCTAACCATCTCCTTGATATACAAGACAGCAAGGACATCAACCGACCATCGACTTTTGATAGGCAAGAAATGGGCCGATTTAGTTAAACGGTCGATGATTACCCGAATTCCATCATGTCCGCCCTTAGACTTGGGCAAACCCATGATAAAGTCCACGCTGATGTCTTCCCACTTCCACTTGGGGATATCCAACGGATGTAATTTTTTGGCAGATTTCAGATGTTCTGCCTTCACTTGTTAACATGTTAGGCAGTGAGATATGAAGTCCGCTACCTCCCTTTTCATATTAGGCCACTAGAAAATTCTTTTCAAGTCTTGGTACATCTTAGTGGCTCTATGATGGATCGTGTACCTTGATCGATGAGCTTCTTCAAGAACCTTCTTCTTCAACTCGGGACAATCTGGTACACATGTCCATTCATGGAATAGCAATCTACCATCGGGTGCCATCTTGAAATCGAGTCCTGCCTAGGGCCAGGCCTCCAGCTAGATTTTCCTCCCCGTAGAGCGCTACGGTCGAGCCGAGGGCCCACGGTACTAGTTTAAATCATTTGATGGGACTGCCCCTCCATCTCTCCCAGGTGGGTCGACCATCTGTGAAGTCCAGGGCTACGTCTAGTGGTTCCATCACATGGAAAGTTTAAGCACTCCATTGGGATTCTAGGAGCAAGCCATTAATCATAAAATAACGCGATTATAGCATAGACGTAGTATAGAATGCATTAAACGGGAATTAAACATGCTTTCCCAAAACTTCCAAAATAGTAGAGTGTAACGGACCAGGGTCGGGGCGTTATGTGACTATAATGTGCCTCCCCCAGGCCGTTATGCTCACCCGTGCAATCATTAAACTCAGACATGCAGACTATAACGCACCACCTCTGGGGCGTTATGCATAGTATAACGCACCTCCACCTGCGCGTTATGCTCACCAGAAAACCATCAAATTCACACAGATCATAACGTGCCACGACTGGTGCGCCATGAGACTATAACGCACCAGGATTGGTCCGTTAAAGTCACCCGAACGTATAAAACTCAGAAAAAATTCACAGTTTTACACATCATATAATGCACTAGGAGTGGGGCGTTATACTGGCCATGGCGGACTGACCCTAGTCCATCATGCCCCACAACCTATAGACCTACAAAAACCACGGTAACATAACGGCCCAAGAATGGTCCATCATGTATAACATAGCGCACCCCCAAGGGTCCATTACGCATATAACGACCTCTGGCAGGCGCGTTATATCAGCTGGGAAACGAGGGGGACGACTTCGGAACTGAACTCCCCTCCGGTCAAGCCGGATCGACGCAAAACAAAAGAAAAGGGGTAGGAGAAGCAAAATAACAACATTTCTACAACTACAGCATGCATCAAAATACAAATACAATGGCATTAATGAATTTTACAGGCAATTTAGCCAAAAAACCATAAAAATGGACCTTGCATGGAAAACGATGAAAATGCCTATGCATGGGCATGCATGTGGTACCAAAATGATCCTAGCGAAGCAAGGAGTCTATCCCCCTACCTCGATCGCGACGATACCCTCGAAAAATGCCCATGCGGACGACGAAGCTCCGCAACCTTCCCCGACTCGTATCGTTCCCATGCCCCACAAACCACGGAATGGAAGGCACTGGTGCGATTCTCGCGATGAGCCGAGTCCAACGGTACCTCCTGCGCCTCGATCCGGGGTCGACACATCACAGAACAAGTAAGAAGGGGGGGCGGAGGAGAGAGAAAGAGTGAGAGAGGGGGAGAGAAACGAGGGAGAGAGAGTGAGTTGAGTGGGGAGAGAGAGAAACAGCGGTGGGTTTTAAAATTTTAATTTTAATTTAGACTCTGAGTCAGGATCGTCGCACATAGCGGGACAAGCCACCAATCGGTCTAATCCTAAGCCAGGGAAAATGACGCTCCGAGAAAATGACACACGGAGACCTGAGGGGACACCGAGAACTCTCAGCACTCCTGGACATGCAAGTCGAGGTAAAACAATACCTCGAGACATCTAGAAACACGATCTCGAATTGGACAAAGTCCCCGAGACACAACAAGGCTACCTGTCAACTGCTGGGTGACCCCGAGTTGACTGGAATCCGACAATGACAACACATACAGACACACACACAGCATGCGTAAACAGGAACCGAAGCGGTGGACAACGATAACACTCTAGGCAAAGCGAACCATCACTCAACCGCTAGGCGAACCTGACAGTCAAGGCACAACCACTACGTAACCAGAGACAAGGACACTGGCAGTTCTAAATTGAGTCATTAGGGTACTATCATAGTTAGGGAAAAGACCACACCCATTCACCTAAACCGATCGATCCAGACAACCACCAATAGATAGACACCGCCCTAGAACACGACCTAAGACTGACCAACACATAAAATAGACCAACGGCCATCATGGCCAACAAGTGGACTATAACGCACTAGCATAGGGGCGTTACCTGCTATAACGGATCACAGAAGGGGCATTATGGTAGATAGACCCAAAACTCAAATATAGACAATATAACGCACTAAGACATGGGCGCTATATCAGCATAACGCACTAGGACAAGGGCGTTATGGCCAACAGACGAAAACTCAAACTAAGGGGACTATAACGGACCTCCATAGGCGCGTTATACTAGCTTCACGCACTAGGACAGGGGCATTATATCCAACAGACCCAAAACACTAACACAAACAAGAAGCATATAACGGACCAAGCTGAGTCTGTCATAGCCACATGACGCACAGGGTTAGGCACGTTATATCAACCACCATACCCAGCCAAACATCGGTCAAACACACCATAACGGACCTACACCGAGACATTATCTGATCATAACACACAAGGAGGCGTCTGTTATGCCTAACCAACTGACACGGTCTTCGAGGAAGCACGGTCGTCGAGGGTCTGACACAGGAGCAGACCTAAAAAATAACCCGAATATAATGGGCCTAGACAGGGGCGTTATAATCAAATAACAGACCAGGCTGAGTCTGTTATGCTCCATGACCTCGAAAGATGAAAATGAATGAACCATAACGGTCTATTGTGGGACCATTATAGCCTATAACGGTCTCTGGTAGGACTGCTAAATTAATCCGGTGATTAAAACAGTAGAACGGTCGAATCGGCCCGTTTCACGCCCCATTCACGTCGTAGCACAGGGGAAACAAAGCCAATCGACGGGAAACGACGCCTGGAGGCTAAAAACATTACACCCTGGCATCTCCTGGTATGTCTAGGCGAAGCAGTCTTTGTATTCGAGCAGGAATTGCTTGTAGTCCTGCCTCTCTGCTTCAGTGAGGAGAGTGCTGAGGAATGTGGGCTGAGGGGCCTCATCATTGCCCAAATTGATCTCGACGAGCTCGTCGACGACTGCCTGGCCACCATCCTCCAGCTCGGGAGGTGCAGGCTGGAAGTCGATGAAGTCTTCATTGTTAGTGGCAGCTTCGTACACCCGTGGGTCCTCGGAGCCGGTGGTTGAAGCTACTGGGACTGGAAGGTCGTCGCTGTCGGTCCCAGTCTGAGGTTTCCCCCGGCCATCCTTGTCGGACTGACAGCCGTCGGTTGGCCTCCTAGAGGCTTGGCTAGGTTTGCTTGCCAACACTGGTGACGCCTCACGCTCTTGGTCCTGGGGACCCTCCTCCTGGGAAAAGTGTGGTGAGCTAGGTTCCTTAACTGGCTGGGAGGCTGCGAGAGCCTCCTCCGCCTTGACATCCTCGTGGATGGACGAGGATGTCTCGTCAAGTGCTGGAACTGGAGTACTAGCCCTGGCTGGGAGTGGGATTAGAATCCCCTCTCCCTCATCTGCCGAGCTGTTGAACTTGGCGTTGGTGACAATCGGGTCAGTGGATGGCTGCATCGGTCCTATGGTATGGACTGCGTGATAGACACAGAAGTTTGGGTCTTGGTCATAGCCGAGACTGCTAGTGTCTTTTTGAGAGAATGGGGGTTGCCCCCAGGCTTGTGAGGGTGTCCAGAGGTTTTGGAAATACCTCTGCTGTGCGGAGCTCTGCCACTGGGGAATATGCTACTTGAGGTACATCTCTTCGATATGAGGCGAGAGGTCACCACCCAGAATTTAGACGGCTTTGGGAGTATTGTCGGCTTGCCTGGACCAACCGAAATCATCTTCCGGGGGGGCTGGACGGACCATGTCTCCTTTGTGGAAGATAATGGACTTGCCCCTTTTAGCCCTTTTCTTGGACCGGTGTCACAGCCTGTAAGTGACGATGAACATCGTGAGCTGCTCAACCTTGTGCTCCTCTGGGGTATACATGACCTGAATGTACTTTGGTGGCAAGCATATGCTCTTGTCGATCGCTTGGCTAATAAGGTTAGCCTCGAAATTGACTTTACGCCTCTCAGGACGGTCTGTGGTTGACTTGGTGCTAAGACGCAACCGATGAACCTTAGCCTTCTCCTCGTCAACAGAGAAGAGGTTTTCCTCCTCCTCTTCTGAGAGCCAGCCGTTGCTCTTGCTCTTGATCACTGAAAAGGGACTGATTCCCTTGAAGTAGAGAGCTGCATCGGCCAGGTTACATTTTGCTGGAGTGAATGGGGATAGGTCGGCAAAGACCACGCGTTGTTCCCCATCCTTGATGTATTTGATACACTGATGGAGGGTTGAGGGGACGACCCAACTTTCATGGAGCCAGGGCCTACCCAACAACACTATGTAGGATGTGCTGGAGTCGATGATGTAAAATGTCACCTTGGAGGCGAAATCACTGAGCATCAAATCAACATCCACCCGGCCGAGGACTTCCTCGGTATTCTGGTTGAAACTAGATATCTTGACTGCCTAAACCTTTTGGAGGTAGGGATTCAGATATAAGGCATTGAAGGTTTTGAGGGGCATGATATTGACAACTGCACTGGCATCCACCAGAATCTGGTTTACTTCATGCCCATTGATTTTGCCCTTCATGTAGAGGGGTCCATTATGGCACGGAGGAGAGAGCAGAAAGTCTTTCTCCGTGAAGATGATAGCGGCCGTAAAAGCCTCATACGTGGCAGCTTTTATTTCTGCTGCGTGTGCTTCATAAACTTCCAGCTCTTGAAGTATCTTGGTAAGAGTTTCCCTAAAAGCTTTACTCCAAGCTATGGCTTCCCAGATTGTGATGCTGGCAGGGACACGCTTCATCTGGTGGAGGACCTTCCGGTCAGCTCGAGCTCGAGCATCCTCCAGTGATGGTAATATGTCGGGCTGGACCTGCTGTGAGCTGCCACGCCACTCCTCATCAGGGAGTTGCACTGCCTTGCCTTGTTACTGGAATCAGGCTGACTTTGACCAGCCGCAGACTCTTGGAAGAGGGAGGCCAATGACGGCTCTTCCGAAGATGACTGAGGGGCTAGTCCATCCTTGCCAGATGGTCCTGCTTGTTCTGCAGGGCAGGCCAGAGTTGGTGTTAGGATCGGAATGCTAGCGATAGTCCCCTCGACGCCAGCTGGGTCGAAGATGCTGGGTTGCCCCTGGATCTCCACTGGTGGGATCGGGGCAAGTTGTTCTCCTCGGAGGAGGATAAGCCATTCGGGATCGAAGGCAGACCGGAGGAGAGATGGCTCAGGGACTCTTTCTCGGCCTCTGCTACGTCGACGACCGCGACCTCGGCCATGACTGGTGTGCTCTTGGGCTGGTTGTGGTCTATGTGGAGCCGCAGCCCTTTGTCTGGTTCTGGACGCTATCGGCTCGCCTTGCCAGGAAGCATTGATATTGTCTGGAGGTGGGATGGCCACCATGTTATAGGTGCAGCCACGGAGCATCTGTTCCAGTTGTTCCACGGTGATCTCCTTGTCCTTATAGAACAAGGTGAGCTCTTCTGGGGCGTGGAGAGTTTCACCTTCCTTGACCTTCTAGATCATTTCTTGGACCCAGTCCCGAAGGCGAGCTCATTTCTACATGTCTTCCCACGGGATGTAGCTATCGAGTGGGATAGGCCCGATAGGGCGAAGAGGAATGTATTCCTCCAAGTTGTCGATGAGCCACTGTAACCTCTGGAGAGGCGTCAGCTCTGTTGGGGACTGTAAGGCAGCCACTTGTTTGGCTTGCTTCTTGAGCCGCCTTTTGAGATTCTTCCTTCTATTCATCTCTTGTTTCTTGGCGATGGTCGTCTCCAGGGGAGTAGGAGGAGGAGGCACTGGAACTGGAGCCGACAGGTCCGCACGGGGATACCGTCGAGCCAATGAGTTTGTAGGGCGAGGTAGGTGACTCCTCTTTGCTCGGATCTCAACCCAAGCACCTTCCGATTGTTATAGTTGGAAGGTAGCATTGATCACTTGCTCGATGACTTCGGGTGGTAGTTCCTGGTAAGCAGGGATACTGGGACTGGCATCCGAAGATGTGGACTTGGCTTGTTGCCTTTGCCGTGGTTGGTGTGGGAGTTTACTGGGAACTGGATGACTCGTGCTGGCATCCGAGGACATATGTGCGGTTTGATGCCTTAGCCGCGGTGGTGGGGAAGGCTTCCCCTGTTGAACTGGTGTATTGGTGCCGGTGTCCAAAGACATGTGCACGGTTTGATGCCTTAACCGCGGTGGCTGGGATGGCTTTCCCTGTTGAACTGGTGTACTGGGGCTGGTGTCCAAAGACATGTGGGTAGTTTGATGCCTTAGCCGCAGTGGCTAGGATGGCTTTCCCTGTTGAACTGGTGTACTGGGGCTGATGTCTGAAGACATGTGCACGGTTTGATGCCTTAGCTGCAGTGGCTAGGATTTCTGATGAGGAGGGGCCTGAGGAGCATGACCAACATCTTGCTTCACGACTGGACCCATGTGGTCTGGCTGAGAACAGGGTCGGACGACACCTGATGACATCTGGGAGCCTTGTTGCCCCCGATGGCTGTCTTGATCTTGCGCGTCGGAGGGCCTTTGTGATGGCGGACCCGACCTGCGAGCTGTAGGGAGAACCTGGTTCGACAGAGCCAAGGTCTTTCACAAAAAGAGCTGAACATGAGACAAATGCATTGGCTTGAATATCTCAAAGACTTCGACTTCACTATACAATATCATCCTGGAAAGGGTAATCCTGTAGCTGATTCCCTCAGTCGAAAGCCAAAAGTCTTACTAGCCAACTGTATGATTCGAGAGTGGAAGTTACTGGAGTAATTTTCTAAACTTAACATAAACATGGACAAGGAGAACAGGTGTATTACTCTATCACACATGAGGATACAATCGGATCTACTCTCTGAAATACAAGGACTCCAAGACAATGACCCAATAATGGTAGAAATCAAGAGCAAGATAGAACAACAACCTGATTTCAAGTTACCATCAGATGGAAGGTTATTATTTCTTGAAAGAACTTGTGTACCAGATTGTCCAGAACTAAAGAAGAAGATATTAGAGGAAGCTCACAGATCAAGGTACACAATTCATCTTTGATCGACCAAGATGTACCAAGACTTGAAACGGACCTTTTGGTGGCCCAACATGAAAAGCGAAGTAGCAGACTTTGTGTCCTACTACCTCACGTGCCAACAAGTCAAGGCAGAACACCAAAAGCCTGTCGGTAAGTTACATCCTTTAGACATTCCCAAGTGGAAGTGAGAGGATATTGGCATGGACTTCATTATGGGTCTGGCTAAATCCAAAGGAGGACATGATGGAATTTGGGTCATCATAGACCGATTGACTAAGTAGGCACACTTCTTGCCAATCAAGAGCCGATGGTCAGTGAATGTTCTTACCGCTTTATACATCAAAGAAGTCATCCAACTACATGGAGTGCCTATTTAAATCGTGTCTGATAGAGACCCACGTTTCACTTCACACTTTTGGAAGGGTCTACAACATTCATTGGGGATAAGACTCAACTTCAGTACAGCCTTTCATCCTCAGACGGATGGTCAGACCGAGAGATCGAATCAAGTTGTGGAAGACATGCTCAGAGCTTGTATCATTGATTTTGGTGGAAGCTGGCATGATCACTTGCCCCTGGTCGAGTTTGCCTACAACAACAGCTACCAGGCAAGTATTCAAATGGCACCTTTCGCAGCCTTATACGAAAGGAGTTGTCGATCTCCCTTATGCTGGGATGAAGTTGGTGAAACGTAACTACTAGGCCCAGACATGGTAGGGGATACCAATGAGAAGATTCAACTCATTAGAGAAACACTCAATATGGCTCAGTCTAGACAAAGGACTTATGCTGATACAAGAAGGAGACATCTCAAATTTCAAGTCAGAGATCATGTCTTTCTTAAGGTTTCCCCAGGCCGAGGAATCTGAAGATTCGATATTAAGGGCAAGCTTACACCAAGGTATATCGGTCCCTTCGAGGTAATAGAAAGAGTTGGAGAGGTAGCCTACCGCATTTTGCAAAGAAGAACGACCCATTCTCCCATTCTATCCCCAACAAAATCCTCAGCTTTCTCTGGAATTATTGTCTTTCTTTTAAGATTCTTTTGTTTTACTCCCCCCAAATAGCTCAAAAGATAGCATGGACTGTGAGCCATCAGATTTGACTCTCTCTCTCTCGAGTGGCTAATGCCTATGTCACACCCTCAATAATTGCTATGCCCTCTTCGTTGGCTGCATATGGCATCAGATCTTTTTATGGACATGTCACCACACCACACTTCTTGGGAGAAGTGATGCGGAATGGCTATCCAAATCGGGTCTGACCAGGACGACCAAACGAGATCAGCAAGGCATCATAAGAAATTGGCATAAAATCTATCATGCTCACGAACTCTTAAGAGGAATAATATATGAAAATAACAAGAACCACGCTCAAAGAAAGCTTTACTTCGCAGTGAGAAACGTTAGACTGAACCATAGACAGGACTACCACAACTTAGAGTATCAGCTCCACATACAAACTACCTCAAATTGGTGCCCTCAGGCAGGTTGCTCACATGCATGCAGTCCAACAATTAAATAACATGCTAGATATTTCTATCACACTCAAACGGTGACAAATTTAACCAAATACGAGACAAGTAGGAAACGAATGGCCTATCAGCCACTTACCGATTCGCTGAGAAGTGTCGCATGCAAGTCGAGTCCATGGCGGTTCGACGTCCTATCCGCAGGCTGAGAACGACGGGGAGGAGAGGGAGCCGAGATTGAGGGTGGACTGCGGTGGAGGGGCATGGGGATGGGGCCAGTGCGCTACTCGTCGGACCTGTCGTCAGGGTTGAGGCTCAACTCGGGCTTCTTCTGGAGAGGAAGCTGTTGCACTTGCTACTACCGCTGGGTTACAAGGGAAAATATATGGGCGGCGTGACCGGCAGCAGTAGCGGCGACCGTGGACTTTGCGGGAAGGGTTGGAGCGGCATAGGTCGCGGTGCTCAGACGCCTGCCTGTAACCTGAGGAGGTGTCAAGGTGAGCCGCTAGCACTGCAGTTGGCACTAAGTGATTCTTTTATTAGGTTACCCATTAATAAGAGAATGTCGAGGATTGACAGAAACTGTTAGAGCCTGTTTGGTAACCGGTTTGTCACTTACCCGTCGGCTCTTCGTGGGGCGGGCCCGACTCTCCCTCTCACATACATCTCCTTACCTGAGCTTGTTCGACCCTGTTAGGTCGAACAAACTATCCCACCCCAGATTCAAACAGGCCCTTAGTAGATCACGTGGATTTTTGTCAATATAAATATATAAACTGACATCTTTCTTCTCCTTGAAACTACTGCAACGTAAACGAAGATATAGCAGAAAGTAATTACTTGCAGTAAACCCAACCTTTTATAATGGTTCTTTCTCTGGGGAAGGAGAGGGGTCTGCGATCGTGCCAGGGCCTCCACCCTGGATACCAGATTGACTGCTCTCCCTGGTTAGCACTGGGATCCTTTGATTCATCATCAGAGAGAGAAAATTCTGCCATCGTGTGGATCGTATTAGCCGAATGGTGAACCACATGTACTGCTTTGGCTAGTCTAGACCACGTATGTGGCTACGGAGGATCGACGAGATCACTCTTCATCTGAATAAGGCTGTCTCGGATCATCTTCTGTGCCTGGGTCTTGAAGACGTAGCAATCTTCAAGGTGGTGACCCAGCATGTAGTGCTATAAGCAGTAGTTGGGATCGTCGATTTTCTGGGCTTCGTCTGGCTTGCAGACTTCAGGTAGCTTGAGGATCCTCTGGGCCATGCAAAGGTCGAAGAGCATCTTCGTATGTTCCTTCTTGAAAGAGTAGGGCATCTTCGTACGCTCTGAGAAGGAGAAAGTGTTGTCCCTCTGGTTTTGATGATGACGATTTGACAGTCTTGATGATGACAACGTACGATTTGACAGTCTTGATGATGATAACTTGTTAGATTTGATCACAACAATCAAATTGCTGTGTATTAATCAATTGCTCTTGTTGTCGAATTTTTGTTAGAAATAATAATATGATAAAAATAAAAGGGAGCAACAAACAAATGAGATAATAATAAGTTAAAGGGCCAAAGGAAGCAACAATTCAATGAAATGAACAATGGTAAAGCGCTTCAACCAAGGTAAGGGAACTGCAATCAACACAAAGAGAACCAGACTGTATGTCAATCAAGCAACTGGAACATTCGCCCTGCGAGGAAGAACGAAAGGAAAATGACTAAAAAGGGTGGGGGAAGAGAAAACCAATACAAACCACACGGAATCAAGGAAGAGAAGAAGAGAAAAGCACAAGAAGTCAAGGAGGAGTGGGCCCCTCACTGCCCTTGGCCCGGCACACTTCCTTGGTGCCTGGGCCGGCGCATACCCCCAATACCCTTCGCCGCCACACTTGCCCTTGCCTTTCCCCAGTACACCATGCCTTGAAGCTTACCTGGCACGCTCAACCCCACCTCTTTGAACCCTCCAGCGGCATAGCCCCTGTGCCTCTTCCCCGGCACACTCCAGTCACCCTTGCCCGGTACACCCTGCCATGGCCCTTCGCCGGCACACTCCCCAGCCCCCTCACCGGTGCAATCTTCCACCCTCTCAGCTCTCTCTCCAGCATACCCTTCCAGGCCTTCGCCGGTACACTCCCCATTCCCTTACCCGGTACACCCGGCCAGACCTTCGTCGGCACACTCCCCAGCCCCTTTGTCGGTGCACTCTCTCACCCCTCCTAGCGCTCCAACGGTACACCCACCGGCCCTCAGCCCGACACTCGAGGTCATGGAGTGTGACGGACCAGACCTGGTCCGTTACATGAGTATAACGCCCCTGTCTAGGCGCGTTACGCTCGGGTGGTTTTTGAGGCGTGCTGTTGTTGTCAGCCCCTGGACGATCGTGTTGCCTCGAAGATCGTGTCAGTCGGTTCACTGTAACGGATCACTCCATGTGCGTTATGGTTAGGTAACACACCTGTGTGGGTCCGCTACGTTGTGTTTGACTGACGTTTGTCTGGCTATGGTGGTTGGTGTGACGCACCAAGCCCCATGGGCCAAGTGGCTGTGGCGGACTCAGCCTGGTCCGTTATATGCCTCTTGTCCGTGTTAGTGTTTTGGGTCTATTGGCTTTAACGCCCCTGTCCTAGTGCGTTAGGCTTGTGTAACATGCCTATGAAGGTCCGTTACATGCTCTTTATTTGAGTTTTGATCTATTGGCCATAACGCCCCTATCCTGGTGCGTTATGCTGATGTGACGCGCTGGTTCTGGTGCGTTACATGGTCTGCATTGGATTTCAGGTCTGTTTGCCCTGGCACCCCTACCCTGGTGCATCAGAGCAGTGTAACGCCCCTATACAGGTGCGTTATGGTCCTGTTGTGGCCGTGATGGCCGTTGTCCCGTTCTGTGTCTGTTCTGTGTGTCTGTCTGTCTTAGGTTTGTGTTTTAGGGCGGTGTCTGTGTGTCGGTGGTTTCTGGATCGGTCAGTTCAAGTGACTGGGTATGGTCTTTTCCTTGACTACGATAGTACCCTAACGACTTGATCTAGAACTGCCAGTGTCGTTGCCTCTGGTTGCGTAGCGACTGCCTCTTGATTGTCAGGTTCGCCTAGTGATTGAGTGATGGTTCACTTTGCCCAGAGTGCTGTTGTCGTCCACTACTCCAATTTCTACTTGTCTTGGCTCGATCTCGTGGTTTGACCGTGACCCGTGGGTGTCTGCTGACATCCTATGAGGGCAGTAACCATGATGGGATGGCCAGGAGGGCTTGTGCATGCAGTGTGTCTATCTGTGTGTGTGTGTGTCGTGGCGGGTTTTGGTCAACTCGGTGAGACCAGGGGTTGACATGCGACCTTGTGTGTGTCTCGATAGCTTTGTCCAATTCGAGACCGTATTTCTGGATGTCTAGAGATATCATCTTGCCTCGGTTTACATATCCAGATGTGTTGAGGGTCCTCGGTGTTCCCTCGGGTCTCCGTGAGTCGTTTCCTGCGGAGCGTCATTTCCTCTAGCTTAGGAGTGGACCGATTGGCGACTTATTCCATTGTCTGGGACGATCTTGCCTCCGAGTCATCTGACTCAAGGATCATTACGTGAGTAGGTCTAGTTGCCTTGTCCTGAGTTGTCAGCAGTGGCTATGCTACCATTGGTGCTTCGGAGTACGTGGAGTCAGAAACCATTGTAAATGAATTATCATTATTAATAAAAGTTAGATTTTATCCAATTACTGTGTGTTCATTTCTCATGTGTAAATATGTTAATGCTCTGATTATATTGCTCGCTTGCAACGTACTAGTCGACTGTTCACGTTACTCGAGATATCCTTCCACTGTATTAAAAGCTCAGGGTGTGACAGTTAAAGTGGTATCAGAGCCTAGGCCTAAGAAAGTCCTAGGGATAAGTCAAAGGTTAAGGGCCTATACCTATGAAAACTATGAAAGAAATTTCCAACCCATGTGAGAATTGGGTAGAACCCAGAATGAGATAGTAATTAGAAATATCTCTAGAATTAACCCCACCAATACCATTAGAATTGACCAATTTATTCCTTCTTCCCAGGTACCTCAGTCTAACAATGGCTCACCATGTCGATTGGGATGGAATGCATCAAACTGTTGCAAGTCTCACCCAGGCCTTGCAAAATATGGCCCAAGCCAGCACAGGGGCAAGAGTTGGTGATCTGCACCGCAACTTTCAGAGTCTAAATCTTCCACGATTTTCTGGTTCTTCGAACTCAGATGAAGCTGAGAACTAGATTGATGAGATGAACCACATATTCAAGGTCATACAATGTGCCGACCAAGAGAAGGTTCGTCTTGCCACTTTCCAACTCAATAAAGATGCACGTACATGGTGGAAGTATATTCCTGCACTGCTTGCAGACGCACCACATACTTGGGAGGGCTTCCTCACACTCTTTCGAGCTAGATACTTCTCCGAACATGTCAAGGAGCGAAAGACTATGGAATTCACTTCTTTACGCCAAGGCATGATGTCAGTGGCGGAGTATGAACTCCAGTTTTCTAGGCTGGCACCATATGCTCCCCACTTGGTTAGTATTGATTTTTTGAAAGCTAACCGGTTTATGGACGGTTTAAGGCCCGACTTTATTCAACAACTTGGGTCTCAAAATATCCGTACCTATGCGAAAATGGTCCAATGGGCACATCTATGCGAAAGGACCTTGGAAAAGGTCGAGAAACTCAAAGGCAGAGGGGAGGAGCCAAGCCGAAAGTCTGACCGGCGAGGAAGAAAAGAAGGGAAGTTCAGCATTATGGAATCATACAAATCCCGTGATAGTAAGAAGAGATCCCGGAATGGGGGTGGTAGTGACTACCACAAGAATAAGAAGGTTAGAGAAGAAGATAAGTAAGTCATGGCGACTTGCACATTCTGCGAGAAATTCAGACACGCGGTTGAAGAATGCTGGAAGCGTCTCGGCACTTGTTTGCGATGTGGAAGTAGGGAGCACCGCATGCCTGATTGCCCCCTCATGAAGGATCAATCCTCCAGTGGTGGACGCAAGCGACAGGCTCATCTTAACGTTGTTAAGATAGTCTGTGGTAGGCGATTTTTCTCACCACCAAAACGTGGTCAGAATCCTACAAAAAAACTATGTGTGTCACCTTATCCCTCCCCTCTACCCACCATAAAAATCCCAGATCCTAATTCCTTCTTTGGATCGATGGTCAAAGCCCATAAATAGGTAGGTTCCAATCTGCCATGTGGATTCTGAGTTTTGGGATAGAGCCATCACCTAGTTTGCAGAGCCATTCATTTCCAGTCAGACGGTTGTATGTTTCTGAAACTCCCATATGTCGAAGCCCTTCAAG
Organism: Amorphophallus titanum; assembly: GCA_024336825.1. Lineage (NCBI taxonomy): Eukaryota > Viridiplantae > Streptophyta > Magnoliopsida > Alismatales > Araceae > Amorphophallus > Amorphophallus titanum. Next base: position 15,072 of record JANBPO010004541.1, read on the forward strand.
TGCTCTTCCCAACGGTGCTAACGTCGTCTCGTTCTGACGTCGTGGCTGGGCGTACCGGCCATCCTCGTCAGAGTGCGCAGATCCAGCCTGAAGTAGAGCTGTGGGATAGCCTCGGGATGTAATTCCCAAGAAATCACCCGCCTCCTCTCCAGTGACCGCTGCTCCCGGGGATCGACCCGGGACACTCCAGGAGTGCCCCCGCCCATCACTGCAGCTAGGAACCTCCCAGACATCACCGTACCAGCAATGGTTCACACGTGCTATCCGGCAGGCCCGAGTGAACAGTGCTGATCGGTCATTCGTGTCTGCCTGAGCGCCACCAAATGCGGCCCGCCAACCCAAGATTGGTGCTTCCGGGCCCCACATGTCGCCTATTACCTCCCTGCGTGGAGTGGGCTGTAGAATTAATTCTGTAAATTAATAGCTCTTACTATATACGGGGGTCACGGATCTCAGCCGGGAAGTCTTCCCCACGTCCCGAGCGTAGAGGTACACTCCCCTCCCACCTTTTGTCGTTTACTTAGCTAGTATAAATGCTAGATGCTGCTGCTTGCAAATTAGTTTATTTCCCTAGCTAGCTCATACTTAATCACCGTCGTGAGTTGTGAGTGTGAGACCCGTCCCGCGGCTTAATCCGAGCGCGAGAGTGAGCCGACCACCCCAGACTCAAAGCCAGTTACTCAACCGTGCCGATCAACACATTTCCCTCGCTGGGGACGACTGTTAGCAAGTACTTCTTTTTGGGGCACGATCGCCTCTTCAGGAACCCAGTTAGGTGTCGAGTCTTGCGTGTCATTGCTGGTCGCATCAACCCAAGAGTCGTGTCTTCACATAGAGTTCTAGTTTCGAGTCGAGCCTTGTAGTCGTCCCGCATCATCAATGCTAGGCAAAGGTTCAATTTAGGATCTCCTCACGCAAGAGGTGACATTTCGGGTAGGCTTAACCTATCTTTTCAGCCACGCCTTTCTATATACTCTTTGGTTGATGACAAATTCACTTCATAAGAATGGGAATATCAAAACATCATATGCCTACAGAGAACGTTCCTAGACATACATCTCGACGAAGCAATGAAGAATTAAACAATCACACATATGCCAAGATAAGGAGCTTTAGAATTAGGGGTTGCGTCAGGAAGTAAATCAATAGAAAATACAACTTCCCTTTCAGGCGGAAGTCCTGACAAATTCTCAGGAAAAACATCCGAAAATTCTCATACCACAGGAATGTCCTGGATCTCAATCTTCTTCTCAGGGGTCATATAAACAAAGGGTAGAAAAGCCTGACATCCTCTCCTCATCAACTTATCAGCTCGGAGGGTCGAAATAAGTGGCACAGACTTATGGTGCCTGACTCCTACAAAAGAAAGTCCTGGGTGTCTAGAGAAAGACGCAGAACTAGAACTACAATGGACATTGGCCTCATGCTTAGCCAACCAGTCTGCTCCTAAGATAACATCATAGTCCTTCATGTCCATGCAAACTAAATCAGCTGGCAAATTCTATTCATTAATCATAACCTTAATAGAGGGATAGAAATACTTTATTGCCGAACTAGAACCAATAGGAGTTGATACTTCCAATGGAGAATTCATCAAAATTGACTTCACAGTTAAAGACTTAGCAAACTTTCGAGAAATAAAAGAATGAGTGGCACCGGTTTTGAAGAGAACAAATGCTGGCTTGTCATGAATAATAAGAGCACCTTCAACGAGTCCATCCTCCTCGGTGGTTCCTGCATCATCTTCCTGTAGGGCCTGGAGCTTGCCCTACTGCTTCTTATTTCCTTGAGGCTTAGTCGGGGTAGCTTGATCAGACAAAAGGGGATATTCTGGAATACGGTGATCCCTACTCCCACAACACAAACAGGCGCCCAGCTTGCACCAGCATTCTTCCATCCTGTGACTCGGATGGTCACAATATTTACACACGCCCTTAAATGGTACAATAGGACCAGGCTTCTTGTCATCATTTTTTGGCATCTTGCCTTTCCATAAACTAGACCCGCCATTGGGCCTCTTCTTGCCATTACCAGGTTTGACACTCCCGGAACTAGTAGGTTGTTCTTTCTTAACATTCTTCCTACGGATCCTCTCCGTCATTTCTAAGGTGTCTTCTGGAACTTGGGCTTTCCTTACCATCTCTTCATAGGTCTGAATCTCCTTCGGTGCCAATTGATTAATATAATGCAACTTTAGTCCGTTGAGAAAACGCTTCACCTTCATCTTCTCCGTCGATATCAGGTCGGTGGCATAACGAGAGAGTCTAGAGAATTGAGCTTCATACTCCGCCATAGATAAATTTCATTATTTTAGGGCAACAAACTCGGTCGCCTTCTTCTCTTGCACTGTGTTAGAAAAATATTTACTGTTCAAGAGTTCCTCGAACTCCTGCCATGAAACTTGCCTATCACCAAGGGTCACCTTTACTACATGCCACCAAGTCCTCGCATCACGTTCTAGCTGAAAAGTTGTCAAAAGCACACGGAGATGGTCATGAGCTCATCCCAAAAGCCACTATTTATAAGGAGAAGCGAAACCCCCAGAAGAACAAGGACTCCTACTGCCTCAAGCAAATCCACAGAAATCAAAGCGGCGGATCCCAAAAGTTGCACCTTTTTAGAGTCACCCTCAATGGTGCCGCTCTGTATCCCCATAGAATCTCAGAGCCGTTCGGAAGGGAAGAAAGTACATGAGATTTGCAAAACGAAGGAAGGATTTCTATTCTCGAGACCAAAAGCTTACAGAGGAAAGGCAGCCACCCAAACAAAAAAGAAAGACAGAAAAAGCACAAGAGACGCCCTCTCAAGGGTTCGCCTCAGCAACATCATCACGTGCCCCAGACTCTCCAGGCTCACATGTAGCAACAGTCTGACTAGAAGGAGGTAAGTCTTTAGCTGGCTCCCCTGCACAGTCTTCTGCCGCTGCGGGGACAACAGGCGCCCGCTCACCAGTGCTCGGCCAGGGCACCAACTCCTCGGTCCTGGCCTCTTCACTACCCGTCCCCTCCTCACCATCACCCGCCTCTGGGTTGTAAGGTGCCGATGGAGGAGGGAGAGGCGGTACCGCGAGGCCGAGGTGCTCAGCCGTAGCCACGACGGTAGCACTCCAGCCCTCTCGGAAGTCGCAGTCGTAAGCAGGACCAAAGATCTCCAAGGTCGCCGGTCAACTCGTCCCGGTAGGTCGGAGAGGCGTGAAAGCTCTCCACCACCTCCTCGCCAGCAGTGGACACCGATGAGCACAGCCCGGTGAACTCTTCCTTGACCTTCTTGGCTCCGGCCTCCAAGGCCTGAACCTGCACCCCCAACTTGATCACATGGGCTTCGGCCATGTCCGCCCGAGCCCGGAAGAAGTCCTGAGCCTGCTCCATCCCAAAAAGGACTATCCCCTGCTAGTCCAGCTGATCACGGATCCCGACGTTGGTGGCCTCCGACGCCCTTAGGCACATTTCAAGCACCTCATAGTTGGCCAAGAGCTTCGCCTAAATGGCCTGGCTGGCCCCTAGCTCTCGAGCAAGACCTCTGAAGTGGTGCCTCCACAGACCGAGGGCACCAATGACCGAGCACACACCCTTCGCAGCTAGGGCCGTCAGCTCCTTCTCGATCATGGGCCCAGGTTCTCCGAAGCGCTCATACCACCGAACGCTCCTCCCCATGAGATCGACAACTATCGTGATCCCTGCTAGCCCTGACATCGCCTCTTCAGGCGACGGAGGTTGGCCTCGCAGGGGGACTTCCGACGGAGGAATATGTCCAGCATCCACCCCCACGGGGGCCTTTCCCTTATCGCGCCTTCGCTCTATGGAGGCAGGCGTGGGAAGAGGAGTGGTTGATTCTCTAGCCGATGATGATGGCGGAGCCGCGGGAGTCAGTTAGAGCAGCAGTGGCGGGACCTGACCCTGAGGTGGAGTAGAGGCACCGCCTCTCGCCGCCAACTCATCCATGGACAGCGGGGGGAAACTACCTCTAGCCATGGCAGATTCTCCTCCTTCGACACCGATCGTCCGTTCGGAAGCAGCTTTCTGAGGGCTGGACCCTCCACTGGCCATAGAAGCTGCAGCTGAACTCACCAGGGGAACACCCGCAGGGGCCAGATGATGAAGCCTCCCCGGGGCAAATGCGACCTCGACCCTAGGGGGCAACAATGGTCACCTAACCAGCCCCTGGCGCGACGTGATCCACAGGGCGAGGAGCACACTACGGCAACCTGATAATCTCGTAGCTCCACGTTGGGACCTCAGGCGCCCCTAAAAACGCAGCAAGGCTGGTTAAGCGCATATCGCCACCGGTACAACCCAACGGGGGAACCAAGACTAGTACCCTGCGGCAACAGAGGACTCAACCCCAGCTCCCGGAGTAACGTCGGAGACAGCACGAAGTCCGCATCGATGAGGGGGTATTGGAGGATAGCATCCACCTTCTTGTGCTCCTCGACATTGATTGGAGGCTTCCTATCGGCCCAGATATGAGGGGTCCCTCTAAACCTCCAACCGCCAGAGTGATCATAATCACTCGACTCTACAATGTACACATAACGCTGTGACCAACCCTTAAGGTTGGCGGCAGTAGCAGAGACTCGGATGAAGTTCCAGCCAGTTCGGGCCTTGAAGTAAGCATAGGCCGTATCGACCGGGCAGCGTTGGATATAGTAAAACTACCGGAAGAGATGGACGTTAGGCTCCACCAACGCTATGAAAGGATGCGCGGGCAGGTGAAAACTCGCTTGGAAGGACGCTACTGGGATCATAAACCCGCCTAGGGGGAGGCTCAACGCGTCGTCATCGACAGTCGAGAAAATGATGTCCAGATTGGGCGGAATCTGAAAGGCTTCTCGCAACCCTGGAACCACCCTATATGTCACTAATGGTGGGGAAGGGGGATGGCTAGCGCGGGCACTGGAGATACTTGCAATGCCTCCGCGACTAGGGACCTCTTCTTCAACAAAAGAGGAAGGATTGATATGAAGGGTTCTCCTACGGGGAGGCATGGCTGCAGAAGACTGAGGGCGTAAATAAAAAGAAAGTCCTCACCAAGTGACGGAGGAAGATGCCTACGACGAAGCTCATCAGCCAGCGAGACAAGGGCCAGGTCTCCGAGACAAGCCCTACTACAATCCTTATAACCACCCATGACAGATCGACGTTTCCAGAAGTACGGCAGGCCAAAAGGTGCCTGTCACTGCGGTGGTACGATTACCCACGACAGGTGACCATTCGAAATTCGCACTCTCAGATAAAACAAGACGCATGTCATGATTACTGATGTGGCGTCTGCCCCATCAGAGGTGCCTTGCACGCCAAGCAGGTCACCGGAACCCCCGTCGCTGGCAGTACGGGGAGGTCAACTCCAGAAAACCCTCTCCTGATCAACTCTCAGCCCCCTACGGAGTGCTCGGTGACTGAGAGTAGGGGGGAAGTGAGGAGGGTAAATCCAGTTGTGCCTAATTACTGCCTAATAACAGCAGGCCCGCGCCAGTATGGTCTTAATGGTACGCCTAGGAGGCCCCCGATGCGTGTAGCCCACCAAGGTGTGGCCCAGCCCAGGTTAACATCGGATTCTACAGTGGATAACTACTACGGCCCAAGCGCCGTTATCACCGGAGGATTCTCCGATGACCGACCGTTGCCCCCATGACGTCGGCCCTGACCCCATAACGGGCGAGCACGACCCATGAGGGCCATAAGACTCGCCCTAGGGTCAGCCAACGCCGGGGTGATCACCCTCCAATGAAAAACTCCCGTCACTATAGCGGAAAAGCGTTACTCTACTTCTTACGCCCTCCCCTACCAAGGGATGTGGCTCCTACCTCCAGGACAACTCCCTATAAAAGGGAGATCGACAAGGAAGAGACACACGGTGGTTCATTCTGTCAAATTATGACGCAAGAGGATAGAGTTGCTAGCCCTACTACACGGAGAGAAGAAGAGAGCGACATCTCACGCTCAGAGAAAGGCTCCTTCTGGCGACCTTACCGTCCAGCGAGCACTGACCGAGTGAGTACTGGGACCGACGAGCACTCGTCTGGAGGATCTCTACGGCTCTTCAGCCTTCTGCAACGATCTCTTTCTCCCTCTCACACCTGCTCTTCTCTATACTTTATTTTCCGTTGCTGACTTAAGCATCGGAAGGTTGTCCCCTGGGATAACACCCGGGACTCCTTCTGACGCCTCCTATTTTCTGGTGCTTGAAGGCCTCCACGGGTACCAAATTATAATAAAACCTTTTAAAAACTAAAATTGTAAATATGCCCACTTTAATTCTTTTTACATTTTAACAAATTCATTAAAATACCCAAAAATCTGTAAAAATCACACGAATTCACGGGGATAACTTCTAGACTCGACCCACTAAAGATCCACTAAATTACGGATGTTACACTTATCCCCAAGACCATGTGGCCTGGAAACACGATCACGACCTCACTATCGTGAACCCTATATTGTCAGGAAAAAATCCACGGTAATCCCTACCAGAAACCCTAAATTTCTATTCCAGGAAAGCACATGGGAACCGCCTAAAACCACGTCTCATAGATGGGAAACCTAAACCTCGGGTCATAAGAAACTCACGTCACATGACGGGAGTACAGCTCACTAGAAAGAAGGTCGGAAGCATCCACTGATGACTTAGTCTGCGCCTCAGGTGTCTCCCTCGCCCCAGGAAGACACTAAGACACCGAACTGATAATCGGAACACAGAACAATGACTAGCCGGGGTCGTGTTTGTCAGCGCGGATCTGGAGCCCCCAGCCACATGTGCACACATAGACCACACGTCCTAGGTCGGGTCCCCTAACTGGTTTTCCCCTCAGCCCAGACTCGACTGCAAGACGAGAGGCCCTATGGTAACTAGCTTAAAACTATCTCTCTTGGATGTAGCTCTCCACCTACTCCTAGGTGGGTCGGCACACGTGTGACCAGTCAACTACGGCAGCTCTCCACCTGCTCTGCTCCCAGGTGGGTCAGCACACGAATGCCCAGGCTAGCCACCACTAGTGGGACCACTAAGTAGAATGACTCGTGAAAATCGTCGATATGCAGATAGGCTACGCACAAGCCCTATCACGCCTAGCTCGAAAAATGGGTAGCGCAATGCCACCGGACTCTAGGCAGTCTGCTAGACCTATTAAACCTAACGATCCTTGAGTCACAAGACTCGGGTCAAGGCCGTCGTACAAGACAGCTCCATGCCGTCAATCTGGCCTATCCCTAGGTCAGAAACCACGATAATATAATTATGACGTAGCTCACGACCGTCAACCTTAATCCCTTCGAAAGGGCAGCTAGGAAAATCCTCCAGCCCTAGGCTGGATAATTGGACTTGCAGTCCACAGGCTATACGCATGGCCCACATGGAAACAGCTTTTCGAAAAAGCCACGACATGTGGGAATAGCCCTCCGCACTCACGTCGACCCACGGCGACTCGATTTAAGCGTAACATAGAAGTCGGGAACACAAGAGGGTCACCCAAACCCATAAAATCTATGGGCACACTAATCGAGGTGAAACGGTACCTTCAGACACCCAAAAATTTAATCATGGTACCCACGAGGTGTCCAGGACATCCACGGGGCCATAGGTCGGTCATCCTCACTTGAAAACACAAGGGTGAGCCTCATTTCATAGGCTCAGTAGGGATCCCGCGGACCCCCACCTCGCATGAAAGAAACAAGGCAAGAACGAAAAGCGACGCTACCTAACAGAAGTACGGTAGAACCAACAGGTAGTAATAAATAAATGAAAAAGCCAACTAACTAACCATGCTGTGCAAATCGACCTCAGACTGACAAAACACGAGTCCACACCTGCCAGGCGACAGGAGCTCTACCCACTAGAAGAACGACCGGATGCGTCCCCTGACGTCTCACACCGCGTCACAAGTGTCTCCCTACACACCCCAGGCGGAAACTGAGACACGCCACAAGTACCACGAACAAGGACTAGCTGGGGTCGTGCTCGTCAGCACGCATCCTGAGCCCCCAACTACCAGTGCACACCCAGACTATCTGCTCTAGGTCAGGTCCTCTAGCTGATTTTCCCCCCAGCCGGACTCGGGCTGCAAAGACATGGGGCCCTACGGTAAACCAGCCTAAAAATCGTCTCTCACTGGGTCACACTCAGCACCACTCTAGGGTGGGTCCGCACCTGGGTGCATAGGAAGTTACGACTAGTGGACAGGTCACTGGAAGAGTAGACTCTCTAGTCACAAAAAATGACATCTGAACTGAACAAGTACAAGGACCGCCCCTTGTACAACACTGACTCTCGGTACCACAAGTCGAGAACATCACCTCCCAGGACCCCACGACACCCTACACATGGCCTCCACATGACGCCCAACATTAGTCAGACCACGGGTCAACACGTAGATTGAGATCCACTCGCCTGAAACTCGAATCGGTAAGGGAAGAACCACTGGTAAACAACACATAGTAAACGGTCCATCATGGGCCGTTCCTGGGTAAACGGACGGTCGATAGGCCGCTTTAAGGAATGGAGCGATCTACCCTAAATCGTCCTAAGATATGGAATGGTCACCAACGAGCCGTTCCACCACAAACCTACACGGTCAGCCTTGGACCGTGGAGAATGTACACGGTCTCTCTTGCGACCGCCCAGAAAGTAAACAGTCTCCCACAGACCGTTCAACTTCTAGACTGAGCGAGAAACCACAAGGTCATCCTCAGACCATTCAGAACATAAATGGTCCAACGACATGTCGCTTGGGGTTCTGAACGGCCCCCATTGGGGCCGTCCAGTCACCCAACGGCACAAAACCCAAACGATCCTCTTGGGACCGTTGAAGACTCAAATGGTCCAGCTTGGGACCATTCAAAGGAACTAAAACAGCCACACCCTGACCGTGTAGTCCCAACACAGTGCAACGGTCACAACCCAACGATCACAAACACCTCGGGGGTCACGCTAGCCCCACGGGGTAAACGATCGGCCTATGGGCCACCCAAGGGTGAGGTCATTTGATGAATTATCTAGGGGTATTTGTGTCCTAGTGTAATTTGGCCATCCTTATATGAAGGAGGCTAGTTGTATTGTTTTGTTCAATGAATGAATGAAGAAAACCATCACGTTTGATATCTTTCCTCCGATTGCTTCCCTTCTCTCCAAACTCCCTGTGAGATTAGAGTGATTGCCTAGTGAGAGACTATTCGATGTGAGGTCGAGCTGTGCGAGGTAATATCTATCCCCTCCCATGCTACCCACCGTCCCGTTCGTGTTCCTGGAGTGCTGACGATCATCCCCACGCTGCCGTCCGCATCAGGGTCGCATGGTCGTGGGTTCTTCCAGATGGTCAAACCCCCAGTGCCTCCATGATGGCCTAGTCAGAGCTCCAGCACCTGGGCCTCTAGTGCCCTTCTCTCATGCTGACCTCATTGCCGCTTCGCCCTCCAACTCTGTAACCTAGATGTCGTGCTCTGCCTCCAGTTCGGCAACCCAAGCATCGCGTGACTGTGCCCCACTTGTAGTGCCCCACCCAGTCTAGATCTGCCAGGATCCCCAGGAAATGATAGTGGATGTCATCTCCCTTCGTCCCCAGCAGAAAGCGGCCCAGTAGGAAAAAGAGGAACAAGGTCGCGAGCTACTTGTCCCGGTTGCTCGTGTCATGGCAGAAGACACAGTGAGCAGCTCATGTCCAGCCACGCTAAGAACTCTGGGATGCTCTTATTGACATGCTGATGAGCGTCAATGAACCCGAACTCCTCCATCCTGAACATCCGTGTGACCATCTGACTATGCCTCTCAATGGCACTAGTCTTTAGCCCTAACAGCTCCAGAGCACTGTCTTGGTAGTCGAGGTACGTGATACTGCTCATTGCCTCCCCGTTCACACGCAGTCTGGCAATCCGGACTATGTCTTCCAAATTAGGCACCATGCACACCCCATGGCATCAAGAATGCTCTGCTCATTGAATGCCACCTTTCTCTCGATGCCTGGATAAAGGGCAGGCCGAGCCAAAAGGACTCGATCCACGGGAACATCGTGAATCCCACGGGCCCTCTGCCCTCTAAAAAAATAAAACACACAGAAAAACAAAACAAAAAAAGAAACTATAAAAAACATAAAAAATAATAAAATAAACACAAAATAAATAACAAAAAGACATAAAAAATTACACTCATTTGGCACGAGAAGAGATGAAAAGGTCTACATTTTTATTCAGAGCAAAAGGAGCTACAATAAGGTTTGGGCACTTCAGGCCGCAACTTTCCTAATTCAGTTACATAAGCCCTCCATAGCTCACGATCCTCCTCTAGATGCACCTTCGCCTTCCTCGTAATACCCGCCTTCCATGATGCCTTAATAGCTTTCACATTTTTTGCATCCCTTTCCGTGGCCAAAATTGTAATTTGCAGTCCCGGATTCGGAACCAAACAAAACTATCCCATGACTGTGGGTATCTTGTAAGCAATGCTGATGATTGTACGTGATGCAAAGTCCTCCCTAATGGTCTTTTGAATCACATCATCAAATGAATCGTATATGTGTATGAAGATGGACAAGGACAAAGCGCGCTCAGCTACGAAGAATCCATCTGGTCGCAGAAATTCCAACAGATGCCGCTCTCGAAGTGTCATCCAAAGCCAGTTTCACTGGTGGAGAATCTTGCCTCAGGTCTCATCAGGTCGCACAACACCCGCAGACCGATCCCACCCAGCAGTTCCAAATCGAGAGCTTCAACTTCACATCCCCTGAGCGAGATCCTAGTGCAAGAAATCTTAGAGCGAAGTGGGGAATCTAGCATGTTAAAAATTACCCAGAAATGGAAACTGAGGGTTCGACGATTCCCATAGAAGCAACCCAATTCCTCTATGATCTCAGGATCCCCAGCGCAGTACTCCACAGATCCCGAGCGCCCACCAACACCAGAGGTCACAAAACCACTCAGAAGCAGCTCGAACTCCAAGTGCCCAGAATCCAGCTCAGTGTGCAAAATCCACTCATCGACCAAGCAGAATCCTCACCGCAGACCACAGGAAAACCCACCTCAGGTCCCACCTAAACTGGCCGTCACCGACTTTAACTCCCCACCGGCGGCGATCCACCCCAACGAAGCTCCAAAAGGGGACCAAAACCAGGTGATCAGCTCAAATGCAGAACCTGGTGGTGGAATCGAGCTCGGACAGGTTCCCGGCGCACGCCCAACTCCAGAGAGCAGCCAGAGGTAGACGAAACAAAAGCTAGAGAGAGAGAAAGGGGGGATGCTACTACTGTTGCCGCATTCGTTACCGCTTCTCCACCGCACCAGTAGCTGCTACTTGCTGGCGGCCCCTCTTTTTGTGCTGAGTAGAAACCCTAGAGATAGGTTCGAAATGGAACCAAGGACCATCGCGATGGCCGCTGCTCGCTGGGATGCTCGCCCCGGAACGAGGGCTTTAGTGGCACCCTGAAAACCCAATCCAACGATTTCGGATCGTGAACATGTCACCCCGGCTCCACTGAAGTTGAGTATTTTGGATCAATTGGTTGATCCGAATCTGAATTTTTTTTTTGCATTCGAATCAGGTTATAGGATCCCACCGATTCATTGGCACCCCTATAGCTTAGCATGAACCCATGCAAATCTCTAAGCCCAAATGGGTTTCCCCCTTTATTTTGATTACAGAAATATTGGCATATTCTCATGGAGCAGTAATGTGGTGTGGAACACCTTTTTTATACATTTTGTACAGCCCTGCAAAACACTTCAAACTCCGTCAAGGCATCATTTTTATGTGAAAGATGGGAGCCCTACGCATTCGGCTCCTTTACCTTCGTCCCACCCTGGCCAAAGTTTGGTTCCGGGAATAGTTACTCCGCGGTGGAGCGAACACCTCACCCCTTCGCTGAAGGCCTGAGCGCTCTCCTGCCCTAGTAGCTTATATCCCCGGGCTGAGCGAATCGGCTAGAGAAAGAAAGAAAAGAAAAGAAAGAAAGAAAAGAAAAGAAAGAAAGAAAGAAAGGAAAGTGATGAAGTCACGATTATAGCAGCAAATAAAGATGTTTCATTACCATGAAATGTCAAAATACACCATTGCCCAGGGCATCCCCCAAGGTACATAAGCTCTAAGGACTAAAGGAGAAGAAGTCAATAAAGGAAAAAGAGACTACTGCAGTGGGCGTCAGAAGATATCCTCCAGTTCTAAGATGCCCAAGGAGGGATGTCGGGTCAGCTCTTGCAGTCAAGACTCCGTGACTTCCAGCCACGACAATTTCTCTTCAAGGGAAGTGACTTTCCCTTTAGCCAAATCAGCTTCTTCCATACTCTGAACTTCCAGGCGCTCGATTTCCTACAATTCGACTTCAGCCCTGGAAAGCTCAGCACGTAGTTCCACTATATGAGCTATAAGGAAGGATCGACATTCCGAAGAAGTGCTGGCCGCATCTCTTAGTTGCCTCACAGTCCCTCTTAATGAGGCAATGGTGGTCCAGCATTCAGCACTCTCCAGTTTTACGGCCGTTAGCTGGTCAGCTACCTCTCGGTCAAGGAACTCCCATCGGTTGATGTGCTTCAACAGCATTATGACCCGCAAAGTCTAATCATCCATAGGGCAGCCGAAGGCCAGCAACGAGCGAGAGAAGTGTTCCACCAAGCTCCTCAACTACGCATAAGTTAAATTAGAGGTAACTGATATAGTTTGCTGAAGGTTACCCAAGAACTACCACACCAGGTCGCTTGAAGATTGTAGACCCAACGGTGAGGTCTCAGGGAGATGGAAGTCTACCCTGCTATCCACGGCAGCCCAAATATCATCGCTCAACTCAGAAGATGACGATGGCATAATTTGCAAGGCGCCAGCACTGGAATCAGCCCCAGGAATAGATACAGCAGGTAAGGTCTCGACAGGTGCAACCTCCTTGCCAACCTCCCGAGGTGGAGCTATGCCGACCACTTTAATAGCCGAGGGTGTGGGCTCCTCATGTTCAACCCTGCTAGCCTCCATGGAGGAAGATTCAGTAATGAGGGCCAAGGCCCTAAAAACATCGGCCTCTTCCTCAACAATCTCTCCCGCCTCTATCTCAGGAAGATCGCTTTTCTCTGGGAGCAATTCCTTGTCGGCAGTAAGCGATTGGGATTCTGTAGCTTCTGTCAGTTCACCTACCCCTGCAACTGCTCCGAGTCCTTAGGCGCTTGTTATTCTTCAAGTGTTAAAACTCCGCTACACAGTGACAAAGCCGGGTCGGCAGCCGGGGGGCGGTTTTACACGAGGGCCCGCATCGCCGCCACCCACCATGCGGGCGCCGCCAGGAACAGGTACATGGCGAGCCCCTGCGCCGCCATCATGGCAGGCAATCCGATCCGGTAGACCGCATGGATGCGGTGCTGCACGGCCAGGTCGCGCAGCACGCCAAGCATGACCAACACATCGACGCAGACATACCAGCACAGGTCCGGCAGCATGGAGGGCGGAAAGCGCGCAAAGGCTGCGCCGGTCAGGCTGCAGGTGGCGAGCAGCATCAGGCGCTTGTGGAATTCAGGGCGCTTGCGCCAGACCAGCGCCAGGCCGAAGCAGACGGCAAATGCGAGCATGTCGTTGAACGAATTGCTGAGAAACGCGAAGTCGCCCGTCTCAAGTGACGGTGCCCAGCGCAGCATCATGACGGCAGTGGCGGCACCGAGCGGCGGTATGGCGCAGCCGATCGCGGCGGCGGCGACGCCCAGGCGGCGGTGCCAGGCGCTCTTGCCCAGGCTGACCAAGCCGGTTTGCACGATGAGCAGCAGCACCCAGCTGGAAAACACCGTGGCGTGCACCCAGAGCAGGGCGGGCCGTGCCGGCGCGGCGTGCAATAGCCGCTTGCCCAGGTTCGGGCCGAAGCCGAACGCCACGACCGCAAACACGACCCAGGCCATGGCGAAATAGAAGTGCCGCTCCAGCACGCGGCGTAGCAAGGCGGGCATGGTTTTCCTCACAGGTTGTGTTCGAGAAAGCGCAGCAGGCGCGGCGCGAGATAGCCGGGGTAATTCTTGCCCGGCCTGATCGGGTCCGAAGCCCAGTAGTGCGGCGCACCTTGTATCACGAGCGCTTGTGCTGCATAGCCCTTGTCTTGCAGCGCCTTGAGGAAAGTTTCCGATTGGGCCCGGTAGTCGATGCGGTCGTCACCCGTGCCCCATACCAGCAGTACGGCAGGTACGGTATCGCCGGCCGTGCCTGCGGGATGGATTTGCATCAGCGGCGAAGCGGCGGCGTACAGTGCAGGATCCTGCTGCGGGGTCGTGCCGAGATAGTCGCCGACGATGTCGTCGTCGGGGCGGTGCGCGTGGTCGTCCTGCCATTGTGCCGTCATGTCGTAGACGCCGTAGATGCCGACCAGCGCCTTGATCCGCGGTGTGCCTTCATCGGTCAGGGCCGCCAGCGCAGCGGCCTGGGCGCCGGCCGAATCGCCGACCAGGCCAAGCCGGCTGCCATCGACGTGCAGCGCGGCAGCTTGCTGACGCACGAAACGCAGGGCGGCATGCACGTCGTCCACCGCCGCCGGGAAGCGGTTGTCGCTGCCATGCACCAGCCGGTATTCTCCAATAATTTTTTCATTAGCCTTTTCCAAAAAGAGTACATGTGTATTTATAGACGGAGGGGAAAGCCCTAATTTAATTCTAAAAAGGAATCCTAAAAGGAATCCTAATTAAACTTAATTATTATCCTCTTTAGAGTCCTAAAGAAAGGGGGTGAGTGGATAAAGAGATAAGGGGATAAGGGCTCTCTCCTAGATGGAGTAGGAAGGGAGGGGGCCCTCCTCCCATGCCCAAGTGGGCCTAGGAGAGAGAGGGGGGTGCCCCCCAAGGTGGGCCTACAAGGGGGGGCAGCCAAATACCCCACTTGGGCCTAAAATGACTAATTTGGCCCATTAACCCTTAATTAAGCCTCCTATGCACAAATGTGACCCAAACGAAGTCCAATTGGCCTCTAAATGGCCTACAAATATCCAGAATAAAAAGAATAAAGGTCTCAAGGCTCCAGTCTAGTCCTTCACACAATCTCCACGCCATAAAGAAGCCTGCAAGTCCCGAACAGTGCTACGCGACTTGCAGTGTCACTCTATTGCATCACGCCGATCTCCAGCTCAGGTGTCCCCACCAATTCTCCCCAAGCAGGAAGAACTTGACCCCATCAAGTAAGGATCCCTGTCACTCAAGTACCACTCCAGCAAGTCTGGATCTAACCTCTCTAGCTCTGCCCGAGTGATCCATACATCATCAGACGCGGGCCGTACTCTCCAACGCACCAAGTAGCACTGATATGCGCCACTCCTAGTGGTCATCACCTGCTCATCTAGTATACACGCTATACGCTCATGCTGCTGAGGTGACAGGGCTGGAAGTGGGCTCTCACGGGAGGGGTCACTCTCAAGGGGTGGAGAAGGCCCAAATAACTCACTAGGAATCACTGTCGGGTCCTTATGTGTGACTAGATCTGAGACACTGAATGTGGAACTGATACCATAGTCCTCTGGCAAGTCAACAACATATGCTTTGGACCCAATTCGCCTCAACACTCTAAAGGGGCCGGCATCACAAGCCTGAAGTATCTTCACGGCTCCAGAAGGAAACCATTCCGGTCTGACCAGGATCATGACATAATCTCCCTCCTGAAACTCGTGGAGGTGTCTATGAGCATCAACCAATTCAATGTATCGCGCATTGATCGACTCAAGGTGGTGATGATGATGTAGACTACGAGTTAGCTGTATGGACTCATACCTATGCAAATGTAGGGGTGGTCCTAGACATCCAAACATGGACCTGGCATGTCTATGATGCCTGCCTCACCGGACAACATGGGGAGAACCTAGACATCCAGAGTTGTACCTATCATGCACAGGTGTCCTACTAAATGTGGTAGACTCTGGGGGACCAGTATGTCCAAACTCACTCATGACATCCCCTATATGATACCATCGACTGAGTTCCAACTCAGTCGACAGATATGCAGAAGAGTCGACAGATATCATCAAGGATGCTCAGCTCAACTGCTCGTGTGAGGAAACACTGAGTCGACCTATCAAGCCAACTAGGTCAACTAATATCGTCTAAAGCTCACAGCACTAAGTCGACAGACATGGAAGCTCAAGTCGACAGAACTGTCTACTCAGTCGACTGACCAGAGACCAATCGTACAAGCACGTGGACTGTTAAGCAGGTGTTGTACCCAGACATTTGCCCAGTAAAAATATTAAGAAATGAGGGTTCGAGAATTTCCCCAAACACCTTTAAGGCGTTGGTCACCCAGCCATTCCTACGACCCACCGAGCCCAGTCAAGGGTCCTAACCAGTTAGCAGGATCCACGGCAACATCAACAATTGATTGGGGCCAGCCCCGATCACCCAGCTTGTGGGTTTACCCGCCTTCAATTTAGCCACCAGGAACCTGGAGGTGCCCTGACCACAAGCCATGACACGTGGCACCCAGCAATGAGGCCGGGGCCTACGTATCCCCAAGACACCTCCCACTGGCCCTCTAAAGTCAAAAGGTGACTCATCCCGGCCAACCATGGGCCTTCGAGGCCCGTAGCACACTCATGCGGCCCATGCACGTGCACCAAGAATTTCCTCGAGCACCTAGCGGGCGCGCATGTTCCAGCCATTCTATTGCAAGTCGGGGGCCAGTCCACAGCTCCAGTACTCCAACTGTGTTCCACGTCAACCCTCCTGCAAGTCGGGGCTACCCCCGACCCTCAGATATGCGGTGATGAGCCATTTATTTCCAACTCCCAGGCCAACCTGAGGCAGCCCTGTCAACCCACCTTACAATGCGGCGTATGTCACGAGGCCAGGCCCACACGTTGAGGACCCCCTCTCTCAGCTCCCGCAGGTCCTCACCCTCAGCTCTAGGCCAACTACAAGGCCCGCTAGTCTGTTATCCTGATGTGGGACAACAATGAGACTCGACTCGGACTTGTTCGAACCTTGGACTCTAGATGACGCGACCAGTGACTACACACATGACTCGGCACCTAACGTGGTTCCAGAAGAGGCAAGCATGCCCAAAATAGGAAGCACCCACTCACGGTCGTCCCCAGCGAGGGAAACATGTCGGTCGGCACGGTTGAGTAACCGACTTGAGTCTGGGGTGGTCAGCTCACTCTCGTGCTCGGAACGAGTCATGGGATGGGTCTCGCATTCACAACTCACAGCGGTGACGTAGTACGAGCTAGCTAGAAAAGTAACCTACTCACATGCAACAGCATCTAGGGTGTATACTAGCTAAGCAAAATGACAAAGGAGGAGGCGAGTGTACCTCCACGCTCGGGGCGTGGGGAAGACTTTTCGGTCGAGATCCGACGCGTGCCACTCACTCTCCCTTCCAGAGATCACGTGCCAATGATTTACTAACATCAGGTTCGAGCTCCCTTATCGGATCTGGATTTAAGTTAAGGGATTCGGAGTTGGATTGTCTGGAACATCGACCTTACTAGCAACAGTTAATACAGCTATATCGACCTTTAACTTAGTGCGTCTAGGCACCATTCTGATGCTCTGACCTTCTGCCTTAAAACAATGCTTCAGTGTGAACTGTAGAGAACTTCAGCTAGCTTGGAATCTATTGACATGGAGAACTATGCTGACTTGTAGAACAATTGTTGACTATATGAGCATGCTACTGCTACTGATCTGACCATAGGACTTGGCTGTTGGAGCCCTTGAGTTTCTCTTAATGACAGCCTAAAGGACATGATCTTCTGTCGTTGAGGTTGATGCAGTGAGCTGTGGCATTAACGCATTAAGGCTTTGCTCTCAGAGGCATTTCATCAAACACTTTCTTTTTCTTCATTGTATTGGACTTTTTTGAGCATGGGCCACTGAACATAAGCTTATCTAGCTTATAAGATAACATCCAGCTTTAGCTGACATGATTAGAGTGTATTCGCATATTGCTGTAGACTGAATTTCACTAGTGACCATCAAATACTTCTGCTGCACCGACCTTATGCAAGTGTAGTTGTAACATGCATCGACCTGTCTAACGAGTGCTCAGACCATTTTGGTTGGAGCTATGTTCTTCTACCTTGACCAGCCTCTTAAGTGCACCGACCTCCTTATAAATGTAGCACTTTAGCGTCTTGATGCATCGACCTGTTGGCCTTGAAGTATTGAGGTGCATCGACCTATCTTCTTCGTGATAAGCTGTCGCATCGACCTTTCTAGCAGAGACAGTTTCTTGTGCATCGACCTGATAGTTGTAACTATGTATACATGCATCGACCTTATAGGCATAACCTCTTCAGCTGCATCGACCTTATAGGCATAACATCTCTACTGCACCAACCTGACTACTTTAACCGTAGCCACTGCATCGACCTTACTCCTTTAACCAACTCTGAGTGCATCGACCTGAGTTATATGAGCTGACACTGATGCATAGACTTGTCAACTGTTGCTTTGACTAAACTTCCAAGAAGTTCTTAATGTACATCGACCTGAGATCCTTTAATCAGCAAGTGCTCTAACTTTTCTTCCAATGATGACCTGGCTTCTTTCCTCATCAATTCTTCACTGTTCATTTGCCCCTTTAGACATGTTCTTTTCAGCATTCAACCACAATAACCACATACTTCTACACATAATGCAATCATAATAGAAGCAATGGTAGCAAGCAATTGCATTAGATTGATTAACATCAAAAGTAATGCACTAATGCAACATCAACACATATGACATCATCATGATAGTGAAACAAGTTCATCTATCACTTTGAAATATACATTTAATACATTAATATATTATTTTGGCATGAAACTAGCTTAGATTTAAAATAACTTCAAAGTGTACGTGAAGCATGAAATCTATTAGGATAAACCATCAATATAACCAAGTTAACAAATATGACACTTAAAATAGGAGGTAACTTAATTATCTAGGCTTATCATACGATAATTAAGATTGTTCTGCATTTATGTTTCGGGTTAACATAAATATAGAACTCAGGAACGCTTAGCGGTCACTTCCAGACCATTTGACAGGGCCTAGCGATCTATTGCAAGGCCACTAGAGGACTCAGGCGGTCTCAGGAGGATCGATTCTTCCAATCTCTTGCGAATGACACTCAAACCGTATTATATGCAAATCTAAGGCAAGTTTATATATGGAGATGATGTAAAACGAGTAGTAATACATGCTAGAAGAAGATTGGGCCAAGAATATGCATAGGAGAACATGAATTAAGTAAGAATTACATCCTTTCTCATTAAAAGGGCTAGGCTCAAGCATGAAAAATGGTCTAGTTGCGTAGTCTCAATAAAACTATACCCCGTGTATAAAGCTTGAAATTGACTGCAATAAGAGGGATTTGATTCCTAACATTGTGTTTAAGTCGTTCATGTGATAACCTACCTCTAGGCTAGGTTTTAAACTTCAAATTTTGGGCTAGAAGTTGACCCTAGTTTCTACTTGCCTAGAACTAAATTAACCACTTCACATCCCTCTAACTCCTGATTCTCTTCACCTAAGATCCCGAAAATTGGAGGGTAGGAAGAGGGTACTAAAGTGAATAAATAAGTCTAAAGAATCAACTTCTAATTATCTCATTTAGGGCTTCTAACTTGTTGATCAATCTGGGTCGGTCGCATAAGTTCTTGGGTTCCTTGTGCTAAACCAGCGTCTTTGCAGGCTTCTAACTTCTTGTAGGCTTGATCTCCTAGAACGAAATTTTAAGAAAAGTTAGACCTTACTATTATGAATAAAATACTCTAAAGAACTCACCACTAATTCAGCCTCTTTACCTTAGTTCCATGCGAATCAAAAGTAAGGGTTGTGCTGATTCAACCTAAGGTCTATTTATAGGGTTGGCTATGGTTTCATGGGTTTGGACGACCCTCGAGTCCTAATTAGGTCATCAAATCAATCCTAATGCATTCCAGAGCCTTCTAGCCAATAGATTGCATCAATCTTAAGAGATTTGTCCTGGAAAAAATAGAATTTTCAAGCGACCAATCTTCTTGCGATCGTATTGTAGTAAGCTATCTAGTTGGGACCATTTTCTAGGGCCAGGCGATCGCCCGATAGACCACTTTTAGCCTTAGGTGCCGAATTTCCATTTAATTCAAACTCCTCTGGACGGTGTGACCACACCCCACTCTGATGCTCTAGTGGTCTCGGCCACCATCAACTAGTGTACTTTGCGTCGCATATTAGTGGATAATGGAAGCAGACTTGATGTTATTACGTATGACTGCCTTGTACTTATGGGTGTGGATATGTCTTGACTCCGCTATACGAATTTTTTGGCGCCACCGTCTGCCCGGAAGGGCGCATGTCACTCCCGATCACGTTTAGGACCGCGCCAAAAGAGGTGACCTTCCTCGCTGACTTTACTGTAGTTCACACAATGATAGGATACAATGCCATCATTGGTCGAGGGATCCTCGGCACGCTTCGAGATGTCCCTTCCTCTTATCATCAAAAGCTCAAATTCTCCACCCCTCCTGGGGGGTAGGGGAGGTCCGAGGTGATCAAAGGGAGTCCAGTAGATGCTACCTTATCTCCATACGTAATCGACGTCCTGAAGAAGTACCACCTGAGAAGAAGGCGAGGACCCAAGATCCAGGCTCGGGCACAAGTGCGCCGGTCGAGCAATTGTACCTCATCCAAATAGGAGAAGACCCAGGCATAACTTCGAGGATCGGCACGAACCTATCCGCATGCGATAAGCAAGCATAAGCAACCTTCCTCGCGGCCAACCAGGACGTGTTCGCTTGGTTCGAAGATGAGCTTCCCAAAATCCCACCAGAGGTCATCACCCACCAACTTAGGTTGGACCCCACTTGCCGCCTGGTACAATAGCACCATAGGCGTTGCAACCCCGAGTGATAGGCTATCATTAGGGAGCAGGTGAGCGAAAAGTAATGCTCAAGGCTACTCAGGCCTACTCAATACCCAAACTGGGTAGCCAATGTGGTCCTGGTCCCCAAGAGCAATGGAAAGTGACAGATGTGTGTGGACTACATTGATCTCAGCAAAGCTACACCCAATGATAGCTTTCCCATGTCACAGATCGACCAACTAGTCAACGCGATGGTCGGGCATGAAATGCTAAGCTTCTTGGATGCCTACTCCGGCTATCACCAGATCAGCATGCACAAGCCCGACCAGGACAAGGCCACATTTATCACTGATCACTGCCTGTACTGCTACACTTGAATGCCGTTCATATTAAAGAACGTAGGGGTAACCTACCAATGCCTCATCAACCACATGTTCAACTCGCAGATCGGCCGCAACATAGAGGTGTACATTGACGACATGCTCGTAAAAAGCCTCTAAGCCATCGAGCACTTGGGAGGCCTAGCGGAGACTTTTGCCACACTCAGGGGATACAACATGAAGCTCAACCCAATTAAATGTGCATTCAGAGTATGGTCAGGGAAGTTTCTGGGCTTCCTCATCACCCACCAGGGGATCAAGGCCAACCCAAACCAGATCCGAGTGGTGCTGGAAATGCAGTGACCCAAGGGAGTGAGGGACGTACAATGCCTCATCAGGCGGGTCGTCACCTTGGCTCAGTTCCTATCCCGAGCTGTCGAACAGTGTCTCCCCTTTTTTTGGTTGATCAAGCAAGCCAATCAAGAGCCGGAGAAGAAAGGGCAGATCGACTAGGACCAGGAGTGCACGTAGGCATTTGAGGAATTAAAATGCTATCTAGCGACCCCTCCCATCCTCGCCAATCTGCAAAAGGGAGAATAGTTACTCTTGTACCTATCTGTGATGCCGAGCACAATGAGTGCCATGCTCACACGAGAAGAAGCAGGGGTCATGAAGCCCGTCTACTATGTCAGTCGAGCATTACAAGGACCGGAGTTTTGGTACTCACGAACTGAAAAGTTCACCCTAGCACTAATTACGGGTGCTCATAAGCTATGGCCATACTTCTTGGCTCACCCAGTCACCCTCGTCACCGACTAGCCACTCCGACAAATCCTCCAGAACCCTGATGCCTCGGGAAGGCTAATCAAATGGGCTATCGAGTTGGGGGAGTTCAACGTCAAGTTCCACCCGAGGACTGTGATCAAGGCTCAGGCTCTTGCAAACTTCATAGCCGAATGCACCATACCCATGGAAGACTCACCCGAGCAATCTTTCGGGCCCTAGTTGGAGCTGTACATCGATGGATCGTCCTGCGCTGCGGGTAGCAGAGCAGGGTTGGTCCTACTTTCACAGGAAGGGCTCGAGTTTCAGTACGCCTTGCGGTTCAACTTCCCGGCCACGAATAACATGGCTGAATATGAAGCACTCCTCTCAGGGCTATGTATGGTGAAACACTTGGGGGCGACCAGCATGCGAGCATATAGTGACTCCATGCTCATTGACAACCAAGTAAAGGGAGAATTTAAAGCACGTGAACCTTCCATGGTTAAATACTTGGAGCAAGCCAAGGCCGAAACAAAGGAATTCTCCCACTTTGAGATGGTCCACATCCCACGAGAGGAGAACGTCCGAGTAGACGCCCTTTCTCGCCTGGCGTCAGCCACCACGGTCTCCAACTCGAGGTTGATCCTGGTAGAAGAACTATAGGCGCCGAGCATAGATGAGCCAACACCCTAGGTAAATGCAATCGACTACGAGCCCTCCTGGATGGACCCCCTCTTGGATTCTCTCCTTCGACAATAGCTCCCGAGCGACCGCACCGAAGCTCGATGCATGCGAGCAATAGCAGCCTACTTTATAGTGCTGAATGGTAGATTATATCGCCGCTCCCTCTCAGCCCTACTATTAAAGTGCTTATTCCCTACGGAAGCCAACCAGGCCATCTGGGAAATCCACAAAGGACTCTGCAGGAGCCACGTGGGGGGCGAGCACTCGCGTGAACACTGATTCGGCAAGGATACTGGTGGCCCACCTTGTAGCAAGACTGCCTTGACTATGTTCGGAGGTGCCCTCAGTGTCAGAAATTTTCTCACCTACACCACCAGCCGGCTATGCAACTACACTACCTGATGGAGCCTCACCCGTTTGCCTGATGGGGGGTGGACATACTGGGTCCCTTCCCTGAGGCACAAGGGAGGAATAAATTCCTTATGGTTGCCGTCGACTACTTCACCAAATGGATTAAAGCTGAACCATTGGGGAAGATCACGAGCGAAGCAACTTGGAAGTTCATGCTGCGGAACATCATCTCCAGCTTCAGGATCCCAAGGGTCCTCACAACTGACAACGGCAGACAGTTCGCGAGCACCGCCTTCCAGGAGAAGTGCTCGGAGCTGGGGATTTGGAACCACTATACTTCGGTGGGACATCCCCAGGCCAACAGACTGGTGGAAAATGCTAACCGAATGCTTCTCCACGGCATCAAGACCCGATTGGCCCAAGCAGGCGACTCATAGGTAGACTCAATTCCGAGCATCCTATGGGCCCACTAGACCACCGCTAGAGCCGCCACCAGGGAGACACCCTTTCACCTTGCCTACGGCGCTGAGATAGTGGTACCGGTAGAGATATCCCACCCCTCGCTACGAGTGGGACACTTCGACGAGGCCAGAAACAACCAAACAATGCGAGAGAACTTGGACCTGCTCGAGGAAGACAGAGTGGGCGCGCAAGTGAAGCTCGCAGCGTGCCAGCAGAAGCTAGCCCAATATTACAACGCCCGAGTTAAAGAATGACATTTCTTCCCCGGAGATTTGGTTCTACGATGCGCAAGTGTGGTTGACCCAAGAGGAGCCGCAGGGAAGCTTGCACCAAATTGGGAAGACCCGTACAAGATAGCAGAAACACTCGGCAAAGGAGCATACAGGCTAGTGACGCTGGGGGGGGGGGGGGAGAGCTACCCAGGTATAAACTTCCATTTCAGTTCTGTCCACAGCCCTCCAGATCCGACCCCCACTCACTATAAAACTCACAAAAAATCAAAATCTCCACCAAAAATCACATAAAAATTATCCATGTTTTCCTTACTTCCTCCACTACCTCCCATAAAAATTCCAACTCTCATATCCATCCTCCTCCCCTCAGTCAACTCATGTTCTCTGGCAGATCTAATTTCTACCCTATCGGATCTAGTTCAGAGAACCAGCATGTTGGAAATTCTACAAAGGCTGCTTCAGAGTCGTTCTGAAATTCTGCACTAGCATGGGGTTGAAGCTCTTCAAGAGAGCTTTCCAACGCCACTAATCTCGAGTCGATCTGACATCGGGGTTGATTGCAGTGACTGTTCTCGCCGGACTACGCAGGCCATTTCTGAAACGGGATAGTAGAAAAGGGAATCACCATTAATTCTTCCAGAAATACGCCAGGGTTGATTCAGCCCCCGCCGCTCCAGGAGGTCATCTCGGGACCTGTTGCTGTCGTCCCGGTGGTCCTCCGCCTCCAGAAACCTTCCGGAGGACTTGGCTCCTTTGTACACCCGTGAGTGTTGTCTTGCCGACCAGCACGTTGTCGAGCCGGAGCCGGAGCCGTCGCCTGTAGCCGCCCGGGACCAATCAAAGTGCAGCCCGCCAACCCAAGCTCTGTGCTCCCAGAGTCGTGTGTAGCCTGTTATCTCCCTGCGTGGAGTGGGCTGTTATTTTCGCTGTTGTAATTAATTATTACTCTTATACCGAGAGTTACCGTCTTGACCGAGACGTCTTCCCCACGCCCCGAGTATGAAGGTACAATCGTCACCCCCTTGTAGTCGTAGTTGCGTACTTTCTTAATATAAGTTCTTACTGCCGCTGCTAGAGAGCATGTGTTAAGATCCTAGCTTGTCAATCAAATCAATCACCGCTGCGAGAGAGAGAGCGAGACCCGTCCTGTGACCCAACCCGGGTATGAGAGTGAGTCTGACCACCCTTGACTCGCTATCGATTTCTCAACCGTGCAAGTCCGGCGCTTCCCTCATTAAGGGACGGACACGAGCTTGCTAGAGTACTAGGTGTGCATTTCCAATTAAAGTCAAGTCCACTCGTCTCATCCCGCATCACTTCACTTCTTCTTGTGAGAAGAACACGGCAGGCTCACCCTGGTCCATGAACACCGGGGGCTTCACTTGCAGAGGAAGGTAAGGCCGACGATGAGCTTCCATCAGCATCAATGCATAGGTCTTCCAGGGCACTGCCACAATTGGATCCGGGGGAACAACTTCAGCAACCACTGATGGAGTCTAGACCTCCCCAACCATGCCAGCCATGGCTGGCAAGGACGGGAGCACGCCGGAGAAGCAGAGAAAGAGAAGGCGGGAGGGTGGCGTCCCCAGTTCTTGGTGGCGGTAATTCGATATTATCGGGTTATCGGTACCCTGAACTCTGGGATGTTACAGATGGTATCAGAGCAGTGTTGAGGACGCGTATAAGGAATTAAAATTACATATAGTCCACAGCAAGTCCACTTGAGTCGTCTACTGCTGGTTTAGGGTGTTTTCCTGCGATTATTGATGTGATTTTCATCAGAATATGTTCTTAGGTTCTGATGGCGCGTCGCCGGAAGGCTCGGACTTCCAGGGAGGGAAACGATACTCCTCCTCCGGTGGTCGTTGTAATGGTTTATGCGCCTGAGCCGAGTCAAGTTTCAGTAGTCCCCGCCCCAGCTGAGGAAAGTAGGCCGGATGTTCAGCATGGAATGCAGAGTGAAGTCGTGCTGCCTCGTTTGCCGTCCGGGGTAGGGCAGGTGATCTCTCAAGTGCGTGCCCAGGTTGAGTCTATTCAGCTAGGTGTGCAGCATCACCTTATCCCTCAACCGATCGGGCAGTTGCAGCAGGTTTATCTGCCGAGTGTTCCCGAAGTCTCTTCGGTTGTTCCCACGGCCGATGGTGCTTCTTCTTCCAAGTCCAAAGGCAAAAGATTCCAGAGGCCAAAAAAAGTAAAATTATGTTCTTAGCTCTTCGCGTACTTATGTTTGTACATATGTTTTGACTACTCGTCCTAATCCTTTATGGATTGTAGATTCGGAAGTAACAAAGTATATAACTATGGATCGAGGAGGTTTTGTATATTATCGTCAGATTCTAGTGGGTAGGTAAAGAGTTTTCATGGGTAATGGAACCAGAGAAGAAATCTAGAGAGTCAGTACGTACCAACTTCATTTTGGAAGTGGACGAACGCTGCTTTTGTATGATGTGCTCTATGCACGTAGGATTCAATATAATCTCTTGTCAGTTTTCACTTTGTTGGTGATAGATTTTTGTCTTACTTTTTCTGGTAGTTCTGTAAATATTGTCTTGGACAATGTCATTTATGGACACAGTGTAATGCATGATGGTTTCTTTATATTGGATCTTGCTATGGATTATTTCTCTTGTTCTTCTTCTACATGATGTCTATGTCGACTCACAAAGATTTGGATTATGTGACATGGCATGCTCGCTTAGGCCATATAGGACAAGATAGGATGGCCAAACTAGCTTGAGAATGTCTTTTGGGGCCGCTCACTAAGGTCAATTTGTCAATATGTGAGCTGTGTCTAGCTGGTAAAGTATATTGTAAGTCTTTTGGCAAAGTTGTAAGAGACTCAAAATCGTCAGAGCAGATCCATTCCGACATCTGTGGGCCATTGAACGTTAGTTAGGCCTCAGCAAAGTTACTCTTATTTTATCACATTTATCGATGATTTTTTGCTATATGGATATATATTAAAATTTTTACATCGAAATAATGAGCCTTGACACACGAATCATAATAAACAGTCAAAAATAGATAACCCAACTGAATTAACGTCCACAATAATAGACGCGATTCAAATATAGCGCCCGACTGAACGGACGCTATTTATCACTAATCTAAACATTTAAAGGAACAGTTAAAATAAAATGGCGCCCTCTTAGATGAACGTTAATTCTTATCGACGCCCTATGAAATGGACGCCAATATCCCGACAATAAACCACCCTATATAACTCACGTGAGTTCTCTCCAACCTGACCCTAACGTGCATGCCTTACGTCGAATGATTTTAGGGTTTTGGGGACAAAAATAGGGCAGTCAGCAGTATTATCTGTAGGTGATTAACCTAATAGAGTAATGCTCAAATGTGCATGATATTTGGTTTTAGGGTTTGCATGCAAATGGTGGCAGGCGGCTGCTAACTAGGAAAAGGATGAGTAACCCCGGGCAAGTTTAGAGCCCCGCCATTCTTTAGCTCAAAAACCTTCCATTTCCATGCAATAGAAGCCTCCAGAACCCATACGTCCCTATAAAACTATGCCAGCGTCGAGCAAGTGAACCCCATTTGCTGCTTGCTGACCTGCGACCTCTCTGACCTATCGTGGCTGTGCGTGGAAGGCTCTGCTTCCACTTCTTCTTCCTGCTACTCTTCCCCCGATTACTGCCGTCCACCTGCTGCAGAACGTCGGAAGAGCCTGCGTCTCCTTCCTATTGACACGTGAAGGGAGCCCATGCGTCCCCTTTTCTTCATCCTCCAACTACTTCCTCCTACTGCATACTCTGTTCAAAATAGAGTGTCGTTTACAAAGAACCTTCAACTGTTCATCACCAGGATCATCTAAAAGGTAGGTTTTCTCTACTCCTTAGACCCAACTAAGTTTATAACGAAACTAATCCATGCATGTACTTTCATCTTGTCGTTAGCATCTGAATCTATCATTTTCAGTTCTTGCATTTAAGTGATTCGCGTCCACAGACGTGGCCGATATTTGAAATAGCTCCTCACAGAGAGGACGCTATTAGTTCTTGAATCCTGCCTGTTATTTTTCGTATTCTAAGAATAAGCGCCCATCACATGGGATGCTATTTATTATTAGCGCCTGATGGTCAGGACGCTAAAAACTTGATATCTGAATTGACGATTAATCACAGCATGTTCATAAAAAAATTAACTATCTATATACTAAGAAGAAACAGTGCCTGCTAAAACAAACGCTAATTGGTATGAGCGCCCTGGTGACAGGACGCTAAAACTTTGAAATATCTAAACGCTGTAATAAACATAGTATACAGTATCCCTGTAAATTGAACTACGTCTGTTAATAAGAACGTTAATTTCAATTAACGCCTTACTCGCTATATTATACGATGATCTTGACCTGAGTCTTGTGACTTAAGGATCGTTGTTTTAGCAGGTCTAGTTGACTGTCTTGAGTCTGGTGGCATTGTGATGTCTCATGTTTTGTGCTACTTGTGACAAGTGCGCGTGTAGCTTGTCCGTACTTTGTTATTTTTCTTTAGAGAGTCTCTATGTCTACTGAGCCTCTACTAGTCGTAGCTTGATGATACATCATGTCAGCCCACCTGGGAGTGGTGGCAGGGTAGTCCTGGTAGAGATAATTTTTAGGCTGGTTTCTGAGGGCCCCTTTGCCTTGCTGTTAGAGTCTGACGGGAGGGAAAAATCAACTAGAGGCTTGGCTCAAGACATTGAGCTTATGTGTGCACACGTGGTCAGGGACGTTAGACCCAGGCTGACGAACGTGACCCTGACTAGTCCTTATTTCTTGGTTACTGTTACAGTGTCTCAATTACCGTGTTCGAGATGAGTGGGAGACACCCGAGGCACAGTATAAGACGTTAGTGGACGCGTCTGGCCTTACTTCTAGTGGGAGGGTACTTCTGTCACATGACACATAACTCTCGCGGCTCTTGTGGTATTCGTTGGTTTTGTGATACATGATGACGTGTTTCCTCTGGTGGTTTAGGTGTGTCCTTCTGATAGTGTGGTCTAGGGAGCCGGCAGAGAGTTACCGTGGTTCTACCTGTAGACTATGTGGGGTACACAATAGTGGAGTCGTGACTATACCCTTAGGCTGTGTAATTCTTAGTGGGGCCGTTCTTTGTTTCCTTAGGCCTTCATGATCAGGATATCGTGATTGCTTAGCTTGGGTTTATTATCGTTCGGCCATTCCCGATTGTGGGATCGGGATGTTCTTTTGTTGCCGTTAGGAGTGATTTAGAGGGCCGAGGTTCTATCGCTTGTCGTGTTTCTGTTCTATACGGCTGTTCCTCTCTTTACTCTTTGTTGTTGCTACTCCTGTTACTGTCGTTCTTTTGTTTTAGTATTGTTGTTTATCATTGTTGTTTCATGGTGGGGATTCGTAGGACCCCTACTAAGCCAATGAGATCTGGCTTACCCCTGTCTTTTCAGGTTCGACAGTTGCTCCTCATGGTTCGGAGGTGCGGTACGTGATTCTTAGAGCCAGCTTGCCAGTGTCGGGCTGTCCCTGACTTCACAGTATGTTTCTCTTCCTGTAGATTGTACTGTAGTTGGACTGGACTCTATTAGCTCTATTAGTAGCTCTGTTATTAGCTACCATAATTTAATTTGTTTAATTGAAAATGTAATTTTGTTCTTGTTAATTTATCAATTCTGTTCATTATTATATTGTTATTGCTACATTTATTTTTAATTTCAATGTACCCACATGCACTTTTCTAACCCTTCCGAGCCTTACATGTTAAATGTCATTTACATTCATGAGGATGTCCAACCTAGCACATCTTACAATCCTCAATTTCATAATTCTCACCATGATTTTTCTAAGGGGCCACGTCCTCATTCCTATGGTCTTGCCCGACCCATGGGCAATCTCCAATCTCATGGTCTCTTGCATCCACTGCAAGCCACTACTCCCCGAGAGCCGTCTCCTCCCCATTATGAGAAGGTTTCCCAAGTCCTTCATGCATTAGACTATCTCACCCCTCAACAACTCCAAGCCCTTAAGGCTATTGTTGAGGGTACATCTTCTTTATCATTACAACCTCCTTCCAATCCTACTCGGGTGGCTCATCAGCTGCCTCCTTCCAATCCCACATGGGTGGCCCATCATCCACCTCCTTCCGCTCCTACTTAGGTAGCCCATCACCTGCCTCCCTCTTTTTATCTGCCTTCTTCTACACATACTCTTCCTTGGGTGATTCATCACCCGCCTCCTTCTATTCCTTCTCCTTCATGGCCCCAAGGCCATTACATCCCCTGCAACTCGGCCCGTCCGGGTCCTTTCATGGGCCGGCCCATTAACCCTCCTCCACGGCCTCCATGTCAAGCTGCACCTCCAAGGCCGCCGTGCCAACCCTCTGTTGTTCATGTTACACCCCTCCAGCAAGCTCTTCTTCATAAAGTTACTTCCATGGAGGAACAATTAAAAAGGGTCACAAGCCCGCGGCCCGCTCCTCCTCCTCCTTCTCCAGTCAATCTTCTTCATGCTCTTATGAATAACATTACGAAGATGGAGAAAGAATGGAAGGAGAGGAGAAATGATTATGGCATCAACAATTCAAGTGAGCAAGAGCCGACAGGTTTTAATGATCGAGTGGATGCCGTCCACCCTCCACCTATTGACCTCGTTCATCAATATGGCCCTCCACCTCTGCAACCATATCCACAAAATTCTCCATGTTACACACCTCCACCATCCATTAATACGCCTCCACCATGGCGTCCACTTGAGCCCGACAATGAGGAGTTTGAGCCGGCATATGAAGAACTGAAGATGACATGTCAAGGTGAAGTTCTACAAGCACCCCTTCCGAGTTTCCTTCGCTTTCCTCTTCCTCCACCACCCGAAGAATTCCCTGCTCAGGATGATGCCATAGTCCCTAATCCAACCCCTATTTTTGAGACCTACTGGTGTTACGATGATGGGTCGATACTTCAATCACCCACACTAGCGCATCAAGACCCGTCTCCTACCCTTCAAACCTCTCGTACTACCCCTAAAATCTGCCATTTCTAATACGTCAAACCCTCCACTATCACACACCCAACTCCTACACCACCAGCCTCCGCCGAACCTACCACTAAACCTTCTCCAATTAACCTTCTATTACCTCCACCTGAGAAAAATGCCAGAAAATAGCTGAAAAATCTGTAAAAATCGGCAGAACTGACAGGATCAGATCCGGGTCCAAACCACTATGGATCCATTAAGACACGGGTGTTACACCTGATCTCTGAGTCACAGCGACCCACGTCGATCCCCAGACAGCCCTAAAATTCTCCAGCATGTTCCTTGGCCATCCAGGGTCATTTCTGCACCAGTCCGACCTCCGGCTGTGAAGGAAAGAGTTCGTGGCAGCCTTGACTGTGTGCTATCCGTCAGAACCAAGCCGAGCTGAACCAGACCAGTTCATGAAGTTGGACTTGCAGCGACCCAACCCTGCCCCCGAACGACCTGCGGCTCCTTCGGCAAGCTGTCTCCTCGCCTCCGATCGGCTCAGCACCGGTCCCGCTTCCTACAGCACCCGAAGGCATTTGTAGCATCCCCATCATCAGCTTGCTATCCCTATAGAGCTGGTCTGGATAGAAATTAGTTCCCGTCGATTCCCCACCCCTCACTTGTCCAACTAAAGGTCCCTCCCAGTGTGGAGGTAGTGTTTGATTGTAACGTTAATTTCCCCCACCCCACGATCACCCATTTGCAAAAGGTGTAGTAGTGTTGTAATAGTAGGCTACTAAGCAAGTCATACCGATGCGCGTGTAGGGCATCGCACGTTCCCCGCTCGCCTCGTTTCTGGTCGGAGTTGGCTTCTTCAAGTCGACTAGGTGACCCCCTACTCCCCTTCCTGGTTATTTCTATAATTCAATATCATATCTGAGCTCCACTGGTGAGGAAGAGAGCGTCCAGTCCCGACTGACCAGCTGCGTCGAGTGGCCATCATGGGAGAGAGTGTGAGTGGTACCCACGCCACCAAGGTGCGTGGTCTGCCCCATTGTCATGGGAGACTCAATATCTAGGGGCGGGATCCCCACTCAACCTTCCCCGTACTCCCAACCAGCAAGGTTCTGGTTCAAACTTGACCTCCCATCCCTGAGTCACCCTGGGAAAGGGAAGTGCACCGTGTGAGCTAGTCCGCCGATACCGAGTATGGTCCTTCACTAGTGTGCTTGCAACGGTAGGTCCGAGGGTCTTCATATCATCTCTGCTGCACCCCTTGGCTGTGGCGCCACCTTATAGTAGCGGCCCCCGATGGACCGCTATCTGTTTCCTGCCTTATTGCATCAACACGTCGAACCAGGGAGTCGACATAGGAATATCGCCACCCTTATAATAGCGGTCATTTTTAAACTGCTATATCCTGGTAGCAGTCTTGTCATGATCGCGACCTGTTCCCAGATTCAATTTTTTGTGGATTCTTGTGTGATGTAGTAGCCCTGTTCAAGAATATCCATTGGGCTATTATTCCGTCCTGTTATGTCTTTTTAGAGAATTCTTGACCTCCCCTCTCTCCTCTCTCTCATTCTCACGTTCACTCTCTCCCTCTCGTTCTCTCTCCTCTCTTCTCCTCTCTCCGCGGGGTGCGCGACCGTGACGAGGTGGACGAGGCAGGAATGCTGTGGAGTGATCGTGGAGCGAGCTGGAGTGAAGGATGGAGCGTGGCGTTGGCGCGATCCCTCAGTGGATTCAAAGCTGGCGTGGTTTGGTTCGTATGACATTTTCGGCGTGGTTTAGTCGCTTCGGCGCGCGAGAACTTCGGTGGAGGTGGGGAGGTGGATCAATTACTTCTCTTCTATGTTCCCTAGCAATTTGGAGTCGAACGGTGTACGTATGAGCGGGTTTCATAGCATTTGGGTGAAAGTATGTTTCGGGGGGTGTGAGACGAGTTCACCTTTCCTGGTGATGATTTCTGGCTAGACTAGTTTCAATGGAACCCCCGGCATGTTAGCATTCCATTCCCGCTAGTTTTAATGCGATTGGTTGTCATTTGGGACTGGTATGAGCCTGGGAACCCATGTGACTCAGTTTGGGTTGATTCGGTGGAATCGCCCGTTTCTTGTCGTTTTTGCGTCTATTTGATCCCTTCCAGACTATGGAAGGTTAATTTCATCGTTAGGACTGTTTTCCCTTCGTTTTAGGGCGAACAGGGCGTGGAAAGGTTGAGTTTCGGCCATTCCCCTGGTTTTCTCACCATAACGCTTTAGCTGTCCTTCCAGAGACTCTTTGTGTCCTCAAGCAGTCCAGAGGAGACCGTTTGTGTCTTATGTCTGTTCAGGTCTTCGCAGTCATGCGATAGACCATTTTCCTTGGCTCGCGGTCCATTGTTGGACCGTTAAGCTCTATCAAGCGGCTCATTAGGTGACTGCTAGACTGTATAGGTTAGTCGGTTTCGCTAAGTGGTCGTAAGATAGACCGCGAGGCTAGCTTTAGCGGCCCTATAGTCGACTGCTATGCATCGTTTGACTTTAGTCAATGGTTTTGAGTCAGTTCGGCCTAGCGGTCCTAGCTCCGACCATCTATAGTCTTTAACGGCCCTTTTATAGATTGCTAAGCTCCATTTGACTTCGGTCAATGTTTTAAAGTCGGTTCACGTTGGTGTCCTTAGCGGCTCATTAGTAGACCGCTAAGTTTTGTAAGTTGTTCTAGTACAGATCGTTTGGTGGTTTGACTGGTTAAGTCAGTTCGAGTGTTGAATGGGTCTAGCGGCCTAGAATTTGACCGCTACAGTCACCTCGCGGCCCTTTCTATGACCGCCAAGTGTCTGTGTTCTCTGTGTGAGGTTAGTGGCCCTTTGGCTAACCGCTTGGCTTACCTATCGGTCAAGCGATCGACCGTTTATCCCCAGAGTGCTGTTCTCCTAATTGTCTTGGCTCAACCTTGTGGTTTGCCTATGTACCAACTTTAAAATTACTCGACTACTTCATTCTACAAATTGATCGTTGCTTACATTTCCTCAGAGTCGACCGGACTTTAGGTTGATTAGAGGTAAACCATTTCTATTCCTAGGTGAGATGGACTATCTTTGTGGCAAAAGTACTGGACGGGGGAAAGACGTTGAAGCCACACGGGTTCGACAAACAATGCAACCTACCTAGGAGCATGTAAAAGAGACATTTGTTGCTTTAGGTGATGGGGTTACTACTGGTGGGTTTCAGGACGTTACTGACACCATGAATATCTCTTAGTTTACACAACCTTCAATTCTCATGAACACCCAAACTATTAGTAGGGGTCTGGAGGATGAAGGTGCTTCTACATCGCCCAACCACACACCTAACTCTAGGAGGAAGAGTCATCAAAAGAGGATCGGAGATGAGGGTTTGAACAATTTTGCAGGGGCTTCTCCAGAGAGAAATGAATTGTTGAGGCTCTTACGAGGCCAGTGTACTGCTCCCCTCCACAAGGCCGATGACACTCCTTCCATGCGTTCATGCATTGACATACTAAAGTCAGCTTCAAATCTCGATCGTGACATGTATCTTAAAGCAGTAGATTTATTCAAAGATCTAATAAATAGAAAACTATTCATGGAGCTGCCTGAAGAAGACATGGTTGATTGGGTGTTAATTAAAATGACATAAACCTTATTCATGCACTTGAACTAGCAGACTTAAATCCCCTACCCCACTATATCATGCAGTGTAACATTAAACCCACATGCTTTCTGATCTACAAACTTGCTCTTATGGATTGGACTTCATATTAAATTTACTGTAATTATTATGACTGTCATACCTATTGTCTTTTATAACACCTTACATGCACGGAATTGACGTTCAGAAAATGGGAAGATATAAATGCTATGTAGTGTGGGTTGGTTGCGAACCCGGTGTCTATTATAGTTGGCTCGAATGCTTTATCCAAGTGAATAGATATCCTGGAGCTCGTTATAAGGGTTTTCACTCGGTAGAGGAAGCACATGCTGCTATAAATGGGGTTGGCAATAGCAGGCATACGTATGTTGATCATCCTCAACTACAGGAAAGCCCCCCTGACTATGATTCAAGGAACGAAGCACTACGCCAGCAGACTACACAAATGTCAAATGTGCCTTGTATTGTTGTTGTTCTATTATGTACTCAGTAGTGTTGCTCCTCTTCATATTAGTTACTTTGTTATTAGTCTTGTTGTCTGCGTAGGGAAATAATGTATTGGACATTTTACTCATTGTCAATGACTTGACTTGATCCTACCATAAATTAGTAGAACTGGAGGTAAATCTCATTTCTTGATCTTACATGAGTTTAATCAGTGTCGTTTGATGACTAGGAACTTCATGGATTCTTCGGTCTCCCATGTGACTTCTTGCTCCGAGCATTTGCTCCACTGAACTTTGATCATGGGAATTGTCTTGTTCCTCAGTGCATGTACCTCGCGATCAAGGATCCTTAAAGGCTTTTGCTCATAGGTAAGATCCTTTTGTATCACCAGGTCACCATGATCTATGACATGTGATGAACCATGAACGTACTTCTTTAACATTGTTATGTGGACCACATTGTGGACCTCTGACAATTGTGGAGGTAACGTGATGCGGTAAGCAACCTCACCAACTCTTTCTAACACCTCAAAAGGACCGATATATCTTGATGTAAGCTTGCCCTTAACACCAAATCTTCTAATGCCTCGTCCAGGGAAAACCTTAAGAAAGACGTGATCTCCCACCTGAAATTTGAGATCTCTCCTTCTACTATCAGCATAAGTCTTTTACCTAGACTGAGCTATTTGAAGTCTTTCTCTAATGAGCTAGATCTTTTCTGTGGTATCCCTTACCATGTCTGCGCCTAGTAGTTGCTTCTCGCCAACTTTGTCCCAGCATAAAGGTGATTGACAACTTCTTCCGTATAATACTTTGAAAGGTGCCATCCGAATACTTGCCTGGTAACTATTGTTATAAGCAAACTCGACTAGAGGTAAGTGATCATGCCAGCTTCCACCGAAATAAATGATACAAGCTCGTAGCATGTCTTTTACTACTTGATTTATTCTTTTGGTCTGACCATCCGTTTAAGGATGAAAGACTGTACTAAAGTTGAGTCTCGTTCCCAACGAATGTTGTAGACCCTTCCAGAAGTGTGAAGTGAAGCACGGGTCTCTATCAGACACAATTGAAACAGACACTCCATGTAGTCAGATGACTTCTATGATGTATAAAGTGGCAAGAACATCGACTGACCATCGGCTCTTGATTGGCAAGAAGTATGCCGACTTGGTCAATCGGTCTATGATGACCCAAATTCCATCATGTCCTCCTCTAGATTTAGTCAGACCCATAATGAAGTCCATGCCGATATCCTCCCACTTCCACTTGGGCATATCTAGAGGATGTAGCTTACTGGCAGACTTTTGGTGTTCTGCCTTGACCTATTGGCACGTGAGACAGCGAGAAACAAAGTCTGCTACCTCCCATTTCATGTTGGGCTACCAAAAGGTTTGTTTTAAATTGTGGTACATCCTAGTAGATCCAGGATGAATAGTGTACCTTGATCTATGAGCTTCCTTTAATATCTTCTTCTTTAGTTCTAGACAATCTAGTACACAAGTTCTTTCTCGGAATAATAACCTTCCAACGAATGCTAGCTTGAAATCAGGTTGTTGTTCCATCTTGCCCTTGATTTCTACCAATACTGTGTCATTGTCTTGGAGTCCTTGTATTTATAACCCCTTAACCCACTCTCTCTCCCCATTCTCTCTTTCTTACTCTCTCACCTCTCTTCCTCTCCCTCTCTTCTCTGTGGGCGGCCGACCGTGGCAGGCAGGGATGAGGCGGCGATAGCTCGAGGGCGAGGATGGCGAGGACGAGTCGAGGATCAAGGGATGGTGGCGCGGTGAAGCTCGACCGTGACTTCGGGACGACAACGAGGGTTTAACAGCGTTTTCTTTGTGGATCGGCATTCATGGTGCGTGAAATCTTCGGTGGAGGTAGGGGGACGGAACCTTGACTCATGCACTTCCTTTCCTACGAGTTTCGTAGGCCGTGGTGAGCCGTGCGGGCTTATTTGGGCATTTTTGGAAAAATTCTATATTTTGGGGGTGTGATGATTTTTGGTCGACTTGAGGCCCGATCGAGGTTTTGATTGTGTTTTGGGGTTGTGGGAATGTCTGGGGACGAGTTCCCCTTGTTTTCCCCTTTGCCTGGGGGTGAATGGGGTGTGCAACAGCGTTTTGGGGCCGTTCCCGCCATTCTCAATTTTTTGGCATGAAAACGGTCCTAACAGGAGCCATTTTTGTGGCGTGGTCTCATGACATACTGCTTATTCTTAAAAGCGGTCAGAGCAAGACCATCCCAGAAGGTTAGACGGCCCAAGGTAGATCGCCTAACAGTTGAACGGCCAACTAGTGACCGTTTTAGAGTCACTAGTTTATCGATAGGTTTAGCGGTCGTGCGACAGACCGCCACACCCTACGCGGCCTAGAGTACGATCGTGTTTTTCCTTGGGGCCGACACGACCCCCAAGGTTAGGTTTTGACCATGGCAAGGTTTCCTACCATCTTTACAGTCACGTGGTGACCATCTAGGTTTTTGCACGGTCCTTTGGTGGACCGTATATATCTTGAACGAACTGGAGGGGACTGTTCCACTTTTCGTGTCTTTGGGTGGCTAAGCGGTCCAGCATTAGACCGTTTATCTCCTCTAGCGGCCAAGTATGGGACCGTTTGTCCTTCAAATGGTACTAGGATGGCTGTTTGTTTTCTCGTGCAGTCCAAAGTTTAGCGGTCCCACGAGAGACTATTTATCTCTCTGAGGCGGTCCCAAGGGGGACAGTGTATGCATTACATGGTCCAGGACTGACCGTGTACTATTTTTGTCAAACAGTTCGTGTAGCACTGTCTCAGTCCCTAAGGCGGTTCATAGGCAGACCGTTTGTCTCTTGGGTGGCTAGGAAGGACCGCCTATTAGGTTCCGTGCTTACCGTGGTTGTTTAAGAGTCGTGTTGGTCTCCGGTCGACCCGGCCAGCGGTTGACCTTTGACCTCGTGAATGTCCTGGACACCGTGGTACTCGTGTTTATGGTTTTGGGGGCATCTGGAGATGTCGAGTTACCTCGTTTCGCATGTCACCGTGATTTCAGACCTAGGGATTAGGCCGGATTGATGGCTCAGTGTTGTCACGCACAATGGTCCTGACCTCGAGTCTCGTGACTCAAGGACTGTTAGATTTATTAGGTCTAGTGGGCTACCCAGAGTCTGGTGGTGTCATGCCACCTATTACTCTGCATTTCACATGATGGGTGCGTGCGTGATTTTCAGTGTACACGTTCTGTGAGCCCCCACTAGTCGTAGCTTTCCCACAGCACACGTGTGCTGGCACACCTTGGTGTGGTGGTGTGGCTTACCTGAGAGAGACGATTGTTAGGTTGGTTACCGTAGGGCCCCCACGCGCAGTCGAGTCTGGGCTTCAGGGGAAGAACCAGCTAGAGGACAGGCCTAGGGCGTATGGTCTGAGTGTGCACATAGGGCTGAGGGCTTCGGGCCTGCGCTGATGAGCGCAACCTTAGTTAGTCCTTGTTAGTGCTACTAGTCACTTTAATGTCTTTGTCTCCACCTAGGGCATCGTAGCGAGACACGGGGGCACAGTGTAAGATGCCAGGGGACTCATCCGGCCTATTCTTTTGGTGGGTGGTACTCCCGTCACGTGACGTGAGTTGTTGTATCTTGGGTTTTCATTTCCCATCTACGAGATGGAGTTTTGGGTGTTATTTTCGAGAGCATTTCCGTAGCTAAGGTCTAGGGTTTTTGGTGAGCGTCACCGAGGGCTTTTTCCTAGATGGCGTGGAGCTCACGACCGCGAGGTCATGATTATGTTTTCAGACTATGTAGTTTCGGCTTGGGCCCTACTGTGAGGGCAGGTTTTCGCGACTGAGGCATCGTGGTGTTTTCCTAGTAGCGTGACTACGGCGGTTCGTGTCTAGTTGTCTCCTGACCGTGGGATCAGGATGTCAGGTGCGCGACTTGGTTGTCCCCCGACGAGAGACCGGGTCATGTTTTCTAGTACAGTAGGAGTAGCTGTAGAGCCGAGATTTTACCGACCGTCGTAGTTACCATTTCTGCTACTGTTGTTGTTGTTCTAGCTGTAATTACTACTTTTCGTACCGCCGTTGTTCTCGGTCGGGGTTCCGCGGGATCCCTACTGAGCTAGTGATAGGAGGCTTACCCCTAGTTTTCAGGTGTGGTGATTCTTCCTCGAGGTTCAAGGGCATTGCGTAGAGGTTTTTAGTTGCCAACTTGTTAGGTCGAGTGTTCACTTGGCATGTGGTACGTTTTACTATTTTAGACAGTACTTTCTGTTGGACTGGACTCTGTTGTAGTTAGTTGTTTATTTTTGTTAATTGATGAATTGTCCTGCTTTATTTCTTATTTCTATGTACACCACACCTATCCTTTTAGCCCTTCCGAGTCCTCCCGCTCGTGGGTGGCGGCTCAGGATTTGAATGGTTTCGGGTCTTTCTAATATCCAGATCTTGGGTCGCTACAATTGGTATCAGAGACAAGTTGTGGAAGTACATGGGAATTCGGGATATTGCAGTGATCAGAGTCTGTAAGGTCTAGTACAGTCAGCAGCTAGCATAGGGTTTCATGTTTATTTTTCACTTGGTTTCTAGCGTGAGAGCGTGAGTACGTGGCATTCGCGTTGTGAAGGTGGTTGTTGTCATCGTCGGAGTGTCAGCGTAGGGTCTAAGGATCGAGGTTGAGAGCTTTCTCCCTCATTGATTGCGGCCCCGGTTGTGCTGCGTTGGGCAGAGGTTGTCGGTAGGTATGCTACTGCAGTGTTGTGTTCGAGGGATCTACAGCAAGGTTAGGTGGCTAGTGAGGATTGTTCGTGGTTATGTGGCCATGAATGCACTCTGAGGGAGCTATTATTGGCGTTGGCCACTC
Source organism: Amorphophallus titanum (assembly GCA_024336825.1). Classification (NCBI taxonomy): domain Eukaryota; kingdom Viridiplantae; phylum Streptophyta; class Magnoliopsida; order Alismatales; family Araceae; genus Amorphophallus; species Amorphophallus titanum. Next base: position 54,505 of record JANBPO010004541.1, read on the forward strand.
TAGCTGAGGATTTATCCAGTCTCTGAGGTGTTGAGATTGTAGTTCGAGGTGACAGAGCAGGTGCTCTGGTTGAGATGTGCTCGGATGAGCAGGGGATCTTCTTGGATTGGGTTGTGGTTGACCTGGATCTGGTTCAAGATCATGTGGTAGTGACGAGCTTGCGACTCGAGGATGAATGTTGACGGGTGCCGACTATGGCTCGTGTTGCTGCTCAATACATGGTGTGTTGCGGTTCGAGAAATTATAGCGGTGGTGCATCGAGAGATGCTGTGATCGTGATCCAACAAGACACTTGGTGTGTAATATCCCAGATCCTTAGTGGATCTTTGCTTGGTCTTTATTAGGTCTTTTGGATCCTTTTTGGAGAGTTTCGGATAACTTTTGTAGCTCCCGAGTTGAGTTTTACGATCCATGTGGGTTTTTCTCCTGTATCACCCACGAAACCCTACGGTGAGTTAATTACTCACTTTATTGACTCGTGGATGACACTGCAGTGGTGCATGAATAACATAAAAAGATAATTAAATAAAATTAAATAATTTGAAAATAAATAAATGATAATAGAAAGGAACAAGTGCATGTCGAGATATCAAGTACTATTAGCCAGAATTTTCAATGAATGACCATATCAAGTCAAGTCAAGTCGAGTCGTGTCACGCAAGCAAGCAGGAATAACAGTTTTCATGAGAATGTGGAATGTCCTAGACTTAACACGGTAGATAGTACCGGTGCCAAATGTCACACCAAGTCATTCACCTCCCCGGGGATCTAGTACTTTTCGGGTGCTCCTCTCAGGACCAGACTGGGCCCTTCATTTGTTTGCCTTGGCATCGATTTTTATTTGGATCATAGATCCGAGTCTAGATATCCACGAATAATAATGGCCAGGAGTTCCAAGATCAAGTTCATATAATCAAGGAAGAATGCATAAGAATATTAATTTTTCTGGAGATTCCAAACAATAAGCTCCTTGATCAAGAGGAAAAGTCATTCAAGGAATGACTAGAATTGGTAATGCAATCAATAGACCTAGCAATAGGTCCCAATCTCGAGTTACCATAGCCTAAAGAGGCAAGAGCTCACACAACAATCGAAACTATGAAATTATCAATTTTCGGAAACTAGAAGATACACGGTCAGTATTGGACCGCTCAAAGGACGTACGGTCTAAACTGGGCTGCACATGACCAGAAGGACTTACAGCCCAAGAATAAGATAAACGGTCCATGTAGGGCCATTCGAGTGATGAAAGGTCTAGTACGATCCGCTCGTATACATGGATGGTCTGAGACAGTCTGTTCAACTAGGCTTAACAATAAATGAGAGATACACCCAAAATGGGCTCCGGGCTGCCATAAGTGGGGCAGAACTAAACCAGGGTCCAGCCCACTATCCACTGATCAACCTAGGGCTCATTGGGTCGATCAAAACGTGAATTGGTCGAAGATAGAATAAGGATAATCGACCATCATGGCTATTTGCTAGGGATGCACGGTTCATAATGGGCCTCCTATTGAGACACAAGGCCCATTTACGGCCATTCAAGTCTCAGTCGGTCCATATCAAGTCGTGGCTCACAACATAGCAATCCAAGCGGTTCAATCACGTGACAGATTCAGGCCTTGATGGTACAACCTGCCTGGCGTCCTAGTGGGAATCCTAGACTCGCGGGGACTTACGGAGGTCCTGTAATGAAGGTCCTAGTCCGACAGAAGGAATATCCGGCGGAGAGTCCCAACCATTACAAGGAAATGAGGCAATAACACAACGAAAACCAATGCAGCGATCAGTCAATTTTACCGGAGTAGAACGACTGTCAAATGATCCTAGTAACAAATACATATAATTATGTTTGAATTTAACTTATTGAAATAATAACCATAGTCTGCTGTCTGAGGAACACCCTCGCCTACTAAGCACCACAGCTTGCTCCGCTGATTCATAGCTTACAATGAAATTCAAAGAGAAAACGAAGAATCCAAAGAAAGTAGAAGCAGAAAAGAACAATGTAGCTCTCAATAGTGCAATTTGACTCTAGATCTGATCTAGAAGTCTGGATAGAACCCACTCGCCCAAACTCTTCTTCTTCCTCTCGCCCATTCTCTGGCACTCTATTTTTCTCAGAACAAACTCTCTAACTCTCTTTCTTTTTCTCTCTCTCTCTCACTCTCTCTTCTCCTCTTCTATTCTTGTTCTGCACGCTTCTCTAATCTTCTACGCCTCTTCTTCTAAATATTGATCAAAGGAGAGCCTTTTTATAGAGCTTTAGATTTAGGGTCCCACGGGCTCACGCTTCGAGGGTGTGGAGAGCTCGTTCTGGCCAAGAGGATTCTAGAAGAACCTTTCCACATGTAAGGTGCAGATGGTACGATGATCCACGTGGTAGAATATCAGAACGGTATTCACCTTGGATCACATGCCAATCATTGGTTCACTTAATCCTCATGAGCTCATGCTTCGGGCGTGACTTGAAGTGTTCACATGAGAGTTGACGCCATCAGCATCTTATGTCTTCCAGGTGTTCGACCAATCAACCTGGGTTGTTAACTAAAGAGATATCAATCATAAGCAAATGATAATTTCATATTAGGTATTTCGATCAGACTTATGTCAATAGAATAAGCAAGTAACCAGCAATGCTTAACTCAGATGCCTTAGCCTGTAAGAATAACCAATGCAATATATCTGAATAAGAAGATGAGTCTTAATGCATTATAGGTAGACCTTCATGAAGGTGCACCGACCTATCTCAACGATGGAAGCAAATTGTGCATCCACCTTGACAAAGATGCACTAACTTAAAGCTGTAAAGGTTAACAGATATCCATCGACTTCCAAAACAAGCATTGACCTTAGCTATAGTAGCTGCACAGACCTATATTATGCATGTGCATAGACCTGATGTCTTGAATTTATGTGTGCATCAACTCTGGTTTCTGAATGTGCATAGACCAAAAATGTGCTCGGACTCTAATTGTTGTATGTGCACAGACCGTGTAATGCATGTTAAGAAAGATGCATCAACCTTGCCTTTTGCTAAATGCAATATGCGTCGACCTTATCTATGGCCAATATAGATGTGCATCGACCTTATATAAGACCAAGGCAGATGTGCATCGACCTTATATAAGACCAATGTAGATGTGCATTGACCCTATATAAGACCAAGGCAGATGTGCATCGACCTTATATATATGACCAATGCAGATGTGCATCGACCTTATATTTGACCAATACAAATGTGCCTCGACCTTATATATGATCTCTCTTGCCCCTGCACTTGGCCGAGCAGAGAAAAGAAAAGGCCTTTGTGCATACCCAAAGCATGGCCAAAGTAGCAACGATGTTGCACTAGAGGAGATTGGCTATAGCTCACCGTGTAGTGTGTGAAAAGCCCATGCTCAAGGATCACTCTCAACAATCGAGGAAAGAGACTGGACTCCCACCGCGGTCCTATCCCTAGCCTAGGGTGCTGCAGAATCGAACTAAAATTTTTGACTAAGCTAAGACCTAAACCACTCAGACGCGTTGAGGAACCAGTGTGTTAACCATGCGCAGGAAATAGAAATGATAGAAATAATAGCATATTCTTACACAAAATAAAGATGCCTTGCAAATCCATGGCATGAAAGGAACATCCTAAAGTAATATTGATCAACAAGCTTTGTATTCCTTTCATGATAGGACAAGAATAGAGAGGATGACAAGGATCTGAAGGTTCCTTGACATGAAGGAATGGTAGACACCATACTGGACGGAGAAGGATAAAAAGGAAGAGAGGTGAGGGCTAGAACTCCATCGCTAGGGCTCGAAGACCCTAATAACAAGGAACAGGCTACAGAAGAACTAGAGATTAACTGAGATCAAGATAGGCTAAAGCCTCAAAAATAGCAAGAAAAAGGGTGAAAACCCTAGAAGGGTGATAAAGAGAGAATAGAGAAACAAGGGTGAGATTGCGGCAAAGATGAGGAAGAAAAGGAGGAACCATCTGACGGAGTCAGAGAACAATCATGGGTAGAATCTAAAAATTCCAGATTAGATGGAAGGAGATCCGCAGGCTCCGGGTGAGAAGAGGAAGAACTAGAAGATGCCCCGAAATTGGGATGATAGGAGGGCTTGGGCTGAGGCCTAGACTTGTAAAAATAAAGAAAATCCAGAGGATCTGGATGAGAAGGAGAGGAGAGGGGGTTCATGAACTCAGGAAGAGAGGAAAAATCATAGAAACAAGAATAGAAGAGGGCAAGTACACCACCCAAGGGTGGGAGCTGAGCAGAAGAAATTGTGAATGGAAGGGGAAAGAAGGAGAAGTGATCCCCTAAATGCACAATCGATGGCCTTTAAACTTGTACTGCCGTCGCTTCTTGGCCCAAATATCTTTGCAATGGACCCGCTTGGCACGGGCTTGGACCTTCTAGCCTCTTGACTTACAATATCTTCTCAAATAATGGGCCCATCTGACAGACGGCCTAGCCCGGTTATGGACATGCAGCTTCATCGGGACGGTTGCCCCTAGACACCCGTTGTTAACAATATGCTAACACTCTTGAACATGTACCTCCTTGGGATGAAGAACAGGAATCCATAGAGTCTTGTCACTTGGCACAAGGACCTTGAGATTCAGCAACTCCACTCGGCAATCAGACTTGAAAGAATTTTGGGCTAAAAATTAGATTTGAGGAAATTTTATAATTTCCTTTTTCTATTTATTTCTTAACCTCTTCTCTCCTCCCTCATGTGCTCATTTCTCTCCTTTTATTCTCTCTCCTCGTTTCTCCTCTCTCGCAGGCGCGTGACCGTGGTGGAGCTGGGTGAGGTGGCAATGGCGTAGAGCTGACATGGTGTGTGATGGCGTGAAGATCGGAGCGTGGCATTGGCGCGATCCCATCCGTGGATTCAAAGTCGGCGTGGGTTGCTCGTGTGATTATTTTCAGCATTTGGTGGTCGTTTCGGTGCGCGATAACTTTGGTGGAGGTAGGGGGATAGATGTCCTACTCTTTTCCTGCATTTTCTCACGATTTGGAGCTGAACGGTGCGTATACAAGCAGGTTTTACTTTGTTTAGGGCGATGCATGCTTCGAAGGGTGTGGGCCGAGTTTGTCATTCCAGGCGACGATTTTCAGTCTAGTTGGTTTCATTTGAACCCCTGGCATGTCTGGATGCCATTCCCGTTGATTTCGTTACGATTGGCCTAGATTTGGGGCTGGTACGAGTCTGGTTTCCCTTGTGAGTCATTTTGGGTGAATTCATGGGAATCGCCCATTTGATAGTCATTTTGTGTGTGGTTTGATCCCTTCCAACTTGTGGAAGGATGATAATGTGATTTTTGATGTATCCCCAATGTTCTGGAGATGATTGGGGCATGGACTGGGGTTTTCCACTGATTTTCCTGGTTTTTGGGTTTGGTATGGTAACGCAAAACTCCCAGGGGTCGTATCTATTAACGCGCTATATCATGCGACCGTGTTCATCTAAGAAGATGAACATTGGGGCGGTGAGGAGGTAAGGGATGCGATCCAAGTGTTGGACCCGATCCTAGAGAATGCCCTCAAAGGTCTCCACTGTGATCTTGATTAACGCGCTCGAGTCTTCAACCGCGTTCTGTAATTAATGCACTGTAGGCTATGACCACGTCTATTAACGAGACCCTAGTGTGTGCCGCGTCAACACGTTGATGGGTAGTAAGGGTTGGACACGTTATGTTGGCATTGCGACGCATCCTTTGGACACGTTTATCATTGCGACACAAGTGTGCACCGCATTCATGTCCTCTATTTTCGGGGTATTGTTTCTGTTGTCTCGGGCTTCGGTGAACCCAGTATTCAATGCCTTCTCGACGTTTGACTTGATGGATGCCTTGGGTGTTCCGTGAGAGTCAGATCTGTGTGTCAAGGGATCCCAGAAGACTGGTCTCATCCCAAGCAGTGTTCGGTGTTTTCTCCATTTTTATTGGCTTGACTTCGACCCCTTGGTTAGCCTATTGTACGTGGATGTCGTGGACGTCCTATGAGGGCTGTGACCGTGTTATAGGGTGTCCCTCATTCACCCCCTCGGGCCCATCAAGTCACCCATTGTGAGTCCGTCTGATGTCGTACCGGCACAAAACCTTGCCCTTCGGAGTGGGCGTCTATTCTAGAGAAGCTATCCCACTACTGGTGCACCTACACCCAACCCTCCAGTTCTGTCATCAACAGTTGAACCAGAAGAGGCAGACCCATTACCTGGGACGCGGCATGACTTGTTACAGCACTTGGACTGAATGCCTGCCAAGATTTTAGTTTTGGAATTGATTAAGTGATCCCCGTTGCACCAAGATGCTTTAAAGACTTTTCTCCAAAAGGTCATGGTCAGCGAGGACATGGCAGTGGACAACCTTCCATCGGCCCTAACAACGCTCACAAAAGGGCCGGCCATCACATTTTTTGAGATCGAATTGGCATCCCCAGAGGCACGCTAAATGCCGCTCTGCATCTCCATCACCTTGAATAAGGTGGCTATGAATGCGGCTTTGGTTGACACTGGGGCCTCTATAAATGTCTATCCACTCAGCACCCTATGCGCCTGTAATATTTCAGAAGAGTTACTGAGGCCAACTCCAACAACAATAGCAGCTTATGATAATTCAAGGAGAGCATGCCATGGGGTGATCACCATTTAAGTCGAGCTCGGGCCATTGACGATGCCCGTAGAGTTTTATGTGTTAGATATTAATCCAATGTTCAAAGCCATTCTGGGTCATCCGTGGATCGACAGCCTTCATGCCGTACCTTCTACCGCCCACCAGTGCCTCAAGTTCCCATTCCAGGGGCGGGTGGTAAAGGTTAAAAGCATCTCTGTGGTACACTCTGTTGAAGCTATCTCCAACAAAATTCTGCCGACTCTCTGGCCAAGCAACAAGCCAGTATTGTCTGTGATGGACTTGGATTTTTCCTCGGCATATGTGCCATGCAAGCCCACCACTACACCAGTTAATGTCAAAGCCAAGTCCAAAATAAGAGATCCCAAAGGCTGGAATATGATACTAAAGCTTGGCTACTAGCCAGGCATGGGTCTCGGTGCCCAACTATAGGGGCAGACCAAGCCCATCCCAAGGGGCAAGAAAATGAATAGAAGAGGCCTCGGATACTGAGAGTTGCCCTTATCAGCTTTGGGAGATTCAGGGCCATTGACGTGGAATTACCGTCAACATTTGGTAAAGGGGCCACTACAGCCCGGTACTCTGAAGACACCATCTTGCCAGGACCAGAAGGAATTTACTACCTGTATAGTGTCCAGACTACGTTTACTGTCAAAGGGGCCAGTTGACGATGCTGTTGATTGTTCTGATACCTTTGCCAAGCCATTTCATGAAGAAGAAAATCAAAGAAAAACCAAGGTGCGGGTTGTGAAGTATCCACATTAGAACCCAGCACAGCGTCTATCACCATATTCTGATAGAACTGAAGAACTAATGAGGGATATATCTTGCGATACTTCGACATGAAGTGCATCCAGTTCTCTTGGGAGTTAAGGAGATCATATAGCTCAGGAACAAAATGAAACACATCATTGAAATCGACAGCTTGGGGTCGCATGATTGTTTAAGGGTAGAGTGTAGAGAATACAGCGCCGTAAAGTACCTCATCATGCGAGAGCTTTGTCCGTGGTTCTTTGTTCTCTTCAGATGGAATGGGAACAGCTGGAGGTGCTTCATCTTCAGATTCTGATGGAGAGGGCTTTTTAGCAACCCGACGCTTTGGACGCTTAGCAACAACCGGTGGAGGGGCTTCATCCTCTGCTGCGGACGGTGAAGCTTTGTTGGTGGGTTGATGTCGTGGTCGCTTGGCCATACACTTTGTCTGCGGAGCCATTGAAGAGCACAGATCTTGAGTCGCTAGAAATCACTCTCTCTCCTTGAGAGGAAGGTGTACAGTCAGTGGGGAAGGGGTTTCCCTCCACTAGTCAGAGGATCACTGCACCTTAGTGGGAAGAAGAACCTGCGCCCTTGATGCTCGCCAAGGAGGGGGCGGCGGTAGCTGCAGTGGTGTCTGCTGGAAAGAGTGTGTGGAGAAGGGGGAAGAAATAACTAGGCCCTTTGGGTAGAAGATGTGCAGCTAGGTTAGCAAGGGGATGCCTTTAAGTGGGTATCCTCGGTCAACAAGTAGGTTCAAGTGGGGTTTGACTGGGTACACAAAGGATATGGGTAGACAAGCCAAGAAAGAGTGGGTCGACCCTCTTTTGAGATGGGTCAACCCCCTTAGCATCCCAGAAATGAGAACATGGCAAATTTTTTAGTGGAACAGGATGATTTGGCCGACTCATTGGACCATTGAAAGAATGGTTTTGGTAAGACAGAAAGTGGGTCTGAGTGAGAAATGCTATAGAGAAATCCAGAATAATTATTTTAAGACCTTCTAACCTTATCTAAGCAAGGAACTTGGTCAAACTATCATTCCACATAGAAGCTAGCACCTTATTTCAAGCAACGAAGAAGAGGCTTTCAAAGAACCAAAGAAGGATTTATGCATGAACACCAACGCTGGTGGATCCATGTAAGGTTATTATTCAAGCACGAATAACAGAAGTAAACTTTATTATAATATGCATTGCACATTGATATGCATGTGCACGAGGGAGATTAAGTGGATAGTTTTTGAACTTAGAATCATTCTTTATGAACTACAGTGAGTGGGATGCAATGAGCATTTTATGCACTGTGGTGAGATGCAATGGCATATGAACACGTGAAGGAAAAAATTTGCACATGTCCATTTCGTTATTACAACCTTCTTTCTTTATGTCAAAGACCAGAAGCTACACAAGACGTTCATTTCGTGAGTGCGCATCTTCCTGTCAAGTGTGAAGAGCCTTGCATCTCATCTCTCATATCATCTTGCACGACATTTGGTTCTCTATTTTTGAAAATAGTGGTGATCTATTTATCCCCCTCTTCTAGATCACTCTCTGCATTTCTATCAAACCTCTCCCGAGGCCCCTTCTCCAGATCAACAAACAAACAAAGAAGAGCGTAAAACCAATCAAATAGTTGCACTGAAAACTAGTAGATAGGGAGAAGGAAAGGTAGACAGAGGGATGAACAGAGAGAGAGAGAGGGAGGGAGGGAGAGGGCCAGGGCAGAGAGAGCAAAACGTGAAAGAGAGAAGGAGAAGAAGGAAGAGAAAAAAAACTAAAAACAAATCGAGGGATGGGAGGAAGTGAGAAACCTTATAGGGAGGCTGCCGAACGCCAATCGTGGTAGATGGAGATTGCTCACCCCGAAAGCGAAGGTTTTATGCCTCCCCGAAATCTTGCCCGACCGCTTCAGATGACTGGCGTACGCCTTCGTGAACTCTTTTTGCGAGACATCTTTCACGATCCTCGCAGCCTCCATGGTCGATCGTCGCTGCTCACATGTGGGCGCCTCGATGATGGCATGACGGGATCCAAAAATGCCAAACATGTGGTGAGAGATCTTAGCGGCCGTAGGGAGGAGTAGGGCTACTGAGGGTAGTGCCATTGGCACACGCAAGCAGTGGCTTTGGGGGAGTTGTCGACTAGTACAGGGGCCACCAACAGTGGTGACAGTGGTAATGTGGCACGACCAGAGGGGGAAAGGTGAACGTAGGACTCCCAGGAGCATCTGGCAGGGTGTGGCCTACGTAGAGACTCTCAATGGTGCCTTATTGTGAGGGAGGCAGAGGCCAGCAAGTTCCCATCGGTGCAGCAGCAGCGGCAAAACAAGAGGTCAGAGGCGAGGCCAGCGGTAAGGGATGGTTGTCACGCTTGGCCTCTTTCGATCGGGCCTTCATGTGCAGTGATTGGGTTGGAGGGAGGGAGAAGAAAGAACATTCAGGGGAAGTGGAAGGTGAATAGTAGTAGAAGGGGGAAGAAGAATACGTAGCGGAGAAGAAGAAGAAGACGTACCGGGGAGACATAGGAGAGGAAGAAGAGGGTGACGATGGAGGGGTGGAGCGCGGGTTAATGGCCGGTGATGCTGGCAGGATATGGAGAGTCCGCAGCAGGATAGGAATTGGGACGAGAAGGGGTGCCCAGGGAGTTTAATTCTAGATGATTGTAGTTGCAACTAGCGCGAGAGTATATGGCTCCATGCTACATTTTTTGGGGGGCATTTTTAGTAAAGTTCTCCTTTCTCGTACGATTATTTTGAGGCAATTTCGATATGCCCCCTTACAATGTTTTAAACAAAGCTTTTTTTAATTTATTAAGGGTTAACTAAGGTTAAACAAGAGATTTAACATAAAGCTAACCGTTTGTGATGGGAAGGGTATTTTTGTCAGTATCACAATGCAGTGAGATTATTAAAAATAATATGAAAATAAGATAATCAATTCTACAAATAAACTTATCGTAAGTACATTCACCGGAATCCCATCTTCTTATGAACCCTAATTCATGGGGTCTGTACGGAATCGCCGTTGTTGATGTTAATCGTATAGTTTTAATTTTACTTTGAGGTTAATAAAAAATTAGCGGCTGAGATAAATCTCACCATTCATGGTTTTCACCCGATCCCAGTTTGACATCCGAGGGCCCACATCTGTATGGGAAATCGCGTAGTGGGGGAATTGGATCCCCTCCAAAAGGGCATCGAGCCCCACCTACCCACCCATATCCGTATAGAAACCCGGATAGTGGATTATTGGATCCGGTCAAAACGGCACCGATGCTCACGCACCACGGTCAAGTAATTGGAAGCAGCGCGTGCGGATCCATGCGGGCCCACATAACCCTTTCGCCGCTGCTGCTTCTTCGTCTGGTCAACAACGCCGACCGCCCGGCAAGTCGCGTGCGGGTCCCACGGTTCCCCTCATCCATGCCTTCCTTCCTAGAATCATCGTGATCTTCTTCTTCCTCTTCTTCTACTCCTCCTTGCAGCAGAAGCTTTCAACATGGAAGGGGTGGAGCTCCAGCTGAGAAGCGGCATGCGCAGGTCGAGCAGCTCCGAGCCCCTGCTGCAGGAATCCGCACCGTCCTCCCACTGCATGGCCGCGGTTGCAGCTGGCGAGGAGGTGACGGGGAAAGCCGCCTACCGCCGCGAAGAGGAGGCGATGATGGCAGGCGTGAAGGAGCAGGTGGTGGTGGTCGTGGTGGCGAGCCAAGAGAAGGCTCCGTCTCCGCAGACGGTTGTCGCAAAAGGCGTCGACGTGAGGGGGAGTTCTGAGGGAATAGAGAGCAAGGAGGGACAGACGAGCTCTCCGGAGGTGGGGGAGGAGCGGGAAAGGGAGAGAGAGAAGGGGAAGCAGAAGAAAAGGTGGTCCTGGTTGCCGGATCCAGAGAAGAGATGGCCTGTCCAAGGATGGTAACCAGACTGGTAAATAAGACCTCTCTCTCTCTCTCTCTCTCTCTCTCTCTCTCTCTCTCTCCGCTTATTCGACGCCGAGCCTTGCTCAGCTGAATACAGCAAATTGGGAGATGGCGGCGAAACAGCTGTACTGGTTAGAATTATTTTCAGATGAACTTGTGGATATGTAATATTCCGGAAAGCAGAGATTTTTACATATAAATGACTGTTAAAATTAAAATTACAAATTTATCGTCCTTGTATTTATGCATATAGGCGAAACAACTGATCTTACCTATATGCAACAACCACCCGGGGGGGGGGGGACACGATCCCACCTCCAACCTCCCATAGCTGTAGTAGCCGACCTTCCCCCAGCATGCTTGTTCCGTGGCAGCGGACCAACAGTGAAAAGCGTCTATGCCAAAGAAGAGGGACACCTCGCATCCCTTTTGTTCCACGAAAGCGGACCAACTAGGGACACCTCAGATCCCTTTTGATCCGCAAGAGCGGACCGACGGGGCGCCATGGAGCAACGAGATTCGCCCATAATAGGAGCTGACCCAGCACACTGGCCATGCCTACAAACTGGAAGACGAGCTCTGCTGCCCCGTCTGACGCCCTCTCTCGATGGTAAAACACATCCCTCAACTTAGGGAAGCGCCTCATCATGTACCTGCAAGTGCAAAAGGGACGGTTACTACTACACAACAATAAGACGACGGAGGAAAACAAGCGAAGGAGAAGGGAGTACAAGGCCATCTATCATCCTCTCAAAGATGAAACTTATCTGGCTCAAGGAGTAAGACTCCCCAGCCGGCGTACAGGCAGTTGACCTTCTCTAAGGCCTCATGCCAGTCGTCCAAGTACCCGTTCCAGTATTGCTCAGAAATGGGACCATTCACCCCCAGTTCCAGCCACGGCCGCCAAGGAGCCAGTGGAGGGTCCTTCTTGAGGATCAAGAGTTGGCGGCGAGCCTGCAGGGATTCGTCGTCTGATGAAGTGCCAGACTCGCCCGATGACATCCCACTGGAATGCTCTCCTCAAAGCTTACTACTTCAAAGATGGTCTCAAGGATACCCTGAGGGCCACTATTTATAGGGAAGTGGAGTTCCCGAAGGCATGAGAACTCCTACCGCCCCAAGCAAATCTCTGGAAACCAAAGTGACGGGTCCTCGAAAGTTGCACCCTTTCAAAGTCCCCTCAGAAGCACTGTTTCGTATCTCCAGAGGATCTCGTAGCCGTTTGAAAAGGAGGGAGGTACACAGAAGAGATTTTGAGATTTGTGAAACAAAGGCAAGATTTCCATTCCAGAGCAAAGAAGTCTACATAAAGGAAACTGCCACCTAGGCAGAAACGGGGGAAAACATCAAAAAGAGTAAGTAGGGGCACCCATCTAAGGGTTCAGCCTAAGTACATCGTCATGTGCCCTAGTCTCATCGGGCTCACGTGCATCCGCAGCCCCAGTGGGAGGTGAGTCCTCGTCCAGGTTCACCACCTGGCCCCTTACCTCCGAGGTGTCCGCTGGTGCTCGCTCTTCAGTCCTCGGCACCGGCACCGGCCTCTCGGCTCTAGCATCCTCAGGTTCCCCCTCACTATCGTCAGCCTCCTGGCCATAAGGAGACGAACGGGGAGGGAGTGAGGGGGGCGCGTGACCAAGGCTATCCACAGTGGCCTTCACGGTGGCACTCCATCCCTCTTGGAAGCCACGATCACGAGCCGGCCCGTAGAACTCCAAGACCACCTCCGTTAGCTCGTCTCGGTAGGCCGAAGAAGAGTGGAACCGTTCCACTGTCTCCTCGCCCGCTACCGACATCGAGGAACGTAGGGAGGCGATCTCCGCTTCAACCTCCTAAGCACGGATCTTCATGGCCCAAAATTTTGACGCTAGCTTGGCATCCCGCTCCTTGGCGGTGTCAGCCTGTGACCGGAAGTGGTCCCGGTCGTGCTCCATACCAGCAAGGGCCAGCCCCTGCTGGACCGACTGCCGTCGGTCCTCAGCACGAGCCGCCTCGGACTCCCCCAGGTGCCCCTCAAGCTCCACCTGAGCGGCCGGGCTAGACTCCAACGTCTAGACAAGCTTCTGGAAGTAATACCTCCATGCGTCAAAGGCACTAATGACGAGGTGCGCACTCCTTGCGGCAATTGCAATCAGCTCCTTCTCAACACTAGGGCCGGTCGGACTGGAGAGTTCGAGCCAGAGTCCGGTCTTACCCATGAGATCAATGATCGACATGATCCCAACCAACCCAGAGGCCAAGTCCCTAGGAGGAGAAGCGGGGCTGCGCTGAGGAGATGCCAGTGGAGAAAAGGCATCGGTGCCCCCCACCACCGAGGCCTGACCCTTGTCCTGCCCCTGTGCCGCGGGAATCGACGTAGAAGCCGCGGCCACCGACCCCTGGGCCAACGGTGGTGGTGGGATCCCAGAAGACAATGGCTCAGATGAAGGGGGCGACGGGGCGCGACTCCGAGCCGAAGGGCAAGTCCTCGCCCTTTTTCGCGACCGATGCCGGGTGTCCAGTGCCGCCAAGTCATCGTTGGTCAGGACGACATGGCTGCCACCGGCCATATCGGACCCTTCACCAGCTGAACCAGGGACTCCTTCAGGGAAGCTCCGTCGAGGGCTAGGGCCCCCACTCGCCACAGATGTTGCTGGTGAGCCCACAAGAGGAACGCCAACCGGGACCGGGTACTATAACCTCCCTGGGGCAAACACAACTTCGGTATGGGGGGCGACGATGGACACCTGACCAGCCCCTAGTGCCACGTGATCCATCGGGCGAGGAATGTTCCGCGACTGCCAGACAATCTCATAGGTCCAACCCTGCACCTCAGTTGCCCCTGAAACGAGAACCAAATCAATCAAGCACCCCTCGTGAAGATAGCAGTATAGGAAACAAAAAAAAGGGGGGGCCAGTACCCTGCGGTAATGGGAGGCACAACCCCAGCTCCCGGAGCAGTGTCGGAGTCAAAGCGAAATTTGCATCCCCGAGAGGATACCGCTCGATCTCCTTCAACTTTTGGCAGTCCTCGGCCCTAAGAGAGGGCCTCCTATCCGGCCAGGTGCGGCGGGAGCCTCTACGCATCCATCTATCTGAAGCCTCCTCCCAGTCTTTCTACTTAATGAGGTATACGTATCGCTCCGCCCAACCCTTGTGGTTAGAGGCGGCACGGGAGACTTTGATGAAGTGCAGATTGGAATGAGACTTGAAATAGGCAAAGTAGGTGTCAGTCGGACAACTCTGAAGAAGGAAGAAGTGTCGAAACAGATCAACGGTCAGCTCCACCGATGCCCGATGGCATGAATAGACGAACCCACAAAGGATGCTGTAAGAATTGGGGGTTATCTCCCCAAGATTCCATCTATAGTAATGGAGGACCGACACAATGAAAGGGTGGATTGGAACACGGAAGCCCACCTGAAAGGAGGCCACCGAAATCATGATCCCACCAACGGGATAACTTATTATCTCGTCTCCCACGGACAGGAAGATGATGTCGTACTCGGGAGGAATCTGGAAAGCTCCCCGCAAGCCATGGATCACCATGTAGGCCATCATCGGTGAAAAATTGGGCCGACTAGTGCCGGCACCCGAAGTGTTGGGCACGCCACCTCGGCCACGAGGCGCTTCTTCAGTAGAAGAAGAACTGGCTCGAGAGACTCCTCTACGCAGAGGCATGACTACAGAAGATGAGAGACAATGGAAAAAGAAGGGTCCTCATCGAGCCAGGGGAGGAAGGCGCCTACGACGAGCACGGCAGCCGGCAAGATGTGGATGGAGATAATGGGGAGACCATGTGAAGTCCTGGACCCTTTTGGATCCTTATTTTCAGGTCTCGGACCTACTTTCTTGGAGCGTTCGGCTCTGTCATGTCTGGAATTTCATTTCTGACATCTTTCGTGTTCGGATCGGAGCAATCCGGAGTTGTTTCGGAGGTCTGGAGGTGTTCCGTGACTTTTCCCGCCCATTTTTTCGATTTCCGACCTGGTTTTCGGCAAATCCTTTCAAAGAGACACTGTCAGATCACCCTGTCATAGGCCTTCTCAAAATCTACCTTCAAGACCAACCCTTTCTATTTCTGTTATTTTATAGCAAAAATGCACTCATAAGCCACCAAGAAGCTATCCAAGATATGTTTGCCTTTGATGAAAGCACCCTGGTAGTGACTGACCAAAGCATCCATGACAAAAACAAGCCTCCCAACTAGAATCTTGGTGATGACCTTATAGGTGCTATTGAGCAAGCTGATGGGCCTGAAGTCTTGGAACTGATGAGCATCCACCAATACGGTTTTATTAATGCCCCCTAAGTGTGCTCTCCCTTACTGAAACTCTCTCACAGCGGCCAAAAATCCTCCTTAATAATCCCACGGCACTTTTAAAAGAAGATTAAGGGGAACCCATCTGGGTAGGAGCTCTATCCCCAGCAAGTGCCAACACCGCCCTATGAACCTCCTCCTTAGAGAAGGGCAACGAGAGACGTGTCCTCTCCTCAGGGGAAAGGCAAGGGAGAGGGCCATCAGCAATCCTCGATCAGTGGAAAGAATCCTCAGCAAACAACACGGAGTAGAAGTCTCTCGCCTGCTCTCTGAGAACGGACACCCACCTTAATGCAAGAGATGGAGTTGACCCTCCTCCTTCCCGAAACAAGCCACTAGAAGAACGTCGTATTCCTGTCACCTTCTTTGATCCATCTATCTCTGGAATGCTACCTCCAGTAAATCTCATCTCTAGCCAGTAGGTCATCAAGTTGCCTCCTCAAAGAATCCCCCGAAGCCCTGTCATCCTCCTCCAAGAGGCTTGCCTCCTCGAGGCTGTCCAAGCCTGACAAATGGTGAAGAATCCAATCTTTGGCCACCTTCTCAAGGAGGATTTTATCAGAACCCCAAGATCGGAGAATCTGCCCAATATGCTTCAGCTTCCTCACCAGAGTGCCCATAGCAGTGGAGCTTGGATAAATAGCGCTCCAAGCTCCCGCAATAGTCTCCATGAAATCATCCTCCCTGAACCAGACTTGCTCAAACCTGAACCTATGAGCCCTGCCATTGTCTCTACTAGTCTTCAGCAAAATAGGCTTATGGTCCGACACAGACCTAGCCAGCCCAATCACTTGAGCGTGAGGAAAATGATCCTCCCAGTCAAAAGAAACCAGGAACCTGTCCAACCTGGAACATGAAGCAACAGATCTACCACTTGACCAAGTAAAGCAACCCTGAGCCATACCTAAGTCCACCAAATCAACATCATGGATAAAATCAGAAAAGTCCTCTATCTCACCAGCAATAGAAGTATCACCTGACCTCTCCCACGGCGCTACAACAACATTGAAGTGCCGCCCCCCCCCCCCCCCCCCCCCACCCCCCCCCACAAACAGGAAAAGGAGAGGCGCCTCGCTCTGCTCCCAGAACCCGCAGGCGCAGCCTTCTCTCTCTCTCTCTCTCTAAACCATAGCTGTCGCACCATCCCCCTCACCACGTCGTCTGCCCTTCTCATCACATGCACGAGCCCTCCCTCTCCCACTCTTTCTCCACCTGCTAACTTCTCCCCACCGCGCTCTCTTATCACCCATGCGCAACCACCTCGCCCACACCGTGTCCTGCTCTCCCTCCAACCTCTCTAACCTTCTCTCTCTCCGCAGGCACTCTGCTACCACCCCGCGCTCGCTCCAGCCTCCGGCGACCTCTGGCATCCCCCTTGCCAAGCCGCCGTCGCCCACCTCTGCCCCCCTCTCCACACACGAACCCCTCCTCTGCCTGCTCCCCTCTCTTATTCACCTGTCCACTCCCGTCCATAGCCCCTCACCCTCTCGTTCTCTCTCAACCTCTCTTCCCATCCCCCATTCCCTCTCACCCTCTCTAGCCGGCAGGAACCCACAGCCAGTAGCAGGACTGGCAGTGGCCTCGGCTATCCCTCCCAGAGCACCGTCGCAAGCCCCACCGTCTCCCACGCTCTCCACCTCGTCCAACTACCACCTGCACACCACCGCGGCTCCCTCTTCAACGTACCCGACCCTCACTCTCCCTATGCGCCCCTCTCTCACATACACTCGCTGCCCTTCTTCGATCTCTCTTTCCTTCTCCCTGTACGCCGTCCGCGCCAGCTCTTCTTCCCCTCCCCATCCTCTCCTTCTCGATTCTCTCCCTCTCTCTCTATCTCTCTCTGACACTCCTCTCTTCTCCCTTCTCTCTCCCTCTCTACCCCTCCCACCGGCGGCCCTGCACCCACACATGGCTCACAGCCAGCGAGCCCCCCTCCGCCGCCGCGTCTCTCTTCTCTCTCATCCCGTCTCTCTTTCTCTCTCTAGAATTCCCACCGGACCTCCCCTCTGTGCCGCGGCCACCCTCCCCCGTCGAACCCCGTGATCTCTCTCCTTCTTTCCCTCTCTCTAACCATGGCCCTCTCCTCCCTCCGTGTTAATCTCTCTCTTCTCTTTCTTTATCTCTCTTTCTCTCTCCTCTCGCCCTCTCTCTTTCTCATTCTTCTCCGAGTTTCATTCTCTCTCTAATCCAGTGATCTCTCTCTCTTTATTTCTCTTTCTCTCCTCTCCGTCTCTTCTCTCTCTCTACCTCTCTCTTTCTCTCTCTATCTCCCCACAACACACACGCATTTTTAAAATTTTTATTTATTTATTTTATGTTGATTTAAAAATCCACCTTTCTCTATTTATTTCTCTATCTACATCCTTCTATTGTCTCTCTCTATCTCCTTCTTCACTCTCTAACCCCTCCAAAGATAACGCAAGATAGGTGTCACCGGCTCCAAGACTAGTGAACAAGTTTTATTTGTTGCCTCTGCTTGACCATTGCCCTGTGGATAATAAGGAGATGAATGATGTAATGTAATCTTATACCTGTTGCAGAGGTCCTGAAGCTCTTGATTGATAAATTGATGTCCGTTGTCGGTGATGATGGAACTTGAAATACTGAGCCTGGCGATGACATTCTTCATGATGAATTTGCAAACTATTGATGCTTTAATCTTCACATAAGCTTCCGCTTCCACCCACTTGGTGAAGTACTCCGTCGCTGTGAGTATAAATGATTTTGATTTAGTGAGAAGGTTCGCATCACCAAGAGGTCCAATGATATCAAAAGTCCACATGGAGAGAGGCCATGGGGAGGACACTGGATGGAGTAAAGAAGCAGGAGAATGAATCTTATCGACGTGCAGTTGGCACTTAACACACCTTTGAACATAGATAGAGTAATCCTCTTCTAGAGTGGGCCAATAGAATCCTAGCCTAAGGATCTTCTTTGCTAACATCTGGCTATTGACATGACCCCCACAGACTCCTGAATGCACCTCTTCCATGACTTTCCATGCTTCATCATCATCGAGGCATCTAAGAAGAACATCAGTAAGACCTTTCCTATATAGCACGCCTCCAACCAGGGTGTACCTTTGGGCAACTCTCCTTATAGCCTTCTTTTCATCCATCGTGGCTTCTTTAGGATAGGATTGATCTTTACAATACTTTACAATTTCATAAAACCATGGCTTTTCCTCATCAGCCAATTCTTCTTCTAAGTGTAATAGCATGACCTCTTTATTCTCAATGGTCTCTCCTTCCATAACCTTCTTAAGAAACTCCTCTTTAACTTTAAGGAACCCGACATCCTTAATAGTAGGAGTGAGATGCCTATGAATGATGATAGAATGGAAGTTTCTTCCAAGAGGAAAAGACAAGGAGGAGGATAATGAAGCAAGAGCATCAGCTAGGATATTTTCATTGTGAGGGACATGGGCAAAGATCAGCTTGGAGAAGAGCTTGGCATAGACAGCTATGAGTTCTTGGTAGGGTTTAAGCTTAGGATCAAGAGTGTGACATTTGGTAAGCACTTGGTGAAGAATAATCTGACTAGCACCTACAATCCGCAAATGGGTGACACCATATAGATGAGCAGCCTCAAGTCTGGCCAGAAGAGCCTCATTTTCTGCTATATTCTTAGTGACATGGAATGTAAGCTAAAAGGCTTGTGGAATGGTGACTCCCTCCAGTGATAGAAGAACTATGCCGACACCCTTGTCATGAGAGTTCAGTGCTCCATCAAAATGTAATGTCCACATGGGATCTGAGGGTTGGTTGACAGACATTAGTTCCTCATCTAGAAACTCTGATCAAACTGGATCAAATTTCGTGATTGCATTATTTCCATCGTTATACCCAATTGGGCTAGCACCCAAATAGCGGTCATAACATCCTCTCCCCCTTAAAATAATTTCATCCTCAAAATTAAAATAAATAATTAAAAAATTCTAAGAAAAATTTACTCATCAAAAAGTTGAGGGTATTCCTGGTGCATCTTGCCCTCCGGCTCCCAAGTTGCTTCCTAGGAATGAGAATTCCTCCATAGAACTTTCACCAGCCGGATGGTCTTATTCCTCAATACCTGCCCCTTCCGATCTAGGATCTCGCTGGGCTACTCCACATAAGATAGATCTACTCAAACTTCTAGGGGCTCATACTCTATCACTTGCGAGGCATCTCGAACATATTCCCGGAGCATAGAAACGTGGAAAACTGGGTGCATATGTGCCAGAGCAGGCGAGAGTGCAAGTCGATAAGCCACATTGTCGACCCTTTGTAGAATCTCAAAATGCCCGATATATCTGGGACTGAGCTTACCCTTGTTTTCGAATTGCATGACTCCCTTGGTAGAAGACACCTTTAAGAACACATGGTCCCCTTCGGCAAATGTCAACTCTCTCCGCCGCTGGTCTGCATAACTTTTCTTACGGCTCTGGGCTGTGAGGAGTCACTGTCGGATCAAAGCTATCTTCTCTGAGCAATCCTGCACTAATTGCAGCCCGAACAGTCGCTTCTCGCCTGCCACATACTAGCATACCGGTGACCTACATGGCCGCCCATAGAGTGCCTTATAAGGTGCCATCTCGATGGCGGAATGGTAACAGAAGAGGGGTGATCTCGCACGATTCCTGAGCAGAGGATGATGACCACGGATGTTAGAACTGCAAGAAGGGAAATGGATTAGAGGTGCCCAGGGATAGCTCCGCAAGGGAAACCCTCCGATGCTTAAGTCAACAAATCAGATAGAGCTTTGGTACAAAGTAAAGGGATGGGAAGAGATGGAGGCACAAGATCCCTCTCCACCAAGTGGTAAAGTTGTTCTTGCTCAGGGTTGGTGTTGCTTAGTTGCCCTTACCTTCCGTAGGAGAGCTTCCCTGGTTTATATAGCGACTCATGAATGTGGGAGCCCCGCGAGCCAAGGAGTTTCAGGGGGGTTATGTCATCTTCGTGGACTCTTTATAGCATGAGGAGTCTTGATCTCCCCTCTTTATAGCACGAGGACTCTTGATCTCCCTGATCTTAAAGGGCACGTAACGGTCGCACGGATAAGCTTTCACCAGTCGGTCGGAGCATGGGGCACTAGCTCAAGGGGGCCTCCCGAGCGATGGGTGTAGGGCTCAGACGGGACGTGCTAGGTTCCCGAAGGGACCTTCGTGATCGATCTGATGCTCGGACTTCTGAACCCGAAGGTCGCCTAGGAAGCACTTGATCCGAGTGGGTTATTGGGCTTGAGTTACAGAAAGGGGTTTCACCGGTGGTAGCTTTGGGAGTGGTTCGGTACGACCCTAGTACGCTAGGCAATTCCTCGACCCAATTACCCTTGGCTTTGTCGAGTCTAGTCTTAATGCCTCTGAGGATGGTTTTGTTGGTAGTTTCTACCAGCCCATTGGCCTGAGGGTGGGCTACCGAAGTGAAGTGATTGCGAATATGCAAGTCGAAGCACTTATTCTTAAAATAAGTGGAATCGAATTACCGACCGTTATCACTCACAATCACTCTGGGGACACCAAAATGATAGATGATTGACCTCTAAACAAAACTCCAATCTACTGCCTCGATAATTCTGGCAGTGGCCTCAGCCTCGACCCACTTAGAGAAATTGTCGATGGCGACGATGACAAACTTCTTCTGAGCCTACACCATGGGAAAGGGGCCTAGGATGTCGATTCCCCACTGAGCGAAGGGATAGGGCTCGGTTAAAGTCATGAGTTTCGAGGTTGGCTGGTGGACTAGATGGTCGAACCACTGGCATCGATCGCATTTTCGTATGTAAGCTGAGCAATCGCACTGTAAAGTAGGCCACCAATAGCCTTGCCTTAGCTGGATCCTCGCAATAGATCTCCCTCCTTGGTGCATTTCGCAGATGCCTTCGTGGACATCTTCAATTGCTTGGTTGGTCTCTGGAGCATCAAGGCACTTGAGCAGGGGATCGGAGAAAGACCTTTGGTATAGGGTTTCATCAAGAAGGATGAAATGTCGAGCTTGATACTTTAGTCTCTGAGCTTCCCGAGGGTCAGGGGGCTCTTGGGAGTCTCAGAGCCAGGACATGTATGGGGCGTGCCAGTAGCTTGGAGTCATGCGTACAACTGCCACGAGCTCAGTTTCCACACTCGATCATTCTAGTTCCTCGAGGAGGACCGACTGGGTGCCCTTTGGGCTGATGGAGGAGGCCAAGCGAGAGAGGGCATCCGCTTGGGAATTTTATTCCCGAGCTATCTGGATTACCTAAAAACTCTCGAACAGTCGGGCTATCTCCTTTACCAACTGGAGGTATCTAACCATTTGCATTTCCTGAGCTTCTTAGTCCCCGTTGATCTGACTGGCAACCAGTTGGGAGTCAGTATAAATTCTGACTCACTTGGCCCCTAGGCGTCGCGCCATCCTGGCTCCAGAGATAAGAGCCTCATACTTAGATTCGTTGTTGGACGCCGAGAAACTGAATTTCAGGGCGTATTGTAGCTCTGCTCATTTGGGAGATCGGAGGAGAATACCAGCTCCGCAGCCGACCAAGTTGGAAGATCCGTCGACGTAGAGGTCCCAGGTGGGGTTCATCGTCGATGGGGATGCTTCGGTGGTCGGGCTAGTGCTATTCCCTATGAAGTCCGCTAGGGCCTACGCACAGTACCCACATGGGCACTAAAAAAATTCCCAGACAATCATGAAGATCCAATAAAAAAGAAGATCAAGGTGGTCATTTTCCCCAACAATCATAAAGATCCCATATATTTGTTGACGAAACAAACTAGGCGCGTGAAACATACTCCAATTTCCGGCCGCATTATGACTTATTCAATCAGATCAAGAAACATGACATTTCATACCACTTCCAAAATATCCCAAAATAAAAAAGGAAGTGTCCAATAAAAACTCAACGATTGAAACAAAATCATATGCTTCCATGTCCTGTTTCCAATAATATTTAGATGATACTTCTAGATTTCTAAACGTAAATATATAATGATCATACATTGTTCTATGTCATTTCAGTATCTTGAGTCCAACAGTTGAGAACACAAAGGGTTGAGGGAAGTGGAGGGCTCAAGTGTGAAGAGATGGGTGAGGTGATCGTCCCCTGAATAGGAGTTGTCCCTGCCCCCAACCCCTGTCTCTTCATTGAGAGGATGGCCCTGTTCAACCCCTATTTAAGGGTGAACTGGTGCACCCTACCTTCCATAGTTGTCAGGTCAATCTGTAATGCGAGGATGGGTCAAAGGTAGATCAGGCTCCACGCACTCCCTTCACGCTGCCTGCAGCTCCCGAGCCTTAATTCATCATGTTCAATTATTGTGGAAAGTTAATTACTAGTGTTTTAATCATCTTTACCGATCTTTAGGATGCAAGTGCATGATATGTGACGCGGAGCAAGTCTCGTAATGGACGTGGATCGAGGGCTTGGGACGTCGAACAATGAACTCGATTGGTGTGTTGTACGATGGCAATATTTACGTGGACGATGTTTGGAGTCGCATTGACTCATTTTCATTTTTATTATGTATTTTTATTTTAATTGAGTCTAGTTTTAGAGTAAAAAAGCTTGTTATCTTATTTTGGACCTTCTTTATCTATTAGGTTTGAAGTCTAATGGGCTTTTCATGTTTGCGCCTCTTCTGGGGTCATTTGAGTGCTTATGTAATTTTGGGCTTTGTTCTGGGTCAATTTTGTAAGGGGCCTTGGTCCCCTATAAAAGCTTCACTATAACCCTAATTTTGGAGGTAAGGAACAATAGCATGGAAAATTTGAGTGACCGCCACTACTTCTTCCTGTGAAAGGATGGGTGCAAAACCCTAATCCTTGGCTCGAAGCCTAGCCTCTGGTGCGAAGCTAGAACAATACCCCCTTCTTCCACCTCCGTACTCCATCTCTTTCCTCTTTTTCTTCTTCTGTTATGCAAATCCACCCCCCACCCCCCCCCTCGTACTCTTCCCCCAATGTACCCAGTAAAACCAACCCACACAACCACCCCACAGCCCCCCACCAACTTACCCAAGCCACCCCCCCCGAGATGGAGTTTGAGTAAATTACTTTTACAATTACATCTTAATGTGTGATTGTCTTGCGCTCTGATTATTTCTTACTTGCAAGAGGCTTACCATGCCAGCTGTTCACGTTCCTCGAGCTAGTCTTCCGCTATAATTAAAGGCTCGGGGCGTGACAAGCTCGCTGAGCATGAGGATGGGCCTGAGCTGAGGAGTAGCATTGTTTACCAGCACAGTGACGGCCTGAGACTCTGGGATAGGTACTCCCATCCTAGAGGCCATGTTTCTCCAACAGTTGGCAAAGTGAATGAAGTCCTAATCTGGCCTCATTTTTTCCATGACCAGATCAAATAAAGTGGGAGCATTTGAGGATATATGGCCGAAATGAGTGAGAAATCACTCGAAAACTATATCAAAGTTTAGGAGATCGATGGCCAGAAGTGAGGAGAACCATCGTAGAGCCTCGCCCTTGAGGGATTTTTGGAACAAATGGACCAGCAGGACCCGACCATGTAGCCCTTGGTGGGAGTCCATAAGGAAACCCGAAAGATGATGGTGAGGGTTGGTAGTACCATCGTACCTCCTGTACATGAGAGCCTTGAAACCTGGAGGGAAGTAAGCATTAGGGAGCTTGCAATATTGTGCCAGGGAATGAAGGCGCGAAGCCGGCATACTTTCGGCCACCACTTGCTGAATGTAGCTTTAGATTTCCTGTTTGAATGTGGGATCCACCCCGTTTGACGGCATGACCGGAAAGGGTTGAGGAGTCCCTAGGGAAGCCATGAAGTGGCTGGGTTGGAGTGGAGTCTCCAGCGGGGGTCAGCTAGAAGACCCGTGGAAGGGGAGTTGGACTCGAGGTGGTGTAGCTTGAGGGGAGACATGAGAAGTAGCAGGGCTTGATGCCACGTGGCCATCGTAACTAGCTCCTCGGGGGCATAGTAGGATAGCACGCTAATCAACTTTTGCTCTTCGTGCGGTGATAAAGTGGGTGCCCGAGGGCTGGTGTGATCGTGATCACTATGAGAAGATGCTGAATTGGCAAGGATGCCATCATTTTGTGTAGCCGAGAACATGCCTAAGAAGGCTGCCGGTGGTTACCATAGAGGATTGCCCCTGATTTCTAGTTCATGTTGAGGGACCAAGTGTAATACACTAGATTCTTATCAGATCTTTTGGATCCTTATTGGAGAGTTTCGGATCACTTTTGTGGGTCATGAGTTGAATTTTATGATCCGTGTGGGTTTTTCTCTTGTACAAGTTACGGAACCCTACAGTGAGCTTATTTTTTATTTCATCGACTCGAGGGCGCTACAGCTGCGATGTATTCTTTAAGAGGATCGTTTCGACTATTTTTTCATATTTTCCTGAATTAGTGGATTTTTGGCACAAAAATTAAAATTTTAAAAAAGGAGACCGCCAGGGGCCACTTGCGGCCTTGCGACTGACCACCACTCTCTGAGCAGCGGTCAGGCCAAGACCGTCTACGGGGTTCGCCGTGGCGGGCGTGTTGCAGTTTGAGGGTGACCGCCTAGGTCCCGCGGCGGTCTCGCGATTGGCCGCTATTCTCCAAATAGCGGCCATAGCAAGACCACCTGGTTAAGGTGCGGCCCAGTGGTGACCGCCCCTTTGACCGCCTGTTCCTGGTTAGTTGCGGTCTGATGTAGGCCGCCGATCGAGATTTGTGGTCCAAGGAGGGCCGCTAATTCGAGATTCGCGGTCCAAGGAGGACCGCCTTTCGTTGTGACGGTCTGGGGAGGACCGCCACCCTATTCCCCGTGCTAATTGTGTTTCGATTGCGTTGTGTCGACCCCCGGTCGACCCGGTTGTGACCTAGTGGTCGACTTTCAGTCTTGCGAATGTCCCGGACACCCCGGGGATTCTGTGTCTATGTTTTGGGGTGTTTGGAGGTACTGTACTACCTCGATTAGTGTGCCCATGGATTTGAGAGTCCGAGTAACTCCACGTGTTCCGGGCTTTTGTGTTACGCTTGATCGAGTCATCGTGTATCGGTGTGAGTGCGGTAAGGTTTCCCCACACGTCATGAGTTTCTTCGGATAGTTGTTTCCGAGTGGGCCATACGTAAGGCCTTGGACTACGAGCCTAGTCACCCAGCCTGGGGCTGGAGGTTTCTCACTTTTCCCTAGGATTAGGAATCGACTTGGTGGCTTGTGAGCTATCTTGGGAATCGTGCTTTTATATTTTCTGCGTGGGCCGTGTGTGTTGCCTGTGGACTGTGAGTCTCATTTACCTGGCCTGGAGCTAGAGATTTCCTTAGTTTCCTTTTCGAGGGAATGGTCTCGGTGGTCGTGAACTGCCCGTGAGTCATCGTGCTGAGGTTTCTGATCCTAGGGTTAGGACAGATTGATGGCATGGCGCCATTCAGTGCAACAGTCTTGACCTCGAGTCTTGTGACTCAAGGACCGTTGGATTTAATGAGTCTAGAGGACGGTCCACAGTCTAGTGGCTTAGTACCACTTGGTTCTTCGCGACTTTCATGCAGGGTGCATGTGTGCTCCTCGAAGTTCTCTCTGGACAGTGGTCACATCAGTGACTCCCCACTAGTCGTAGCCTCCTGACATGCGTGTGGTCCCACCAGAGAGTGGTGGCGAGGCTTTACCAGAGAGAGACAATTTTTAGACTGGTTACCATAGGGCCGCATGTCTTGCAGCCAGAGTCTGGCTGAGCGAAAAATCAGTCAGAGGCTTGACCTAGGATGCATGGTCAGTGTGTGCACACGTGGTTGGGGGAAGTTGGACCCGCGCTGACGAGCACGACCCCAGCTAGTTCTTGTTAAAGATGTGCAAAGACTTGAAGAGTAGAAGGAATATACACGGGGTTTAGAGTCCACGGGATTTACAAAGACGTGCAAAGACTTGAAGAGTAGAAGGAATATGCATGGGGTTTAGAGTCCACGGGATTTGCAAAGACATGCAAAGACTTGAAGAGTAGAAGGAATATGCATGGGGTTTAGAGTCCACGGGGTTTGCAAAGACGTGCAAGAACTTGAAGAGTAGAAGAAATATGCATAGGGTTTAAAGTCCACAAGGTTTGTAAGGACGTGCAAGGACTTTGAAGACTTGAAGAGATGTGCATGGTGAATCATGTGCATGGACATGAAGTGCTCGGGGTTTAATATGCACTGATATGAGATCTGCACAGACTTCTATATACTCAGACTTTGCAACAGTTTGTGTAGACTTCAGATACAGAAGCTGCATGGACTTAGTTTGAAAGAAATATGCACAGACTTCGTTGCTGAAAAACTGCACTGACTTGTTGAAAAACATGCACGGACTAGAGTGTGTACGGACTTGTAGAAACATGCATTGACTTGGTTTTCTAAACAACCAAGACATATGCACGGAATTGGTAGGCTGAAATATGCATGGACTTGAAAAAGAACATGTGCACGGACTAGGTGGGAAGAATGCATGGACTTCATTGCTTGGGTGAAATATGCATGGACTTGAAAATTTGTATAGACTTCGTAACACAGATCCACAGTATGCATGGGCTTTGTGAAGTGAAGTTAAAAATATGCACGGGGTTGAACGTGCACGAACTTGTGTTCAATCGAGCAGACAACTAGAGATGTGCACAAGGTTTGATGTGCACGGACATGATGAAGTTGTGCACGAACTTGGGATACAACCCAATCAACAATTTTCTAAGTCCAGGATGTGCACAGGGTATGGACAATGTCCACGGACTTAAAAGACTTACATGCACTGACTCAATATGCACGGGGTTGACCTATGCATAGACACAGCGAATGCATGAGTATGCACGAACTTTGCAATAGAAAAAGACTTGTAAATATAAGCAAGTATAAGAGCTATTGCGAAGACCAAATGCACATAAATGATATGCACACTGATGAACAAAACATTAGATTTTAATGTAAATCACCCTCAGATTAAGCACATTTAAACAAGAGTTATTAAATGGCAGATCAAATAAAGAGTTGACAATTAGTGTATGACATCATCAAAACAGTAGAGGTTCAACATTCTCCCCCTTTTTGATGATGACAACACAATGTCAAAAGTAAACACCCCTTGACAAGCAAGTATCACTCAACACTCCCCTTATTTTTCTATACATTTCTCCCTCCTTATCTTCTCTCCTTACCTCTCCATACCACTCTCCCTCATTATCTACTCCTTATCTCTCCATCAGCATTCTTCTTATGAGCTCAAGGTGAAGATTCAAATGCTAAGGTCAAAATTGCATACTGTGAACCTGGGTTCTCTATATATATGCTAACCCTTCCACCTGGGAAGAGTTGGCTGAGCATGCTTCAAGGTTACATCCTTTAGCTCGTCCCTAAAAGACAAAGAGAAGAAGAAAAGAGGAGAAGAAGAGAGAGCAGTTCAGTGCCTAGATCTGCCCAATCCAGCGCTGTGAGAGTTAAGAGAAGAGAAAGAAGAAAGAGAGAAAAGAGAGTGAGAAGCCCCTTCACCCTGCTCGACCCAGTCCAGCAGTGAAGAGAGAAGTGAGCTAAGAAGGAGAAGCCCAACTTTGAAGAAATACTTCGTGACTTAGTTAGAAGCTACATTTGGTTCTTAGCTCCGATCTACGGTCTTCATTTCTTGCTTTAAACTCCATATCTCTGTGTATGAGACCGGAAGAACCTTTTGCTACACTGGTAGTATTTTCCTTTTATGTTTTTTGCTTGATTGTGAACTGTCCCTACCAGTTTGTGTGTAGAAAGATAGACTGAGGGTCCTTAGGTTTGTGGTGAACCGTCCCTACCGATTTGTGTGTAGGAAGATAGACGAAGGGTTCTCCATTCTATGGTTTTGGGACTTGTCCCCGTGTTCTGCTCTTGTAGTGGCGTGAGGACTTCATCCTCGTGAGGAGCTTGCCCCTCGTGTGTGTGTTGGGGTTCATCCTCGTTGCTGTAGTTGCAGCATGTGTATTGAGGACTTTGTCCTCGTGAGGATTCGTCCTCGTGTTGTGAAGCCTCACCAGTTTGGTGAGGGGTGCATGTAAGTCTACGGGTTTGCAAACTGAAGGCAGTGGTTGTTCTTGTGTGATTGCTTCCATTTCCTCTACCTCCATTTCACAGGAACTTATAGTTTTCATTTCAGCATTTCTGCTTCAACCAAACACTACACATCATGTGAAGCCTTCACCGCTTGACAGCACTCTTGCTATTTGAACAAAAGCTCACACACTCACCTAAGAAAGCACTCTGATGATACGTATCTACACATGTAAATCTTAGGTGTTTGACATTTCTCTGAATCTTAAGCTATCTCAGATATGTACATAGTTTCTATGGCGCATTACTTTTATGTTTTATAGTTGTCCTATGAGTAATCTGTAAGCTTCGGTTTGGACCTTCCTTTGAGCCTTCGTATACTCATCCTGGGAGAACATTTCTCTCCTAGCATCATTCAGCAAAATAGTGCTTGTGATGCAGCAAACTTGTCTGACTGTCAGTTGTTCTTAATGCATTCCCTCCGGCGATTAGCTCTCAATCTTGAGTAGCTTAATGCCTTGTGGATCTATATCAAGCACTCACATGTCCAAACATCAATGCTATATCCACTGTGCTAGTGGGGGGGTAGCAAGGAGGGGAAGGAGGAGGGTGAGGAGTGTGAGGGAGGAGAGGGGAGCATTCCGCAATCCTTATGAGGATCATCTCATGGAATGTAAGGGGCTTGGGAGGGATAAGAGGAGAGTGCTGAAGGAGATGGTGAGGAGGTGTAAGGTAGACATTCTCTGTTTACAGGAAACTAAGTGTGATAGGGGCGGAGAGGGACTAATTATGGAGATAGGGGGCGCAGGCTTTTGAAGGGAGTGCCTTCTCTGACTATAGGACGAGTAGGAGGGATCATAGTGATGTGGAACCCCTTTGAGGTGGAAGAGGTAGAGGAGGATAGGCAAGTTGGGCGGTGGGCCATCTGCCTTCATGTTCGATGCTTGAGGGATGGTTTCTCCTGGGATTTCTCAAGGGTGTATGGCCCTCAAATTAGGAAGGGCAAGAGTGATTTGTGGCAGCATCTGCTTGTGTACCACCTTGTTTCAGGCCGGCCATGGTGTGTGGCCGGAGACTTCAATGCGGTGATTGCGACTTCAGAGAGGACGGGAGACAATCCTCATTCGAGAGAGACAGAAGATTTTTGTGACTTCATTCAACAGGCAGCCCTCATTGACATTGGATTGGTGAATGCTCAATTCACCTGGTCCAATTTGAGGGAGACACCGTCTTGTTCCAAGCGTGATAGATTCTTGGTGTCTGTGGATAACGAGGGCCACTTCCTTCATTTGCAAGGCACTTGTTTCGCTAGGCCAATCTCTGATCACTAGCCTATCCTCTTGAGGACTAGCCGAGGGCATGAGAGGAGACAACCTTTCAAATTTGAGAGGTTCTGGCTTAAAGAGCCAGATTTTTTACACATAGGTGTGCGTAGGATGGTCAGAGACGACAAGAATCTACCATGACTACTTTGATTGGTGAATTGAAACATCTGGCATAGGTGCTTAGAAGTTGCAGAGCTAGCAGGAGGCTACTAGGTAGACAAGAGAAGGAGAGGATTCTTCATCATCTAGAGGCTTTGGACTGCTTGGAGGAGGTAGGATTATTGAATGATGCTGACAGGCTGAGCAAAGATTCCTTACAAGTAGAGTATGATGAGATCCTATTAAGGGAAGAAGTGTATTGGAAGCAAAGATCGAGGGACAAATGACTTAAGGAAGCGGGCATGAACATAACTTACTTTCACAGAATTGCTTCGAGAAGGAGGACGACGAATCACATTGCATGCATTAAGGCTAGGGATCAGCTACTTTATAAGGAGGAAGACATCATGAGATTTGCCAAGGATTTCTATGCTACTGTTTACACGCGGAAAAATGTTAAGTTTCTAAAGGCATGCGTACACATCCCCTTTTGAGATATAGATGAGTGCATATTTTGGGCATGCTTGTTCGAACCAGCTCGATCTGACAACTCCACTGATGAACAGCTTGATTAACAGAGCAAGAAGAAAAAACAAAAGATTGAATGAAAGTAGAAACACAGATCAGGTGTAGAATTCTCCTGATGGCCAGGTATCTAGATCTGTGGATGAAGTTCGGCTAGCTTCTTCTCTAATTCTAGATCTCAGCTGATCTAGTGCTACTATAGGTGCTTTCTCCTGGTGCTGCTCTTTTGATGCTGCTACTCTTGTTGCTGTTGCTCTTTGGCTTGTAGAGGTTGTGCTGCAACTCTGGATCTCCTGGTGCTTCTCTAGTTTTCTTCCTCACCTTCTTCTTCTTGATCTAGATCGCACATGCCCTTTCTACTTTTCCTTCCCACGAGATGCAGACCTTTCTTTTTCCAGCAGCCATGCCCATCTTTACTTCACTGCTTCTTCACCTTTTCAGCCTTCCCACCATGTATGTTCAACTTCATGAAGTGCACCCTAGATATCAGATGATCTAGTTGGAAAACTAGTGGGAATCTCCTATTTTTCAGTGAGGAAGTTGAAGACCAAGTCTCCTGCATGTGACACAAGAGAATCTAATGAAAACCCACGTTTCTTGGCACATCTGGACCCTCTATGTTCATGCCATAATGGATCCACGGCTTGGGTATCGGGTCTTGAACCAGCTAGGTTCGATTTTTAGATCTTTAACATGATCCTCCAGCGATGGTCGACTCACAAGACCCTGAGAGTCGACTCTCAACACCTGCCAGAACCAACTTGGTTTCTGTTTGGACCCGAAGTCGACTCTTGAGCCCTTAGGTGTCGACACCTACGCCAATCCAGAACCTGGGTGGTTCTGTCTACCAGCCGAAGTCGACTCCTGCTTCATAGGGTGTCAACTTCTACCACCTGGGTATAGAAAACCCTATTCTTTTGAAGCTTTTGACTGCTTCTCTTCCCGTTTCTTGGAGTGCTTTAACCTTTACACCTGCATTTCATATTTATACAGTGCATAAGAGCTGAGTTTAATGAGTTGTTGGAAATAATGACTTATAATATGATGGGAATCGACTCTAGTCATTAGTATTTTTTTTACATTTGTGCCCTTTTATTTATTTTCATATCTGTGGAAAAGTATAAGCGTAATTGTACGGCTCCATAAGCAGATGTGTCATTCCCTAGGATTGTGTAGATTTTTGTGCAAATGTGTAGTAGGTCCAGTTAGGGGGCCCTCCCTTCTTTTCCATTGGTCCACCTAAATCATGTGGGGCTGGTCAACCATCCTAGGTGGCTATCTAGAAGGTTGGACTAGTCAATTAGACACATGGGGAACAAATGGTTTAAAATTTCAAAGATGCTTACCAAAAGGTCAAGGGGGCGCCCTTACCACATGGGGTTTTTAATTTTTAAATTTCTAAAAATTCCTAAATATTCTAGAAATAATTTATAAACGTTCCGGGACATTACAGAAAAACTTTGTGTGCAAACATAGGGTTTACTATCCCAAGTTAGTAACCCAATTTTATGAAAATTTGAAGTATGATGCTAGCTTTCCCAAGCTGTGGGCAACAGTTAAAGGAATTGAAATAGATGTCAACAAGATGTTGCAACACAAGGCTTTAAGAATTCCAATGGACGGAGTTGTGGTAAACAACTTCATTTATAGTGCCCATGAGGCATATTCCATTATGACCGGTCCGCCTAGTAACATTTAGGAGATCAAGAACACTTACCTGACTAGCTTTAACACAGCAAAGTTTCCTCCCCTGCAACGGCTGCTTCACCACATATTCACAACAATTATTACCCCACAAGGTGGTGGGAGGGGCAGGCTGACCGAATATCAGAGGTTCCTATTCTATTGCATGCTCAAGAACATCAAAGTCTACCTGCCAGACCTGATGATATAAATTATTGGTTTCTTTAGAAACAAGGGTAGACATCTCTCTTATGCAGCCCATCTAACTGCTATTTTTAAGAGGATGAATATCCCATTAGAGGGAGAGAAATCCAAGGACATTCCGGTGACCAACATTTACACAATGAGCTTCGTAGAGAAGTTCATGAAAATCAAAAGGATTGGTGGAAGACTTCAAAGGGAGCTACCTGGAGATCTGCCACCTCAAGTGGATGCATAGCTTGAGCAGCAGCAGTAGCTTGATCAGCAATTTGAACAGCAGCCTGAGCAGCAACATCAGCACCTAGAACAGGAATAGACAGAGCAATAGTAGTTTGAACAGCAGCAGGCAGAATAGCAACTACCAGATCAGGAGCAAGATATCCAAGTGAATTTTGATGACCCATAGCCTGAAGAAATGGACCAACAACAAGAGCAACAAGCTGATATACAACCAGATAATCAACGTTAGGCAGATCTTGCAGTGCAGGAAGGGGTAGAGAATGAACAAGAATTGCCACCACCAGAAATTCCAGAAGCTCAAGAACACCAGTATGTTCCTCCTGAGGCTCACACAGCAGCTGACCCTCAGTCTTCTAGGCCTTTTACATCCACTGCACCAGAGACTAGTACCCTCTTCCGATTCCTATCTGCTCAGTTTGGAATATTAGATTCAGCCATGAAAGAACAGACCAACTACCTTGAGCATCAGTTGCTCCAATTCAAGGTAGAAGTTAATGCTGGAATGAAGGACATGTCGACCAAGGTTGAGAGGTAGTTAAATTACATGAGGAACGATATGAGGAACAGAATTGGCACTATTCAAAGGGATAAGAAACAAGCTGACAGGAATTTCAATAAACTGGTAAGGGACATTCAGGGAGTGCTTTCTATAACAGTCCTGACCTCTGGAGCCCGATGCACCCTTTGCACCTTGACCAGGTGCACACTGAGCCCCCCCTCTGCCCGGCATGCCTCCATCCATGCTCTGCTCGGCGCACCCTACTCTTTCCTGCGTTCGGCACATGCGCGGCCTAGCCTCACTCGGTGCATACGCCAACCCCCTTCCACCCGACGGGCTTGCCCTCTTCGCCAACCAGCACACCCCAGCTTGTTCTCGCCTGACGCACCTCGGCCTGCTGTCATCCAGTACACCTCCAAGCCAACCCTCACCTGGTACACCGATGGCCTGTTACCCGGCACCCTTCTTTTCATCTATCTAGTGATCATTTCTCCCTGGGTCGATGAAGGTTTGGCCCGTTGTTCTAGTCGTTAGGTCTACTGTTTACCCAGTGTTTCCCATTTGCTAATTTTCTAGTTTTTTGGGGATTTTCTGAAGGTGTTGATGCACATGCGCACACCTTAACTTGTCGGGTCACGTCACTCCTTGTGGGCATGCACCCCTTTACCCCCCCAGCTCTCGGGTCAAGGGGAGATGCTACCAAATTTTTGCTAGAATAATACACACATTAAAAGATAAAAGGAAGCAACAAACAAATGAAACAAATAACAATAAGACGCTCCAGCTGAAATAAGAGAGCTGTGGGATACACAAAGAACTGAGCCGAGCACCGCCGTAGCAGACTGCCGAACATGACTGTGGACTTAATCAAAAAAACAACAACTAAGGCTCCCCATGTGCATTTCACAAATAAAGAAACTACCCCTCATCCATTCAATCACTGCATTGCACTTCACTCATGCTTGCGTGCCATGACCCCCGAGGAATATGAAATGGTGACGTGCAGAAGGTTGGATCACACCCGACTGATCACCGCCACTATGCGTGAGTATGATACTCTACCTCGTACCATGAATCAATCCACAAATCCAACTAAGCCGTGTGCATGGTTGAACTCGTATGTGCAATCTCTACATTTAGCCTAGGCGAATTGAACCCCACACATACATTTCATGAATAAGCCTAAGTCCTCAAGCGAGCAACCCCTCACGCATCAATCTCAGCACCCCTTGGGTCGAACTCCCTTCAACCCAGCCGCCGCATGCATCAACCTTAGCCCTTCCTGCATTACTCCCCAAACAAAGGAGCGTAAATGACGTCGTGGCCTTATTGGCATGACGGGTTATGGTCCCAACACGAACTACACAATTGTCTGACCGAGTCAGATCAAGCGCACCAATGGTTTCCATGAAGCCTGAATAAACGGCCACTTTGTGACTAGCACGCCCTCGCACTAAATAAATGAATACACCTAATCAACCAAACTATTAATTTAAAATTAATTCTTTTCAAATTTTAGTGCGTCCACAGGGTCTTCATTCTCAAAAGATGCACAACGCAGTGGTACTGTCCCGGAGTCAGAGAACGCAACGGTTCACCCTGCACAGCGTTCCGAAGACTCATCAGGAAAAAATACACGTAAAGTACAAAACACACTCTGGGACCCACAAAAATATTCTGAAAAATACCTGAAAAATCCATGACATTACAGCCCTTCCCCCTTAAAAGAATTTCATCCTCGAAATTAAGGACAAGCACCAAGCCGTAAGGGGAGAATGCCATGAACCAACTGATGACACCGTCAGGGCCCCAACCAAACCTCGATACTCGTAAAAACCACGATCCTGTGGGACGCGGCCAGACAATAATCACGGACGATGCCTCGCTCATCACCCAAGACACATCGATCATCCGAGCAGGCACATACCGAAAGCACAAGTCTGGCGTCACCTCGGACAACACGAAAACCAACCACAGCACTGCTGACACCACCACGATCTCGCTCACTGAGGACACGTGCTCCTCGTCACAGGAACCAACACCGGTCAACACCCATGCTCAGCCGACCAACCAGATGCAAGCTTCACAGGTCGCTGACCAATCCCACGCCTTGCACCAAGGACGACCAACACTAAGCTTCCACCAGCTTACACCTGGCAAGCCAAACGCCCTCAGCAATGTGACCAACTCTGTCAGAAGACAAAGTTCTCACAACCCCAAATCCAATCCAGGGAAAGGCGCACATCATAACCGGCCACCCAAGGCCTCACTGGCACATGGCTCTCACCATTCCCGAGTCTCAACAACCAGCATCTTCTATCTGTGAAAGACCATCTACTGGTCACCAGATATGCATCAATGGGAAACCTCCACCGGGCCAACCGGCGTGATCCAAATCGTGACAGGCCATCCGCCGACTTCCCACGGACCACCACCACATCTCAAGCCCAAATCTCACTCGAACACCGCACCCGATCCGAACCTCACGTCAACTCTACCCTCTCAGGGGAGCACGACGAAACCACATGACAAGATCTCCCCTTGGTCCTCACGTTACTCGATGCAACACATCGAGAAATCCTCCCCTTCCGAACGCAGACCAGGGATTACCATATCCAACGCCAACATCTCATCAGATACCTCCGCACATAGGCACCGTCCTTTGTCTTGTCCCATTAAATCCTTCGCCTAAAAATGATCCAAAAGGACGCCTGCCAATCCCAGATCCACTCTTACCACAGACGGGACACCACCTCTTACAATCCACGACACACTTCTCCAGAATCCACAAGTGCCGCCTGCTACCACAGCAAGCTGGTCGACGATGCCATGACCAATGCACACGGGTCCCCAGACAATACACATCTTACCATGGTCGACCACTCGGTCAGCCTCACCAACCGCCCACAGCAACCAACCGGATCTTTCATTTTTTTACATATAAATATATATATATAATTTTGAGTTACTACAACCAGCGTCGCCCGAAGAAGTGATAGAGAGCTCCTGCTCCCGTTCGACATCAAACTCTGTCGCCATCTCAATCTAAGGTTCCTCCTCTGCCTGAAGTTCCTCCTCTGTCATCATCGACCACTGAGCCTGCGATTGTCCCCCCTGCGCCTGCTCCTATGAGGGAGGCGCTTGACAAGGGCAACGCTCCTGCCCTGGATGACATGTCACTCAGTTGGGAGGAGGTGAGGGCTCACCTTTTGTCATCCATCGTTCCCTTGGGCCCCCACTTCTTGGTGTCGGATGACCCTATCATTAAGCCCGCCCTTTAGGTGGAGGTAACCAACTTAATGGACAAGGCCATGCAACCACGGGTCTGGACTGGAAAATTCAACCTCGGGGCCCATGACGAGCTGATGGACCTAATGGAGAAGAACTTCGCCTCGTTTGCCCTAGTGCTTATCTTATGGCAGTAGCACTTTTATGGTGTTGTGCGGGAGCTGGAGGCCAGTCAGACTGCGCATGCGAGGTTGACGGCCAAATACGAGAAGGTTAAGGGTCGTCAGAAAGCATCTGAGGCAGAAGTCGCCAAGCTTCGAGAATAGTTGGAGCAATTGGAGCAGGTCCTCGCAAGAATGGAGCGGGATCGTGACTTCTTTCGTGCTTGGGCTAAGACGGCTGAAGCCCAAGCATCCAAGCCGGGGGCTCTGGTCAAAGTCGTCGAGCTCCAAGACCAAGAGGTGGAGGCGTAGGTTGAAAACCTGAGCTTGTTGATGTCCACTACCGGTGAGGAGGCGGTGGAGTGCTTCCTTTCATCTTTGACCTATCGAGCTGAGCTGACCATGGCAGCCCTGGAGGTCTTTGAGCCGGCCCATGATCACGGCTTCTAAGAGGGCTAGAAGGCTACCCTTCAGGCCGTAGCTGTGAGTCTGAGCATTTCGATATCCTCTCTGCCTCCCCTGTCAACACCGTTCAGCCCTGAGGCCAGCAGTGGTGAGGAGGAGCTTGGTGACGAGGAGATGGGGGCCGAGGAGTAGGCGTCGGAGCCGAGCACTGGTGGGCACGCACTCGGGGACAGCCCGTTAGCGGAGGGGGGCCTGGTCTACTTGACCGATCCACCGCCTCCAGAAGCCACCATCGAACGTGAGCCCGAGGACGTCGGGTCATGTGATGCTGCTACCGAGGCAAGCTCTTGAGAGGATGCCTACTATTTTTCCTTTTCCTTCTTTTGTAATTTTTTCTTTCTATTCTGTTGGGGAAGTTGCTTCTTCTTTTGTAAGCCTTTTGATTTTGGAATGGAAGACTTTCCTCTTTTTTGTAAATTCTGGAATCTCTGGAGTCTGCCACGTATCTTGCAAGGGGAAAACATCGATACGGAAAAACCCAAAACACTAGCGAGAGGGAAGAGAGTAAATAATCAACATACACAATGGCTTGAGCCAATGGAAGTAACAAGGAACCAAGAAAGGCTACTTTCATTCACAAAGAGAAATGGCCATGACCGGCTGCATACATTGCAACGCACGTCCGAGCTCAAGCTACAGATAGTGGGGGAAAGAAGAAGAACTTTAAAAGGGGGAAGAAGAAAGAACGAGGGGGGGTGTTGGGGTTGAGCAGAGGCTGCGGCTCCCTATTCTTCCCCTACTCCCCTGCTACATGGGTTCTCTCTCTCTCTCTCTCTCTCTTACTCTCTCTCCTTCGGTGGTCGCCAGAGAACCTCATGTTGGAGCCCTCTTCTTCCTCTTCTCTCTATGTTTTCCTGAGCTTCAGTGGATGTTCTTCTGTCTGCCTCTATTTGTGTGTGTGTGTTCAGCGTGGAGAAGGGACCTTTTACACCCCGGCAATGGGAGCGTCCGGGCCGACGCGGCGATGGCGAGAACGTGACCGGCATTAAATGGGATTTGACTTCATCGTCCTCGATGGCTGGGAGTAGCTTGCATGCCTTCAGGAGGGGATGACACCTCAGCTAGCCCGCCACGCACCAAAGATCCTAGGGCATGGCATAAGATCTTGCTCACCGGCTGCACCGGGCAAGGAACAACTGGAGTGTTCCGTTGAGTGGGCGGGTAGCTGTGTCGCTGGTAGACCAGGAGACTGTGCCGCTGGGGTGCTACTAAAGTGTGCCGTTGAATCCTGCAAAGCGTGTTGCTGGAAGAGCAACATGAAGGCTTTGAAGGTGTACCGCTGGAGGGCCTGCCGTGGGTGTGCCGCTGACCACTTTTGAGGAGTGTGCCGGCCAGGGGTGGGTATGTCGCTGAGGTAGACTTGAGCTTGTTGCGAGCACGGGCTGCGGTCCTTTTGATTTTCTTCGGGGCCCATGGGTGGTGAGCTTTCTGGGGGTTAGTTTCTCTTTGCTGTCGTGACTCCGGAGGCGGCTTCACGGCAGTGTGTATATTTGGGGAGTCTGGGTGACAAGTCTCTCCGGGGGTTTCTCTGCTTGATGTTGATGTTGATGTGAAGCCGGACAGGACATATGGGCATGTAATTTTACACATCCACAAATGCCCCCCACCCACGGATAATGTGGGCGAAGGATGAGCCGAGCGGTGCTCGTGGGTGTACATGTGCCTCAGGCTTGCACTTCGAGACCTTGACGCCTAGAGTAGACGACGCTCTCGATTTGTGCCCGTTGTTCGTACTTGCGTACATATACATGGACGCCCGTCGGCACGTAAGGGCATGCGGACGGAACGTTCCCGTTCATGCATTTGTCATCACGTGTTATTTATGTACATGGGTAATCTCTAGTGGAATCCTCTCAGTTGAGAGGGGTGGATGTAGGATCGCACTTGGTGCGTCCGAACCACCTAAAAAGATGCTTGCGTCCTATGGTTTGATGCTTGTGCGATTGCTTGCCATCTTTCGTGAGGGTTTGGCTCGATATTATTCATCTTGAGTTCTCGGATCCTTGATTGAGTGCGTTTAATTGTTCACTAAATCAAATCATTAAAGATGTTGTAGTCCTCTAATTGTGGTTGCCGTGCTCTAGTAGTGCGCTATTGTTGTGAGGTTAAATTTAATTTTCTGGGTCTTGTTCTATCGAACATTTTAATTAGCCAGCAATCAATTCACCCCCACTTGCTTGCCAATTCACTGGGCCAACATCTTCCTTCCCCTTCAACGGCCACTGTGACCCTCCTTTCTTCTCTGGTCACGGCGAACGGGAGTAAACCTCCCCCCTCCTACTTCTTCTCAGAGCGCAGTGAGGACGGTGGTGGCATCAAGCCTCTCCTTTCCCTTTCCCCTTCTTTGAGCACGGCGACGGTGTGACCGGCCTCCTCCTCTGAGTGCGGTGAAGGCATGGGGAACCTCCTCCTCTAAACACGGTGACGACGTGGGAGGCCTCTACGGTGGACTTCCTTTCATTGGCCTTCCCCTTTGTCGGCGACGGTGTCAGCAAGTTATAGGAGTGAGACGGTGAGGGCAAGGGCCTATGTAGATAGTTTTGCGGGGTTTAAATCCCCCTCTTCATGGCCCTAGGGAGGTTTCTAGTAGGCTAGCCCTCGAAACGGAAATCCCCGGGTGTCCATTTGGCGTAGATATAGCATCTATGGCCTAGTTTTAGGGACCGTCTCACTATTGTGTATGGACGTGTTCCCATTTTATTTGGCACGCTCCCGGTTAAAGGGAAGACTCTACCAAATTTTTTTCGAATCACCATCTGTGGTAATATTTTCTGACTGCATCTTATTAATTTGTGTTGCAAGCAAAATGGCTTCAACGACGCCTTCTTCTACTGCGCAGAGGGTTAGTGGTTCGTCTGAAGAACCAATGAGGCTAGTTGTGACCTGGAACAATGTTAATGAGCTCGACAGAGGGCTGGACCGCCTCGTTATTGTAGTTGAATCTTTAGACTTAGAGACGGATACTATGGACGTGGGTCGACTTTCACTTTCAAACAGCGATTGCTTCTATTATGACTGTAGCCAAGGATGTAGAGCAGATTTCCCGAAGGATAAGCACCTACTCTCTTTTCTTTGATCCTTCAACCTTACTGGCAAGAGGGACATCTAGCTGGTCCATGTGGCAGAGCAAAGCATTCTTGCGAACCGGGACAGTCTGAAGGATTTGGTGGTGAGGAATACACCTATTTATCTCCCTGGTGAACCTCGAAAATGGGACGCTACACCAGTATCTAGTGCCTAACCTCCGGTACCCAATATCTAGTCTCCAACATCAAGTATCCTATCTCTAGTGTCCAATTCCCAACCCCCAGTTCCCAGCAACAAGTTAGCGCATCTCATGCATGTGATAGTATAATCAGACTCTAGTTTATAATAGAAGAATCAACCACAACAAGCAGTACATGGTTGTCAGGCAATACACCCTACTTCATTCTACAAGAGAGAAGGTGGGACGACACAAGGAGTGACAAAAGAAAAGCTTGTCATTTGCCATTCATGTTCTATAATGGATCCCATGACATGCCCTTGGAGTAACAAAAAATCTATGCGACTGGGCACAGAATACAACAATGGCATATACAAAAACAAAATATACAAGTATAATAGATTCAGGGCTCACGCTCCTCCAGCACTGTGAAGTGGGACTAAGCCACTACAAACTTTGCCTCAAGAGTTGACAAGAGCTAGGTGCTGGCCTCGGCTGTGCTCATGGCCTTCTACCACTCAGCTCAGATGTGCTCGACGATCAACTACTACTCCTCCAAGGCCTTCTTCATTGCCTCAACCCTACTCTTAGCCTCCCCTAGCTGAGTAGACCGGCCCCAAATGAATGCTTGACCCACCCCAGTGCAGCCTCTCTACTCAGCCACAGCCACAGCCAGCCTATCCAGGCTTTCCTACCCCTCCCTAATGGCAACCAGCCTCTGTGCTCTCTGCTCTTGTGTCTACTGAAGCCGTAAAAACTCTACCCATGCCACTGCCATTGCCATCATCCAGGGCCCCTTTAAGAAGCTAAGGTTGCGGTAGCCCTGGGTGTAGTCTGCCAGCCTCCTCCTCAAGTCCTTCAGAGATGGGAGAGGGTCACTCTGGAGGTACCTCCGCACATGCTGAAGAAGGAGGTAGCCATGCTCTCGTCCACTAAAGGCTCCGATAGTGGAGTAGAGGTAGGCCACTCAACCCCTAGACAGTGGGATAGGTCGGCCCCCTCCATCAACACGCCAGCCAAGGCAGCACTAAACCAGAAAGAACCAACGGAGAGTGAGAAATACATACAACACTTTCCATGATAAACAAGGTGGAAAACCTGAGAAAATTTAGAGTCTCTACCTGGAACGACCCCTCCCATAGCTTCGGGATCCCTCGCCAGAGTGGGGGAAGGCAGTAACTCCTCGACGGCAAGAGAACCTTCCTCCATGGGCATATCCTCACGAGTAGCCATGGCCTGACCACCTATAACAAGAGATGGTACACACTCCTCCTCCGACACCAGTGCTGTATAAAATAGAATCATCAACATCCTACCAAATAACACAAATCAACACCAAAAGGGGAGGAAAGAGCCCCTCATACCTGCAGAAACAACCTCAGTTTTAGTTGTCTCAGTTCGTCATGTTGCAAGAAAAGACTTGCATCTTGCCTCTCTGCCTCTAGACCCGCCTCCTGGCTTGGCCGGGGAAGGTCGGCCGGTCAAACACGGATATTCTCTTTTCTTCTCTCCACTGTTGGGAGTCCTCAGGACATCTGACCTCTCGACCATCTTTATATCCATTAGAATCTATGGATGAGATCCCCTCTTTTGTTTCTTCTTCTCTTTCTCTTTCTTCCTCAGCGTCCATGACACGGAGTAATCTTTGTTGGCCTAAGGATGAGCTCCCCAAGCCGTGGAAGTAGTCCTGGACCACTGTGGCCATTTCTTCCCGACTACGCCCCAGAGATAGAGTGTGGGGCAACAATCGATCTTGTGTCGACGGCATATAGGCTAGCCGTGAAAAGTTGGCAGCTTCATTCAACTTCTTCGAGTATCGAAAAACATCAACCTGTCTGGCGCAGGCTCTATGAGCAGGCGGTAGGGCTCTATAACCTCTTCTTCTTTTGGTACAATTTTCTTGCCCCCTCTCTTGGGGCCCTTAACAGTCAATCTTGCATCTTGCGGGGCCGGATCCGGATCCCGAGTCCTCTTGAAAATCCAAATTTCTTTGAACCTTGATGGCTTAGGGGCCAGCCTCCCCCGGTTGTTCTATTCTGGGTTTGCCTTCCGGCTTGCCAGTACTTGGAAAGTGTTGCGGGTAGGAATCGCTGGAATGATACGGTCTGGTAGAGCTTTAGCAGTGCGACCATTTAGGTACACCCGCATACCGCCAATCAACATAGACTTCCTAGAAAAGGAAAGCCAGCCCTAGGGAACAACTATTCTTTCTCTTCTGTAGTTCTTCTTCTTTCCTCCAACCGCCTTGTTGCCAGCAAGAGCAGCTCGGTAGTCCACATGGTGGACAAAGCAAGTAGCAGTGGAACATGGCGAAGTAACCCAGCGTGGCGCGCCAGTCTTCAAAGGGGTCACGACTTTGACCATGACAACTTCTTTGTCCTCCTTCTCGACCTGCAGCAGGCCGACGAAAGCAACTCCGAGGAAGTTTGAGAACCCTACCACAGGCGGCAGAGTCCCGAAGGTGGTGGGCACCACTAGGTACCCGTACGTGACATGCGACGCGATCACTTGAGGGTCGAAGGTCAGACCGAAAAGTTCACAAGCCATCGTAGTTTCTGTAAAACAGAATGAACAAACAATCAATATGTTTGGGGAGAGCCCTGGGGCCTTCTACTTTGGCGAAAAGATGAACGGAGACTTAGTCCCACCGAGCGTGCCAACTTTGTGGGGACGATTCTGATTATCTTCTTTTATTTATTTAGTTTAGCTATTTATTTTATTAACGTGGGACGTGCCAGCCACTTTCGTGACGAAGTTTTATTGTGCGCTCATTTGACTGAACAAGGCCAGGGCCGAACACCCGCAGAACAGAAGCCGCGAGGGAAATGCTGACAGTGGCAAGAGGAAAGCAAGTCCTATATGATGAAGCCACCACCTTAACTGCAAACGTGGTGATAGCAGAAGAAGAGGACGTATTGCTTGATATCCTACTTGAAGGTGCATCAGGGGAGACGGTAGAAGCCCTTCCCAGCACAATGGCTATGGATCCGTCAGTGCTGATGCTACTCCAGAAGTATCAGCAGGAGATAGAGCTTCTGAAGAAGCAGTTGATAGAGAAGACAGAGCAAGCCTCAGCCTCTAAACAACCTGAGATGCAAGCTGAATCGTTAAAAGGAGGCGTCAACCTGAGCGACTTCCCACCCCTACATACCTTGCCCCAGTCGGCAGAGCCCAGCGTGGCGACCACCCAGCAGTGCCCACCACGGCCATTGATGCCACCGGTGCTGCCACAAATACACCAGGCACCTTCATTGCTACGTCCTCCGCCACAGGTGACCACCTTGGTCACCCCTTATCTGCAGCCGGCACATTTCTATCCAGAACCGATTGATCCAACCGTCGTGAACAAATTGATGGTGGAAAGGATGATCGAGTAAAGCTTGCTAAGGGAAGCGAAGGTGACTACATCGCATTTGATGCCTACCGGGTGCCATACCCACCGCATCACGCTGCAAAGCGACTCCCTCCCTGGATTAGCAAGCCGCCTAAGTTCGACAAGTTCAATAGGAAGGGATCCGCGAAGGAACACGTCGCTTATTACATGACCGTCATGGGTGATCTAGCCACGGACGAGTCATACTTGCTGAAGTTTTTTGCATCCTCACTGATGGGACTCCCATTTGAGTGGTATTCCAACCTCCCGATCGGGTCGATCAGCGACTGACCAGATATGTAAAAGAAATTCAGAGAGAGATTTCATGTCACCGAAAGGGAGGTCACGGTGGCTGAGCTTTACTCAACAAGACAAAGGGCAGATGAAACAGCCCTTGAATACATTAAGAGGTGGAGAAATCTCAAAATGAGGTGCAAGCGGCCCCCGCATCAGGAGAATGCTGTGCAAATTTGTAAACAGAATCTAAGGAGGGAGGTATTAGAGAAGATGATCGGCATGGAGATCTGGTCGTTCGACTGCTTGAACAATATCATGGCCAAGGTGGAAGCTTTCCTGGCCAAGCCTACCCCTACATCAACTTCTGCCTTCGCACAGAAGGCAAAAGTAGTAGAGCGGCGCTCAACACCTAAAGAAGCACACACTCTTGACATCAAGGCATTTGAGCAACAAAAAGATAAAGGCAAGAAGGCAGTTGCTCCTCAGCCTACTAAAGTCGGAGACAATAAAGAAGGCCCCTCTCTGAGGAAAAAATGAAGAAAGCTTATTCTTTTCCCAAAAGAAGAATAAAAAAATCCCATAAGGGGCAAAGAAGGGGGTGCCCTCTTTTAAGGAAGTAAAATGCCATTTTTCTTCTACTTGGTCAAAGTCCACCTTCGACCATGGACCAGCCCCTATGGGCCCTAGCATCTAGGTGACCCAATGGGAAAGAGGGTGGGGGCCCCACCGGGCCTAAGTGGCCTTTTTATAAAGAAACCAATTACATTTAGCCAATTAACTCTCTCTTGAATCCAAAAATTATAAATGCACACCAATGACACTCTAAACAAGTATACACTCCAAAAAATTAGTGGCCTAGCTCTAATGCCCCATCAACTCTCCTCAGGTGGGAAGAACTCAACCCCGTCGAGTAAGGGGGTGCCGTCGCTCGGGTACCACTCCAGTAGATTCAGATCTGCC
Organism: Amorphophallus titanum; assembly: GCA_024336825.1. NCBI lineage: Eukaryota > Viridiplantae > Streptophyta > Magnoliopsida > Alismatales > Araceae > Amorphophallus > Amorphophallus titanum. Next base: position 99,257 of record JANBPO010004541.1, read on the forward strand.
CTCTATGCTCTGCCTAGATGGTCCAAGTGACAGCGGACACGTGCCGTCCTCTCCATCGCACCCAGTAGCGCTGGTATGCTCCACTCCTACGTGTCAACTACTCATCCAATATATGTTCTATTTGCTCACACTGTTGTTGAAATGAGGTTGGTGGTGAACACTCAGGGGTGGGGTCACTCTCATGGGAAGAAGACAGCTCAAACAGCTCACTCGAAATCACCGCTGGGTCCCTTTAGGTGACAAGATCTGAGGCTTTGAAGGTAGAGCGGATCCCATATTCATCAGGCAAGTCTACAACGTACGCATGAGATCTGACTTGCCTCACACTCGAAAGAGACTGGTACTACGAGCTTGCATTAGACCGACTCGACTCAACGTATGCAGACTCCTAATATGTGCAAAAAATGACTTGATTGACTTCGTAGAACTACGACTAGGGACTGACTCGAATGGACTCAAAATAGCATGACTCAGTATGAGTCCTAAAGATCACTCGTGTACATCATGAATACAATCAACTCGACCCATAATCCGACGTCTTGAGTCTTGGTCCACGTCAATCTCCACTGGTTCAAAAAGACTCATCCTCAGATTTTAAAGCGTTTGAGGATGAGGAGGTGGACTACGGGGGAGTCATCAAAATACTTGGCATGGATCACGAGGAAGGTGAAATCAGGTTGCCATCTCTCATGGACACGGCAGAAGTCAAACCATATTGTGTCAACATAGGGCGTTGATGGCGGTAAGATAGTGATGAGTGACTTCTCATCGGAAGGCTCGGGGCAGGCTAACAAAATAGGGATGGCTGACTGTATGGCGGCTAATTGCATAGTGGTTGGCTGCATACGGGCTGACTTCAAGGGGGTTAAGGTGATTCCTGGCTCTTTGAGGTGTATAGGTTTCTCTATGGGAGAGAAGGGGTCATGGGGTGGAAAGTGGTGGAGCTCATTGGGTAGAGGTAAGAACAACACGAGCTCACTGATGGTCCAAGGCCACTCCTCCTTAATGGATTCTAAAGGGGCTTTAAACCAAATGGCTTTTAAGAGCCTTACAATCAACCCAAAATGAAAACCCAAGTACAAAGACACATTACCAGCCCAAATTCAATGTAAACGAAGGCTAAAAGCATCCAAACTCAAGCCAAATTGCCTCCATTTCAAAGGAAAGCCGATATAGTCTGATTGGTGCTCCGTGTATGGTACCGTCGGCTCGCCGGTTCGTGCTACTCGCTCGTTCCGGGGTCCGCACCAGAAACCCCACTACGTGTGATGACTTTAATTGTTGTACATTTATATAGTGGCCCTCCTTGAGTATTCTACCTTTTTATTTGACCTTCTTATAGAGCTATTTATAGTTTTATTTACTTTGGAAAAAGGTCTGTTTCTTTATCATTTTTATCAGGGGTGCTACACCCTCCCCCACTTAAAAGAATTTGGTCCTCAAATTCAATTGCATATATGGAGACATGGAAGGGTGAGAAGTGCTTACACACTAGAATAGTTCAGGAAATCTCCTTCTCATAGACTCCTCGATTTCCCATGTAGCCTCTTGTTCTAAGCATTGATTCCATTGGATTTTCACCATAGGGATTGTCTTGTTCCTTAGAACTCAGACTTCTCGGTCGAGGATCTTCATTGGCTTCTGCTCATAGTTAAGGTCCTTCTATATCACCAAGTCAGCGTGGTCGATGATGTGGAGAGGATCATGCACATGCTTCTTCAGCATAGAAATGTGGAATACATTGTGCACCTCTGATAGTTGTGGAGGTAAGGCAATGCGGTAAGCTACCTCGCCCACTCTTTTCAATACCTCGAATGGACCAATAAACCTTGGTGTAAGTTTACACTTAACAACGAATCTTCTAATACCTCGGCCAGGCGATACCTTGAGAAAAATATGGTCTCCAACTCGAAATTCCAGATCTCTCCTTCTGCTGTCAGTATGACTTCTACCTAGACTGTGTTATCTTTAGTCTTTCTCGAATAAGGTGTATCTTCTCGGTTGTATCTCTTATCATATCTGGGTCTAGAATTTATTTTTCACCGACTTTGTCCCAGCATATGGGAGATCGACAACTTCTGTCATAAAGTGCCTCGAAAGGTGCCATTTGGATGCTGGCTTGGTAGCTATTATTATAAGTAAATTTGGCCAGGGATAAGTGGTCATGTCAACTACCGCCGAAATCTATAATACAGGCTCTTAACATATCTTCAATAACTTGATTTGTCCTCTTGGTCTGACCATCTATCTGGGGGTGAAAAGTAGTGCTAAAATTTAGTTTCGTCCCTAGAGAATGTTGTAACCCTTTCCCGAAATAGGAAGTGAAACGTGGGTCTCAGACAGATACGATGGACACGGGAACTCTTTAGTTTTCAGATCCCTATATCAGTGGCGAGGAAGATTGAGTCTATTCAGACAAAATTCTTTCGGTAGGGCTGCGGAGAAAAAAGAGGAGTGTGGCATGATATTGCTTGGGGGAGACTCTGTAAAAGCAAGCTAGTGAGAGGGCTGGACATGAAGAATATTAGGGACTTCAATCTCATTTTATTAAGCACATGGCTATGGAGGCTTGGCAGAGAGGAAGAGGGCCTGTTGGCTTGAGTCATAAAGTAGAGATGCTACAGCAGAGATAGAGTCTGGGACCTTCCTGTTCCCTCTCAGCGTCGTACCTCTCATATCTGGAGGGGTATCTTGAAAAGCACAGACATCATCAAAACTAGAGTTAGAGTAAACTTGGGGGATGGCTAGAAATACTGTTTTTGGGATGACAGATGGTGCACTGATAGCCCTCTTACAGAGAGATTTCCCCAGCTATATGTGATCTCTTCGCGGCCCTTGGCATTGGTGGCTCAACTCTTTGAGGGACAGCCGAGTGGAGGGTCTTGGACGCCCACATTCAGAAGACACCTGAGGGAGGAGGAGATTGAATTGCTCGAGGCATTGCTCTCTTTGTTCCAAGAGCACACCATAGATGAAGGCAAGCGAGATGAGTGGAGGTGGGGAAAGGATGGGCGATTCTCAGTCAGTTCAACCTACCAGGTCATTGCAGATGGCAGTGTGAGACACCCTTTGATGAGACAAATTTGGGAACCATGAAGCCCCCTCAAGGTCAAGGTGCTAGTGTGGAGGATTTCTCTTGGGAGACTGCCTGCATGTGAAAGACTTGCTAGCTTTTTGGATCGTATTCAAACCCTTTGCTGCCTTTGTGGGGAGGTGGAGGAAAACATAGATCACTTGTTCGCCAGCTGTCAGTTTGCTCAAGAGGTCTGGCTTCATGTTTTGAGCAAAGGTCAGTGTACTTTGCAGCATACAAGCTCTGTTTCTCGATTGCTAAAGGAGTGGTAGAGGCAGTGGCCCTTCAAAGGTGATAGGTGCATTTGGTGGCTGATGCTCCATGCTACATTGTGGGATGTTGTGAGAAATAACAAAATCTTTAGAAGGGAGGCATTGGCACCTTGAAGGGTCAGGGAATTTGATGGGGATAGAGTCAAAGAATGGGCAAAATTGCTTTGTAATGTAGATACACACGTCTTTTTGGGATTTCTTGGGGACAGTGTGTGTGAGACATCCCCTTGATGTGGCCTTGTGTACTGGGATGTTTTGTAAGCAGACTGATCATACAGGTAAGTCCGTTTTTTCTATTTTAATATATTCCGTGGTACCATCTACTTTCAAAAAAAAATATTGGTTCAGTTTGTGTACCCATACTCAATGGTCTATGATGATTTTACTATGTTTAAAAGGAGGATCTTACCTGGCAGTGATTTCTTTGGTGCTCTAGCTACACACTGACTGTGAAAAATTTGATCTAAAACTACTTTACGAGAATTTCCGCATGAGTTGATCATGTCTTGATTGACAACTCATTTTCTTTATCATCTTAATGTCGTAAATATGATGTATTAAATCCTCCTTGAACCTCTCTTATAACTACTTGTGCTTCTTGTACTACTTGATCCTTAAATGATAAAATTTGCTAGATCTGTACTTTATTCATGAGCTTACCTTGAAATTCTTTGCCCATGCATACAATCTGGATGTCTGAATAAATACTTGTGATCGAGGATCCATAACGACACTACCTGGCATTAATGGGGCTTGATCTGGTCCTGGGGGGAGCACCGAAAAATACTTGTACCCATGGGAGTTATTATTGACCTGGTGTGGCATTGCAACATGCATGTTAGATTGATTTATGGCATTTCACGTATTCGTGAAATACTTGACTTGCTTGAATTTCGTGAAATACTTGACTTATGCATACTTGCGTGAAATGGCCAATTCTATGATAATACTATAATTGTTCTTTACTTGAAATCTTACTCTTGATACATTGTCTACTTATGATCCCATTTACTTGCATTCCTTTACTCTCTCATGCTCATGTTCCCTATTTCAGTTACGTTTCTTGGCATAGCACAATTACATTATCAAAAATGTTAATTACTTAAAAATGTCAGAGGTAGAGATATAAATCTTACTGTGCTTTTTACTCACCCTGGATTTTTTGTTAATCTTTCAAGTAGTTTCGATGAGGAACCCCAAACAAACGGGGATGGGCAATAGTGAAAGAGGGATCTAGCTTATCTTAGATAACTTAGGTTTAATTTGTTGCTCTTGCTAGAAATTAAGTGTATTGGAAGTTGTAATTAAGCCTCTTGAGGCTTAGTGGTGTTGTAAAATTTTATTTTGACAAAATAATAGTATCTTTTTTTGTTACCTCCCATTATGGTTGGACCCCTTACATGCATGCACTGATCGATAGCAGTGATTACGATTCATTGCGCCTCGATATTCTGCGTCGAGGTGTGACAATCTCTGTGGTATCAGAGCCTAGGCTTTTTAAACCCTAGGTTTCCCTTGATATAGGTTCTAAGTGTTGACCGATAACCGTAAATAGTGTCTTGAACCTTGCTAGTGAGATTTGGGTAGAGACACGGGCTACGTTTAAAGTAGGATTGATCAGGAAATAAACAAACCACTTATGTTTTGTAGTTGTGATTGCAGTCTTAGTTCTCGCCAATCACTGATGAGAGAGCACAGTGGTGCGAGATGGAGTAGATAGTGCAAATACTGACCCAAGCACTATAGGAGGTGGCTCAGGGAGGAGCTAACCGAGGAGCAAGAGATTTTAATCATCCGTGGGAGGGATTAATTCTTCAAAGCTGAAAATGTTGTTTGGCATAGAATCATCCATAGGCATATCCACCTCCGCAGAGGTATTCACCTGAGGAGGAGAGAAACTCATGCCAATCCTGACCTCAGGAGGAGTTGCATTAGGCAAAGCAAAAGATGTTTATAACATTGCATGTAAGTCAAAAGTGGTGAGTAATAAAAATGTGCCACTCACTGGAGACATCCTCACTGGCTGGAGACTCTTCCTCGAGTCAAAGGCTAGACGAGGGCCACACATCCCCTCGGGGACTTTTAGCGTGAGGCCTTTTCGGGGTGACAGTACCCCTCTTCGGCCCCATATCGGGAGGACCCTCCAATGAACCAGCGTCGGCCACTCTAGCAGCTCCACCTACAGTCATCAAAGAGATGTGTATAACACATTCTAAAATATGAAGAATATACATACATATTAGAAGGCCAAGAAGGGAGATAATTACTTGTGGTTTCTATGGGCTTCACGGGCTTCAAGATTATCTGCTCCGGGTTCAATCAAAGAACATGGGCCACTGTCTTTGCAATCTCCAGAATGAGAATAGGAGTCATTGCCATCTCCAAATCAGAAATGTACTCTAGCGGGCCTGCCCACGGCATTGATCACGTGAGCCCTCCACTCTGCAAATGTGCTGCCCCCGAGTGCTCCCTCAGGTATCGACTGGGACAGCTGGGATTTCTTTCTCACCCCGCAAGACACCTGCAAGTCCTCCCACCAAGAATAAGCCTTTGAAGGGCCCGGGGCTGCCCCTGAAGTAGAGGAAGAAGGGGCTGCAGATGTTGCTGCCGGTGTACCCTTCAAGGGCTTCAAAGCCTCATTGTACTGGCTCCTATCCACAGAAACCGTCTAGCCTTTCTCTCACCACCTCTCCTCAATGTCACTAATAGTCCGGGCAGCTCCTGAAAAATAGGATCTAATGAAGACTGGGTCCACAAACAGAGGAGGCAGGTCCTCCTTCCTCCAACGCTGCTCCTCAACAGCTCGAATGACATCACAGTGCTCTCGGAAAACATTGTTGGCCTTGAACCACCAATGTGGATAATGAATGTCTAACTGACCTTTGCGCCCATGTTCTAGAATGGGATAGCCTTGTTTTAGCTCGCAGCAGAGGAAGTCTTGCCACACTGCCGCCACTAAGTGCACGTCCCTGTGCCTGTATAGTCGAAGGGCCAGAGGAAACTTTGCACTCGAAGGGAGGCCCTGATGATACCTAAAGTTCCGGACAAACCGATGTGGATAGTAGGGCTCAAGAATAGCTGTGCTGGAGCGTTGATAGACTAATACACTGGGACGGATGCATATAGCCCATTCCGCTAAGCCGTGGGAAGAGAGCAAAGCATGTGAAGATACCCTGCCGACACCAGTGCCTCCCTCTTGTCCAACATAAGGGCGGTAAAGGTATAAAAAGTAGTCAAGGGCTAGGCCCTCACCTCTCCTCACTGGAACGAAAGACAAGGCCCATCGGGCCCCCGTGAGCTGAACCACAGCATCCTATGATGGCTATCCTATGAATAGAAAAATCAGCGGCGTCGCCGGATTATCAACTGGGATCCACCGAGAGAGCTTTAGAAACAACCCTTACCATGCACTCAAGTAATGAGTGGGCAACATAATATTCTTCTCCCACGGCGATGAATGAGAAGTCAAGGCCCCAAGTGAATGGTAATGTTCGCTAGGGCTGCAGAAGCAATGGCAAGTCTCTGGCCACACGCCAGCAAGCAGGCTAGATAAATCACCTCAGGCCGTAGGACCCCAACCTCTCCGTGAGGAACTACAAAACTGGCCAACCAATAGGCCAAGTAGGCCGCCAAGTATGTGAGAGGAGATAGCCCCCTCGAATTCCATCCTTGTGTAAGTGCAAGGACATGGCATGGATGCGGAGGAAGGTCTACTTTGATTTCTCTGGATTCTTCCTAGGTAGTGCCAAACTGAGCAAACTCCTCGTGGAAGTAGAAAGGGTCACTATAGAAATGGCTCACCCACGCGTTCAGAGTCACCCTCGGGGTGCGAGGGATCCGATCGGTGCCGACCCAGGCCAGGTCCCTCCATGTCTTCATCAACAATCTGAAGCAATACTACATGGTATACCGCCCAGTGCCATCAGTGGAGCTAAGATGTAAGTCATCAAGTGTCAACTCCTCGTAGGGCCTCCCGCAAATCGAAAGACCAGAAACCCTCTGAAAAGCCTAGAGGTCTAAAGAAGTCTCTCCTCCAGCAGTGACGAAGGTATTCCACCGACAGTTGAATCTCTCTGCCAAGGCCTGTAGTAGACCTGTATGACAAGGGTAGGAGTACAAGACGGTGGTCGCTGCATGACAGATCCCCACCTTGTCCAGTACTGAGCGATAAACAGTCAAAATGCCCCAGAGCCACTCTATCGCTCCCCGGTGATAGTTGTGAGACGGGATAACTGACCCCTTCCTGTACCAACTGGGGGTCTTCAGTGCCAAAATCCTCTCCATCATACAATGATGAGCATACTCCTCATGTGCAAAACTCGCCTCTGAGGGCGTCAAGAAGAGGCCATCCGCAATCTGGTCCATGGTCTTATGCTGCCCATGCATATGCCAGATCGCTGGAGCCAACGGTGCAGCCCAGACTATGAGACTGTCATGCTGTTGAAAGAAGTCTACGCTCTACCGATCTGGGTACTATATCTATCGAGTGAAGCCATCCGGAAAGCTCGGATAGGTCAGGGAACATAACCCCTGCATGTTGTCCCTCCACGCTAGTATGGCCCGCTCAAGGTGGCGCCTCTCCTCGGGCAGTGAGGGATCATCATCCTCCATGTCGATCTGTGCAAAGCTCTGAAGGAACCAATGAAGATGACGATCTAGGGGATAGTGGCGCGGATACCCCCCCGAGCGGTCATATGTATAAATGTCGTCCCTCCTTGTAATGCGGGACATATCCATAAGACCTTCATTTCCACCGGCACTCTCGGTCGGGCCCTCAGCGACCCGCAGATAGTTGAACTCAAATCGGCTGAAATTGTCTTCATCAATGACGCGGGGAGGGAAATGTGGCATGCACTGGTGTTGGCAACATTTTTGCCCACCTACATATGAGCAGCAAACCCCACAGTAGGAGCAGCAGTCCAACAGGCCTGCTCCAATGTCGCCCAGCAGGTACCTCCTCAGAGTGGTACAACACCCTAGCAATGGCGCGGCAAAGCAACCTAGCAGAGGACCTCTCCGGGGTGGACTGCTCCACCCAGACCTCTCCGGGGTGGGTAGCATCCCAGCAGGTGCAGCAGCGACGTAGCAAACCAGCCCAGCAAGACCTTCCCGGGGTGAGAGCTCCAGCAGGCCAGTGCACACCTCCCCGGGGAGAAAGCATGCGGTAGGGACAACAATCCTCACCTGCCCGGGGTGGGGAACCTCCCCGGAGTGAACTGCTCTAACAGGGACCTCCCCGGGGTGAACTACAAGTTGGGTGTGGTCACCCCATTCTTCTCCCCCCCTCGGGGGTTCCGGTCACCTTCTTGGCCGTTGGTGACTATAAGCTAGCTCTCACCTCCTCTTTTATTTAATTGGAGTAGAAAATGGAGTAGAAATGGGCTAGCATGGAGATGGAAGACCCGTACGGGGTCAGGGGGACCCGTCCGGGATCGCCCGACACCGGTGAGGTCTGTGCGCAGCCGGGCAGGACCTGCCCGGGGTCGATCGACTTCGAGGTGACTTTAGTTGCTCCACACCTACGGTGTGTGTTTTCTTTATTTTCATCTTTGCTCCATGCTCAGGGCGTGTGTTTAGCCTTATTTCCTGCTTTCCTTTGCACTATTAAGATGACATACCCACATGCTTCATATTTGAAGTTATTGTTTACTTGAGTTTGGCGCATATCACGCAGATCATATTCCATCCCATCCACCTTATCACACCACTTCACCACAAAAACATCAACACTAGCATAGCAAGCGCATAGATCTATATAAGCACAACACATAAGGAACTAGATTTTTAGGTGGTTCAGTCTCTACCTAGAGACCTACGTCCACCCCTCACTAAACCTAGTGAGGATCCCTACTGCTAAACAGCTTGAAGTGAGGAACAAATCCTCTACAAACGCTGAGCTTCAAAGCTTGCTATGAACAGGTCCCTCCTCTCACACAAATGCTGACAGAACAACTTGCCGGCTTCCTAGCGTAACACCTGATCTAACCTACATGGTAGATCAGCACCTTCCTCTACTACACATAGAGGAGAACACACAGATTGAAGTATCAAATGAGAGAAAGAAAATAAACATGAGACATGGAGCTAGAGTTTAGAACTGCAAGATAGCCCAGATTCCTTGACGTGTGGAGTGTTGCAAATCTTGATGTAGGACAATCTGTAGAGGAGCCAATAGCTTGGTTGTCTCTTTCTATTTGCAAGCTTGGCTCAGGAGATTGCAAGATAGCTTCTAGGTGTTCAACCTTTTGCAGGTTGGAGATGCTCAACTCTCCTCTCTTCTGGCTCTACTTCCTTCCACTTGAAGATGATCTTTTACTCCAGCTGCTGTCGTGGCTTCTTTTCCTTTTTTGTCAAGTGTCCTATCCCGGCGTTGTTCTCTATCCTGTACTCTCGCTCCCATTGACCTTACGTCGAAAAATGAGAGAGGCTTCTGCTTATACAACCTTACCTCCTGTTTTGTGCAAGCGGATGTGTCACCCTTCACCTACCATCAGACCCAGATGTCCGTACACTTCTCATGGAGGGACCCACTGACTTTCCATTACTAGAGAATGAAGATCCCTTCCCAGGGTACATCTCAACCATGTAGACCTCGTACCGACACAATCTAGACCAGTGGACCTCGAATCATGAACCTTTCCTTGATTTTTTTATTTGATCTGCTAGGTACTTTGGAGTGCGTCGACCCAACCCAAGCGCTGCGTCGACGTAGTCAGCTAGAGTGGCCTTTGAGAATGAGCTCGTGTCTGGGTGCATCGATGCCACACGATTTTGTGCGTTGATGAACTATGATCTGCTAGAACTGATTTCCTGACTAGTTTGAACTGATGCATCGATGCACTGTTCATCCTGCGTCGACGCCTTGAGCTTCATTTGCTTACTAGTTGTTCTTTTTCCAGAATTGAGCAGGATTTGTTCTGTAGACACCCGGGTTCCTTGAAGGAGTAGTCTTGCTACTCTGATGTATTTTTGGTTTAGCATAAACATTCTTTTTGGTGTTCTTTGACAGAATGGAGTTAGTCTTCACATATTCTTGGACTTGACGATTTGAGCTGGATGGGGTGTCCAGCTTCTCTTTTCCCTTTTCAGAGCAGAAGGTTATAGTCTTGAATTAAAATGGCCTTTTGTTAGTGGGATCGTATCCCAAACCTTCATTGTTGAAATCCACTCTTACACATAGCATGGTATCTAGGTTGGATTTTTCTTACACAATTTTTTCCAGAGTGTTTTGCTTGTCTTCAAGATCCTTTTGTAATTTTTCACTCATTTTCTGTAATTCAGAATTGACGGTCTTTATGGCTTCACATTTTTCAACAACAAAACCGTTTTCCTCTTGCAGCTCACGAAATCTTACTTTGAATTCATCCAGGTTTTTGGTTGCTTGTTCAAAATCATCTTGAAGGTTTTTATTCTCAATTTTTAGTGAGTTTAATTCTTGAACTTTTTCCTTCAGATCATCATTCTCCCTTTTTAGACAGTTTCTTTCCTCAACTAAACTGTTCAGTTTCTTCTTAAGGATTTTGTGCTCCTTAGTCTGGCAGTTGAATTTATTAAGTAAATCTACGTAAGCGTCCTCCCAATCATCTATACTATATTGTTCAAATGGAATGGTTACCTCAGTGTCTGTGTCGGCCATCAGACAGAATCTTTCCTCCTCTCCTTCGGAAGAATTTCCTTCAACATCCTCCTCTTCATCACTCCAAGTGCAGACCATTGCCTTGGACTTGTTCTTCTGCACCCTTGGTGTTCTTTTTCTTAAGCTCTGGGCAATCACTCCTCATATGGTCAGGCCTGTAACAATGAAAACAAGTAAGTTTATCAGTGTTCTTGTGTTTGTCGGCTCTATAATTAGAATTCCTACCAAACGATTGGGGTTTTCTTTTCTAAAACTTCTTGCCTTTGGACCTCAAGAACTGTTGAAATCTGTAGGTCAGTAAGGCTTGCTCATCCTGATCAAGATCTGAGAAGTTTTCAAACTCCTCACTACTGCTGCCACCACTACTGCTGCTGCTACTAGCACTGCCACTCCCAGAACCTTTAAGAGCAATGTTCTTGCCCTTCTTACTTGTTTTCTCAACATTCCCTTTTAGATTGGCTTCATATGTCATCAGGGATCCGATTAATTCAGTGACAGTCATTGTAGACAAGTCCTTGGACTCCTCTATAACAGTGGCCTTAGTGTGCCACAAGGGGGTCAATGACCTGAGGATTTTTCTAACAAGATCCGCTTCTGGGATCTGTTTCCCTAAACCCTTGAGGCTATTCGTGATTGCGGAGTTGCAGAGGATTGTCGGGATGGAGGATCCCGAGTTGTCGTTGTGGTGGCTGTGCACGTGGATCTGAGTGCGTAGCGGAGGATCGTAGCGTTGGATGCTACAGTGGATTTTCGAGGATGTGTAGAGCGTTGGAGGATTGGTTCCTCGGTGTGAGATTATCTCGGGTTACGTAAGACGTGTTGTTGCCGAGTCGTTGCTTGAGGCATTGTGATTTGTGGCACTGGCTGGATGGAGAATTGGGGGAAACGTACTGGCGAGGTTGTCACATGAGTACCCTGTTTTTGTGTTGGAAGCTGTGTCCTTGGGTGAGATCGTATTTTTGGAGAAGTGATCTCTGACAAGATTATAAGTCCCGATTGGTTACCGTGAGTGGCTGGTGAGGTTGACCGAGTGATCGACCATGGTAAGAAGTGTATTATCTGGGGACCCGTGTGTATTGGTCGTGGTGTTATCAACCAGCTTGCTGAGGTAGCAGGCGACATTTATCAGTTCTAGAGAAGTGTGTTGTGGATTGTGAGAGGTAGTGTCCCGAGACTCTGTGATGATAGCGGAACCAGGATTGGCATGCAGCCTTTTGGATCATTTTGAGGTGAGAGATTTGATGAGACAGGACGAAGGACGGTGCCTATGTGCGGAGGTCTCTGATGAGACATTGGCGTTGGATATAGTGATCCCTGGTCTACGACCAGCATGGGAGGATTCCCCGTAAGTTTCAGTCGAGTAGCGTGAGGACCAAGGAGGGATCCTGTCATGTGGTTTCACTGTGCTCCCCTGAGAGGGTAGAGTTGGTGTGAGTCTCGAGATCGGTTGCGGTGTCCGAGTGAGATTTGGATCGAGTTGTGATAATGGTATGTGGAAGAGTCAGCGGATGGCCTGTCGTGATTTGGATCACGCTGGTTGGGCCGGTGGAGGTTTCCCATTGACGTGTATCTAGTGACCGGTGGATGGTCTTTCACAGACAGAAGATGCTGGCTATTGGGGCTCAAGAATGGCATGAGCCGTATGCCAGTGGGGCCTTGGATAGCCGATCATGAGGTGTGCTTTTTCCCGGATTGGATCTGGGGTTTGCTTGGAGTTTATCTTCTGGCAGGGTTGGCCGCGTTGCTAAGGGCGTTCGGCTTGCTAGGTGTGAAGCTCAATGTTGGTTGTCCTTGGTGCAAGGCGTGACATTGGTCAGCGAGTTGTGAAGTTGGCATTTTTTTGGTCTGCCGAGCGTGGGTGTTGACTGGTGTTAGTTTTCGTGATGAGGATTACGTTTTCTCAATAAATGAGATTGTGGTAGTGATGTCGTGGTTAGTTTTCGTGTTGGCTGAGGCGACGCCAGACTTGTACTTCTTGCATGTGCCTGCTCTGATGATCGATGTGTCTTAGATTGTGAGCTGGCCCATTAAGGCTTACAGGACTCAAATAGACTTAAATTAAAAGAACCTAACCACTGTTCCGCATCAAGAAAACTCCATGGCCTCATGGTGTGGGGAATTCACCCAACCATAGTGATGGGGTTGCCGTGTCCCCATCAGAAGACTTCCCCGCAGTTGCTCCGACAATAGTGAAGCAGAAGAAAAGGGTCCGTCGCCATGTGACTTTCCCATCCACTTCAAGGGAAGGGCGACAAGGGGGCCCGAACCCCACAGGAGTTGACGCAGTCGCGCATTGTGCTGCGTATCTGACTTATTGGCTTTGCTCGTTTGCCCTCCCTTAGGGTGACGAGACTATTATCAGACCTGAGGCAATTTACCACGCCTGTCTGATGGCCTGGGGGACGAAGCTGTCCCTCTGCCCGGTGGCTCTCTACTTGATTTACAAGATACTGGGAGATTTACACAAATCACGCATCCCCAGAAATTCATAGACAGTTGGTCCGATGCACTTCTTCAATGCCTGGGTCTGCACTTTATTTCCTGAGGCAGCTCCCCAATCGCTTCAGTCTGATCGTCCTGTGCCGAGGATGATCGAGTTCGACTACAGACCAGCTATTTGATATTCGGGGGAAATTAACCACAGTTCCTGTGGACTCCCGTGGTGTTTTACATTTTTGAAGCCTGGCAGCCAGCTCCAGTCCCCTTGTGAGCAAGATGCGACAGTGCCGCTTGTTTGAGACGGAGGAGTTTATTCATCCATTTGCCGGCACCAAGTGCACCAGGCCCGTTCTGGAGTCAGAGCTGATTGATTGGGCACTGGCCATTCGTCCGAGTGTCCTCATCTTCAGGAAGAGCGGCTTGCTGTGGCTGGAGCTGTACTATCCCTTTCTCTTTGGCTGAAATTTTGGGTACGACCAGCAGATTCCTTCTTCTTCAGCCCGGTTTAATCTTCCGAACAGGCATCGGGCTGGCCAGATGACCATGGAAGAAGCTCGTATATGGTGGGATTATTTCCACCACCGGGAAGATATGTCCTTCAGGGTGCCGTCCCCTGCTCGTTTGCCCAGAGTGGCTCCAGACTTCATTAAGTGGTGGAATGCACGGACGGGCTTCTACCGGGCTTCCCACAAAGATTGCTGGAATGCTACTGAACATCGCCTTCTGGACTCTCAACCAGAGCCGATATTAGACATCGATCCAGCTTACTTGAAGAAGCTAAAATCTTGGTCCAACACTGAGGTGATGGCATATCTAGAGGCACGGAAGGTTGTAAAGTGCCATTCATCTAAGGCTGACCCAAAGATGCCAGCAATTCAGAAGGATGACTATGGCAAAACACTTCGAGGGTTATGCCGGGTCAGTAGCGAGCGGACAGCTCTTCAGGCAATTCCTATCCCGACGGGACTTATCAAGGGTCGTTAGTTTATTAATTGACACCTGTTCACAGAGCCGTTACTTAGTAAAATGGCGACTTGATAGAAGTCGCTATTTATAATTTGATTTAAAATTTTATTTTAAATATTCAGGGTTGCTACATCCGTGAAGCCTTCCGTGATTCTTTGCTCCTCCGGACCCCCTCGCGACGCATGAGCTTTTCAAAATGCAAGGGCAATGGAGAGACAAAACCCTAAACAAGGGAGGCATGGAACGTGAACCTGCACGATGTTTATACTCCCAGTGATTCTACAAGAGGCGGTGCGCTGTTCCACCCTCTGAAAGGGGACTCCTCGCATCCCAGGGCTTGAACCCTCACCCCATTTGAGCCACTAACGTCACCCCCACCAATATTACTTGTCCAAGCCCAATTTTGGCTCGAGAGTAGGCGAGACAAGTGGAGAGGGGGAAAATCAACCGCATAAAAAGTACGGCCCAACTTGGTCTAGTTCGACTAAACCAGGCCAAGCTTCCCAAAGTGATAGCCCCATTCTGGGCCCACTTATTCCAAGCTCAAAACCCACTCCGATTAGCACTTCCTAGGCGACCCCTGGGTCCAGAAGTATGAGCGACAGGTCGGTTGGGATGGCCCCTACAGGGACCCAAAGCACCCTATCCAAGCTATGCACCCGCCACTCAGGAAGACTCCCAGTTGATGTCTCAAGCTCGGACCGACCGTCGGAAGCTTACCCAAGCATCTGTAACATAGCTTTAAGGAGTAGGGAACTCCAGGGGATAAGGGAGAGCAAGAGTCCTTGTGCTATAAAGAGCCTATAACAAGGACGTAACCTCCCCTAAATCCCCTTTGCTCCCTGGACTCCCTGGATTCTTATGTTAAACAGATTGCTATATAAACCCTTGGAGACCCTCCGGAGAGGTAAGCAACAATCCTGAGTAAGAACCACCACACCTCTTGGTGGAGAAGGATTTCACGCCCCTTTTTCCTCCTACCATCTCCCCCTACACTTGTGCTATACCTTATTTGCTGACTTAAGCATCAGAGGATTTTTCCTAGGGATTCATCCATAGGCACCCCTAATCCGTTTCCTGCATTGCAGTTCATACAGATGTGGTGATCGTGATCAAGGATTCTCCTGAGATCACACGACACAGGATCGACGTGAGATCACACCTCTTTAGAATGAAAAGTCTCTTATTAGTTGTCATTATTGTGATAAACTTGGGCATACTATGCATGATTATGATTTGATGAATTTCGATGATATACTTACCCAAAAAATATGGAAAGTGCCTACTAGAGGTGCAACTAACCATCCGGGACCCAAGAAGAATTCGGTACCCAAAACTGTTGAATGAGAACTTTGTTGCAGGGATGCCTTGAGGCCATGTGAAGCCTCGAAAAAATGTAGAGGGGCAAGGGATGACCCCATCAGCTTTATTTTGGGGGGGATCAGTCGATACCCCATAATCAAGAGTAAAAGCAATGGCTGGCTCTCGGAGGAAGATGAGGATGATCTCTTCTCCCTTGATGAGGAGAAGGCCAAGCTTCATCGGCTATGCCTTAACTCCAAGTCAACCCCAGATCACCCCGAGAGGCGCAAAATCGACTTTGAGGCTAATCTCATTAGCCGAGCCATCGACAAAAGCATATGCTTGTCACCAGAATGTATACAACTCCCCCGTGCATCAGAAGAGCACAAAGTCGAGCCACTGATGACATTTGTCGTTACTTACAAATGACAACTCAGGAGCAAGAAGAAGGCCAGCAGGGACAAGCCCATTGTCTTCTATAAGGGTGACATGGCCCCTCCAGCCCCGCCAAGAGACAATTTCAACTGGTCCAAACAAGTCAATAATATGCCTGAAGTCATCCAAGAATTGGACGACTTGCCGCCACATATCCGGGAGATGTGCCTCAAGCAGCATATTCCCCAATGGCAAGGTTCCGCACGGCGTGAGTATTTTCACCGGTTGTGGACCCCTTCCCAGGTCCGGGGGCAACCCCCATTCTCTCCCAAAGATACCAGGGGGCTCGGCTACGACCAAGATCTGGACTTCTGCATCTACTACGCGGTCAATGTCGTAGGCCCGGCATCGCCAGTCGACGACCAAGCTAATGTCAATACCAAATTCTATAGCTCCGGGGATGAGGGAGAGAAAATCCTAATCTCGCTCCCCGCCAGGGCTAGTACCCCAGTTCAAGCACTCAACCAGTCTTCACCACTCGCCTGCGAGGACATCAGCGCTGAAGAAGCTCCTAGTGTTTCCCAGTTGGTTGGAGAACCCAGTCCAGTAAACTCTCCCGATGAGGAAGGTTCTCAGAACAATGGCCACGAGGCGTCATCAGGTTTAGCAGGCAACTTCAACCAAGCTTCGATGGCACTAGCTGGCAACAGTCAGCCAGGCATTAGCAGTCCAGAACAATCCCAGCCAGAGCCCAGTCGCAATGATCTCCCAGCTCCTTCGGCGTCGAGTAGTGACTTCGAAGGCCAAGAAGTACATGAAGCTAGTACTAATGACGAAGATTTCATTGACTTTCAACCCGCTCCTCCCGAGCTAGAGGATGGTGGCCAGCCAACTGTTGACGAACTCATTGAAATCAACCTGGGCGAAGATGAGGCTCACCAGCCAACGTTCATCAGCACTCTCCTCACCGAAGTAGGAAGACAGGATTACAAGCAACTCCTACTCAAATACAAAGACTACTTTGCCTAGACGTACAAGGAGATGTCAGGGCTAGACCCCTCCGTAGCGGAGCACGAGCTAGCCATTTCTCTGCGTCGACCCAGCCCCATTGGTCGACCGACCGTAGGCCATTGGTCGACCAATCTGCCCTGTTTGGTCTGTTTTGGCCCTCGGTCGACCCGGTTGTGCCCATGGATGTCCCCGACACCCTGTGGGTATCGTGACAGTATTTTTGGGTGTCCGAAGGTATCGAGTTATCTCGATTAGCATGTCCGTGGGTTTTTGGGGTGCGGGTGACCCTCTTGAGTTCCGGGCTTTCGTGTTACGCTTGATCGAGTCGCCGTGTACTGACATGAGTGCAAAGGGCTATTCCCGCACAATGTTAGCTCTACTGGAAAGCAGTTTTCGTGTGGGCCATGCATTTGGCCTGTGAGCTATGAGTTTAGTCATCCAGCCTGGGGCTGGAGGTTTCTCGAGATTCCCTTGGAAAGGGAATGAACTCAGCAGCTCGTGAGCCACCCTAATAATTATTGTACCATGGTTTCTGACCTAGGGGTAGGCAAGATTGATGGCATGGAGTTATTCTATGCAACAGCCTTGACCTGAGTCTCGTGACTCAAGGGCCGTTGAATTTAATAGGTATAGTGGACTACCCAGAGTTGGGTGGTATGGTGCCACCTATGTTTCGAGCTAATTATGACGGGCTTGTACAAAGCCTGTCCGTATTCCAATGCTTTCCGTAGAGAGTCATCTGCTTAGTGGCCCCCCACTAGTAGTAGCGTGCCTGGGCATGCTTGTGCTTACCTACCTGGGAGTAGGTGGAGAGCTACACTCAGGAGATACGGTTTCTAGGCTGGTTGCTGTAGGGCCTCCCCTGTAGCAGCTCAAGTCCGGGCAGGGAGGAAAACTAGCTAGAGGGCCTAACGTAGTGCAGTCAGTTAGTGTGTGCATACATGGTCGGAGACTACGGATGCGTGCTGATGAGCACGATCCCGACTAGACCCTTGTTCTGTGGTTATTGGCATGGTGTCTTAGTTTTGCATGGGGCGAGGGAGACACCTGAGGCGCGGACTAAGTCGTCAGTAGATGCATCCGGTCTTACTTCTAGTGGGCAGGTACTTACCTCACATGACGTGAGATTCTCGTGACTCGAGTTTCTATTTCCCGTCTGCGAGATGTGATTTTACGTGTAGTTTTTCGGTATTTTCTGATGCAGAGGTCTAGGGTTTTCGGTAAATGTTACCGAAGATTTTTTCTAAACGGTGTATGTAACGACCCGGGATCCGAGTACTAGAAAGGAACCGGTGTGACTCAAACCTTGGCCCGTCACCTACGAGCCTGAAGACTCGAAAGGGTTAAAGGATAGTGCAAGGGTACACGAGAAGCTAAAATAACTACAGAGGTAGCACAATAAATAGCTAAATAATAATACAAGAATTTAAATAATTAACTAAACTACTACAAGGTCTAGTGTGCCACACACAGAGAGAGAGAGAGAGAGAGAGAGAGAGAGAGAGAGAGAGAGAGAGAAGGTGTAAAAGATGGTATTTTAGGATCTAGTTGTGCCATCGGAAGATCTCATTTGAGAGGACTCGTCAGTGGTGTCCAATTCTGGTTATTATCTCCTACCCTCTCACCTGTTTCCTCTTTGTTGTACAGGTGTCCAAAGAAAGCTGGAAATGGATTATCAGGTGAGGGATTCGCTCTCTTGGCCAAACTAGAAGGTGAAATGTATATGATTCACTAATTTATAACCGATCTTTTTTTTATTTCAGGAGAGGGACAAAAATGAAAAATCTAAAAATTATGCCAAACAACCACGATATCGACTGCCAGCTAGAAACAACCCAGGTCGATGCATGCTGAATTTTGTTTTGCATGTTTCCTTATGAATGAAATGTATAGTTTGACCGTCGAAAAGGGGGGGAAATTTTGACAGGTTTTCTATGGTGGTTCCTCGACAATGTCTTGTCCAGTTATAATAGCATTGGCAACCTTACGTTGTGACGCTGTTGGTATCTACTTCTGTTTGGATGGGTTGGGAGAGGGGGGGCATTAATTGCACTGCAAAGGCTGTTGGTATCTACTACTGAATTACTACCCACCTACCTTCATGCCGTGTAATTGTTACATGAATTCGTGGTTTGGAGTAGGGATAATGCTTTCTGCTATTTCTATATTTTTCCAAGGGTTGCACATATGCTTAAAAGTGTTTGTAGACTTTGTGGCCTTTTTGTTAATCTTGTGATCTTCTGAAAGGGCCTGGCGGGCATTGTTTGTGCTTTTTATCGAGACATGGAAGTCAAACTCAACTCTAGGGAATGCATGACGTGTCTGCACGTTCTTTTGTTGGTACACGTGTTTTGCGTCTTGCCAAGTGTCCATTTGCCTCATATGACAATCTCTTGACATACTTGTGCAGGACCTATCTATTCCAGGCGGCCTCTGTTCAGGGTTTCAGATGCAACTGAGAAGCTGGCACAAATGGCACTCAGCCCTGGTCCCCAGTAATGCATGCGGCAACCACCTCCTGCCATGAAAGCAGGGGGCTGGCACAGCCAGTTTGACTTCCTCGGTCGACCTCATGAGGTCTCATCAGCAAGAAGCCTACCCAGGAAGGTTGTTGGTTGAAGCAAATAACTCTATCGCCTGTGGAGCACTAGCTCTCGTCAATTTCTACTGACAATAAGCCATGAATCAAGGTTGAGCAAATCAAGCATCTTTTGTTCAATTATAGAATTCAGGATGATGTAAGTTGTATTCTATTAGATTTTTTTATTGAGGATAAACCCACATTGACATTTTTTATTCAAGGACCTCATAGGAGATCATGTCTTGTGGATAAACTTCCCATTTGTTCACTCAAATTAGATCCTATGATTTTAGGAGCATGCAGATGTGTGGTGGTCCTCTATTCTACGGAACCAATTTGAGGTCGGATTGGTGAAAGCAACTTGGGATGAGTTTGTTCATCTATTCAAGGCAGAATACATCCCCGAGCATGTCCAAGACAAGATGGGGCAAGAGTTCCTTGCTTTGACTGAAGGGTCCATGACGGTGCTCGAGTATGAGGGACGTTTTTCGGAGCTGGCCAGATATGCACCTCATATTGCGACTGATGAATGGCAAAAGGTGAAGAAGTTTGTGATGAGCCTTTGACCATCCCTAAGGACCAGATTGGTGGCATTCAACCATCGGACTATAGATGAAGCTCTTAGTGCGGCATGTCGACAAGAAAGTGAAATGGAGCTATATCAAGAAGAGAAGAAAGCATCGATGAAGAGACAATCATCAACTTTTCAACGTCAAGACCGCAAGGAGAAGAAGTCTTTCCCACGACCATCAGAGTCTTCACTAGCAATGTCATCTTCACCTCAAACCGGTGGATCGGGTGGATCGTCAAGAGGCAAGGTAGAATGCAAACATTGCGAAAAAGTGGCATGGTGGCAAGGAGTGCTGGGTGGCATCTGGCAGGTGCCTGAGATGTGGAAACTCTGATCGCAAGATTAAGGATTGTCCAAAGGTGTAGTCATCCATGCCCACTAAAGCCCCGACGATAGTAGCCGCAACGCCTGTAGCAGCAAAACCAGCCGAGAAGTCTCGAGTGCCAGCACGGGTGTTTGCTTTGACTAAGGAGGATGTGGAACAAGTGGATCATGTGAATGAAGGTACACTTTTGATATCCAGCTTCTATGCTAGAGTTTGTTTGACACTGGTGCCACTCATTCGTTCGTGTCTGATCGATTTTCAAAAATGTTGCATGATGAGTTGGGTTTGGTATCCAAGGACTTAGATGTGCCCCTTCTGGTGCACATGCCAGCTGGAGCATTATCAACTACAAAGAGTTATCCTTCCTTTCCCATGAATATTGAAGGATGGGAATTGTCGGGTCACTTCTATCTTTTGAAGATGAAGGACTACGACGTTATTCTTGGTCTTGATTGGCTGCAGAGACATTATGCACTCATTGATTCCCACAAGAAGCAGGTTGTTTTTTGCATTCCTGGCGAGAAGGAGTTCTTTCACCCTCAACCCTGGTTTGGGTCAGGGAAGTTTGTGATCTTAGCCATGAAGGCAGCCAGATCATTATACAAGGACTGCAGTGCATTCCTAGCCTGTGTGGTGACCACAGCCGACGTCAAGGAAGTGCCATCACTAGAGAGGATTGAAGTGGTTTGAGACATCTCCGATGTCTTTCTGAAGGATTTGCCATGGTTGTCATCTGTTTGGGAGATTGAATTCCATTAAACTTGATTAAATGTCTAGACAAACTTGGGATCTTGGATCCAACAAATCAATGCCAACGCATCATAGGGGCCTAGTCTGGTCCTGGGGAGAGCGTCCAAAAAGTACTTGCTTTGACACTAACCCTATGTCAATGAATAAACCACCTCAATATTATAATCTCTAGTCCCTCCGACGTATAAACCCGCGGCTCAGACCTTTCGTCTGAAGCCATGAACAAAAAGACCCTTCCACTCTGGATCATGCCTTTCGTCTGACTAGAGAACAAAAAGACCCTGCATACAGTCGACAGCCCTGGCGTAGTAATGAACAAAAAGAACCTCCTTGTTTTGGCTCAAACCTTCCATCCAAGTCGATGAATAAACAAGAGACCCTTTTTGCTTCGAATCAGACCTTCCGTCTAAGTCGATGATCAAAAAGAACCTCTTTGCTTCGGCTCGGACCTTCCGTCTAAGTCAATGAACAAAAAGACCCTCTTTGCTTCGGCTCGGACCTTCCGTCCAAATCGATGAACAAAAAGAACCTCTTTGCTTCGGCTCGGACCTTCCGTCCAAGTCGATGAATAAAAGGAACCTCTTTGCTTTGGCTCAGATCCTCCGTCCAAGTCGATGAATAATGAGAATCTCCCTGCTTCGGCTCGGACCTCCCGTCTAAGTTGATGAACAGAAAGAACCTCTTCGGTATTAACCCCATGCCGATGACTAAACCGCACCACATTCAGACTAAAACATCTAGCTCCGCGTGCCTACGCAGTGAAGTGGCCCCCTCATCCCTTCGCTGAAGGAGTGAGTGCTTTCCCGCGAATTCATACCAGACCAATAGTCCACTGGCTCGAAAGAGAAGACACCATGCTATGGAAGTCCACACCGGCGGGCCCTGTGCACTCGTTCCTCCCTTGCGCCACCCACAGCTTGGGGGCATTTATGGACGATGAAAAAGGAAGAAGAAGAAAAAGAATGATCATGCGGCATGCACGTCCCGACATTCGAGAGCAAGTCGAAGACGGAAAGGTCGAATAAACCCTGTACTTCCTCCAAGCAGAATAGGCACGTACTTGGTGCTCCGCCATCCAACGGGGAAGCCCCTCAAGTAGAAGTTAAGGCCACGGCTTCCCTACTGGCGATGCCAAAAGTTGAATCAGAAAGAAACCCAGCAATTTGGGCACGAGGTTGGCACGCACCGAAAACTACTCAAAGTCCTAGACTAGAACTTAGAAGCTTTGAAATGAGAACCCCGGAGGTGGTGCATTAAAGTTAAGGCAGCACGGGAGGGCAAGTGTTCGTCTTAATCACCGTGAAGCCGAGACGGAATCTTGTGATACTTAAACTGGCGCGGTCTTGCCCATCTTATACTTAAACTGACGCACCCCTTACAGAAAGTCTAAATCGACATGCCCTCATTTGGGGCCTAAATTGGCGCGCCCCTCTTATGGGTCTAAACTAGCACGCCCCCCCTTTATGTTGCTAATTTGGCGCACACAACCCCGCATCGGTTTAACCCAAAGCATCTCATCCTCGCTCCGATGCCCTATTTTCCTCTGCGAACAAAGTCACCCTTGCCCGAAGTGGAGAAGCCTCCTGCGTCAGACCGGCGGGCAACCGCCTGTGCCCTTCAAGCCCCCTGGAATGGAAGGTTTCGAGCTCCACACCACGTCGCATCTCCTTCGATCGCCATAGACTAATCCCGTGGAGGCAACTTCCCTACTCTACTGCCCCCCCTGCATGCAGGCCACTTGATGGCTTTGAACAAGACACAAAAAAAAGAGAACAAGGTAATATGTAAATGGAGGCATACTCCATTGAAAGTGAGGACAGAGGGAGCTGCCTGAAGAAAGAAGGGAGAAAGAGATCTCATCCGCTTGTGCCTGGAGGTGAAGAAGAGGGAGAGAGAGTGTGAGAGAAGAGAGGTGAGCTTGGGGAAGGAGCTTGTGTTTTGCTCCCCTCCCACTAGTGCATCTGCTTCTCCCTTTCCTGCTATTTTCTTTATTTACGGGGTAGATCCCCTTCCTATATTCCGTTTCCCCTTTCCTTCTTATGGATGAATAAAAGAAAAGATTTCACAATATGTGGTGTTCTACTTTGTTAGCCTCTACCTTCCCTCTCCCTATCTTCTAATCACCCGAGGCTCTTAGAAGTCTGCCTCTATGGCATGACCTTCGAGAGAACTTAACCCGTCTGAAGGGTAAATAGTCATAGCCGTTCATGGCGAATATCTATCTATATGAGATTCTTATGGAACTACGGCTCATGAGTTGCTAGAACCCCCTAGTAGGCTGGTCCTCGGGGCTCCTGCAATTCAACTAGGGGCCATCGAACCACCGTCTGGCTACTCCGAGCTTTGGGGGTTGTCCCGAAATATTCCGTTTGATGATCCCCCATTTTTTCCCTAGCAAACCTTAGTCTAGTGGAGATGCTGCCCAATTTTCATCAGGAATGCGAGCAATGGGAATAAAAGATAGATGCACACAAGGGCAAATAAACAAGCAAGACTCCCTCAGAAATGCGTGTACTTGAAGCCTTTGAATCAAACTTGAACTGAGCTTATGAGTTCCTACATGATAAACCTTCCAATGAAACACTCAAATCTGCATGCTAATTCACCTTAATAAATGACTAAAATGTTTAAACCTCCTCTTTACCAATCTAACTCACCAATTGGATGAGTAAGCCAACCATCTAATTAATCTGGAAGCAAAAGAAAGAAAAGAAAGAAAAAGAAGGAGGAAGAAGAGTGAAATGAAATTCATAAGAACTAATATGGCACGGGTCAATCCGTCACGGCCTAATTCGGTGCGAGGGGTACTGCGTCGGTTTAGCTCCACACTCAAAATGCCTTCCCATTTCCTGGACCAATACCGGCGCGCCCCTCCTTCTTTGCAACGAAAATTGGCGTGCCCCTCTTCACATCCCTTAAACCAGCGTGCCCCCCATTCATCCCTTCAAATCGGTGTGCCCCTACACTCCCCTCAACCTGCGCGCCCTTCCTTGTGGCTGAACCGGTGGCCCTTGCTTATACCCTTAAATCGGCGTGCCCCCCCATTCTCCATTTAAACCGGTGCGCCCTCTTCCTTGAACCAAAATCAGTGCACCCCTCTTTGCTTCCCCTGAACCGATGTGTTTCCAAAAAAATACACAAGCCAGCAAAAGAAAAAGGACATGAGACTGATAAAAAATGATGAATCGCCTATGCATGAATAAACGATGGGATCTAATGATTAAAACAATGATAGTAATAAAAGACGTTATAGCCATGCAATACCTCGGGACCCTCGCTTCCTCAGACTGTGTGTAAGGGGAAAAGCAACGACGCCCCATGGCATCGGACGTGGACCTCGGGGACCCTGATATGGCCATGGTTTGAAACCATCTCGGGCCAATATTCAGTTGATTTGACCCACCTCTATCGGGATCTGATCCTGCATCCACATTAAACTTGCCGTGTGTAGGATAAACAGTTGTACGGTTTTACCGCCTCCCTTTTTGCTACAAACGCAGACTTCCGTCCGAATAAGAAATGGTTCGCGAGTGACCGACATACATGCATCTATGAACGTTCACACCCCCATGCGGGGCTTGTGTAAATGCAATCTGCGATTTCGCTTCCACTTTGTTATTATGAATTTTAGGCCATAGGGCCCCTTTTTTTCGGTGATTAATCAAGGATTTTCTCCTCTCCGAGGGGATGTAATTAACGTCGTAACCTTTATGGTACGGAGAAGTGTGCACCCGTGCCCTCGGCACCGGGTCGGCCCTAGATTTGGATTAGCCTAACCCCCTTTGGGAGACCCTCTAGCATTGCTGACCCTCTACCAGCAAGGGACCAGCCCAACACATCCTCCACTCAGCATCGCCGAGTCACCCACGGGTTTGGGTGAGTGTCGGGTGAGCCGGCCGCCAATTACGGCCCGTTTACGTTGCAGAACGTGCTTGCTAGTAGGTCCAAGGTTGTGTCACATCAAGTAGACTGTTTGGCTCATCAACGATGTTGTTTGGATGTTCACGTGCTATGCCATCGGACAACAGTCTGAGACCCAGTCTAATGATCTGAAGCGGCCACTAGCCCAGCTTAAAAGGTCTCACCCTCAAGCTCAACCCCGGTGCTGCCACGTCACATCGATACTTCTACTAGACCGCAGGTATCAGAACACGTTGAAGAGGTTCTAGTTGATAATCGTGGCATCCCTACCAACGCGGATCCAGTCAACAACAATCTGCTAGCAAATGACGGTTAAGAGGTGACTCTCGAGACTCTCATAAGGGAAAATCAACACTTGAAGACCCTCCTACAAGACCTTCTTTAGGAGCGAGATCTTCACCCTCAACAACCTGTTAGGACTCCGATTGAAGCACCGATGCTACCAGCCGGGCACAATGGTGCCAATGCCGCAACAGCAGTAGCTACAACCCCGACCGTAGTAGGGTTCGGCACACCAGTGGAATCTTACCCATGAGCGTCCAATACGCTAGTGCCAGAAAACCTCATGGCACAATGATAGATGATCGAGCAGATCATCGAGATGAAGCTTGCCCAATATGGGGAAGGGGTTGCCACTGTAGACCTTTATAGTGTGCCATACCCACTGCACCACTAGTTGAAGAAGCTTCCCCGGGAGTATGCCAAGCCTCCGAAGCTACAGAAATTCAACGAGCAAGGGTCTTCAAATGAACATTTAGCCTACTACATTATGGCCATGGGTGAGCTAGCGTTGGACGAGTCATACCTCCTCTGCTACTATACCACCTCACTCACAGGAATGGCCTTCCAATGGTATTGCCGCCCGAAACCCAACTCTGTGATAGATTGGGTAGATCCCAGAAAGAAACTACTCGACTGCTTCCAGATGGTTGAGCGCAAGATCTCCCTAGCAGAGCTTTGCTCTCTCTGAAAAAGGAAGGGCGAGAGTGCCCTTGATTTCATCAAAAGATAGCAAGACCTCAGCATGAAGTGCATCAACCCACTAGTCTAGGATGATGCTTGATGGGGACATCTCCCACCAGTTCATCTTTTTTAAGGCCCTGATGATCGCTGATGGCATATAGTCTTCTTCGCCACTTTATTTGGAGTCATATGAGGTACTTTAAATTTTCTTATTTGAGTTTCTTCTCATCCTGTTTGGTGGAATCTTTTCGAGGTAAGCCTTAGAAGTGCTGTCTTGGTGAGGCCTTTGTCCTGTGTCTGCTTAAGTGTGGACTATGTTAGTTCTGAGCCTGATTTACACCTTGTTCGATGGTTGCTTGGCTTTGGACCCAGTTTTACATTAGGAGCCATTGTGCACCGTGTTCGTTGTGCCATGTCTGGTGGCTGATGTGTTGTAAAGGTTCAGTAATTGTCTAAGGACGTAAGGATAAGCTTAGATTTGTGTTCCTTTGTGCTTTGTGCTGAAGCTGGTACTCTCTTTGGTTTGCACTTTGGCGACTTGTGATCGGCTATTAGCAGGATCGTTACTCGTGGCATATTATATTATAGTTTCATGAATTACGATGGTGCCGAGTGTATGCTGAGATGCGAATATCGAGGTATTTTTGATGCCTATGTGCGTTGTATGAGTGTGCAGTGGAAGTGTGTGGGCTGATAACCCACAGGTCAAGGATCATTGGTTAAAAGATTCTGGTTGGTCAAGAGGAATTTTTTCCTCGATGTGACTTCATCTTGGCTACCGGTGCCTTGATGTTGTTTATTGTCGTGCCATTGTTGATGGTATTATGGTGTTGGCATTGGCACTTATGAGAGCTGGAGAATGTGTTGGCATACATGCTGGTTGAGTACTCTCCGCTCCTCTGTAACTTTTCTTGGATGTTGTGTTCTCGGGATGTGATCGTAGTCCTTGATGCATTTCCCAAGATTGTTATTATTGTTGTCATGGGTCCTTATTGGTAAGCTACTCATTGCATCACTAGTATATTGTAGTCGTGTGTTCAGCTGCTATTGTGCCTTGATGTGACCCAGCTTACTGTTATGTTCCGTGGTTCTGCGTTGAGTACGGAGTCGAGATTTCGCAAGTGCTGTCACTGTTATTGTTGTTGTCTGTTGGCAGTTGTGTTCAGCTTGGGAGGAGTTCCCTGTGAATCAGATTTGGCATTGTGTGGACTGAGGTCTTATCGGTTAGTTTTGCTATACTCTTCTATTATGGCAGAGTTGGCATGCGACTCTGGTCAGATGTAATGTCTGAGTGAGGACTGACTTGATTGTGCTTGTGGTCCAATGCTATTGTTGGCATCCTGTGCGCTAGGTTTTGTTGTTGTTTTTGGTGCTGAAGCCGATGATGTGGAGCTATTAGCTGAGAGGACTATGCTTCCTTGTTTAAGCTGATGCTTGTTCGGTAGCGATTTTCATGGCCTGGGTCGTGTCTCCTTTCTCATTATTTCAGAGGTGTCAGACTTGTGTTCACTTGTGTGCCATGCTCATTCTGTGGGTCGATTTACTTTGAAATCTAGAGCGTGTGCATGTGATTATTGCCTAGTAGTGTCACTCTGAAATGTGTGCTTTAAAGGCTTTTCTTTAAAAGGTCATGGTCAACGAGGACAGGGTAGTAGACATCCTTCCATCGTCCCTAGCAACACTGACAAAAGGGCCGACTATCACATTTTCTGAGGCCGAGTTAGCACCTCCTGAAGCACGCCAAATGTCGCTCTGCATCTCCATCACCTTGAACAAGGTAACTATTGATGTGGCTTTGGTCGATACTGGAGCCTCCATAAATGTTTGTCCACTCAGCACCATGTGCGCCTGTAACATCTCCGAAGACTCACTAAGGCCAACCCCAACAATAATAGCAACTTATGACAATTCAAGGAGAGCATGCCACGGGGTGATCACTATTCAAGCCGAACTCGGGCCGCTGTTAATGCCCGTGGAATTTTCTGTGTTGGATATTGACCCAATGTTCAAGGCCCTATTGGGTCGTCTGTGGATCGACAACCTTCATGTTGTGCCCTCTACCGCCCAGCAGTGCCTCAAGTTCCCATTTCAGGGGCGGGTGGTGAAAGTTAATAACATCTCCATAGTCCACTTCGTTGAAACCATTTCTAACAAGATACTGCCAACACTCAGGCCTAGTAGCATACTAGTTATTTCTATGCTGGACCTTGATTTTTCATGGGCAAATGCACCACACAAGTCCGTCGTTGCTCTAGTCAGCATCAAAATGAAGCCAAAGATAAGAGACCCCAAGGGGTGGAACATGATATTAAAACTTGGATATCAGCCAAGCATGGGTCTCGGTGCCCAGTGTTAGGACTCCTCCAGTTTGATTAGCTATATGTGTACTGCTTTGTGTTGATGGGTTTTGATTATTGGCAATAGGTTTGTGAATGTTTTGATGATTGGGAACAATACTGTTTGACTTCGTCGACTGCATAGTTGACTTTGTTAATCTTACCTTGATATGATGGTGAACATATTTTGATAATGCATTGTATATGTCAGATGTTCGTATATGAATGTTGTCTACATGTTTGCCTACACACCTTAAGTCTGTGTAAAGTTCTGCATATGCACACTTTGAGTCCATGCTGTTCACAATAGCACAGTGATGTAAGTCCGTGCATATTTTCATTCCTGCAAGTAAAGTCCGTGCATATTTCCAGTCTATGCATATCATTTGTTAAGGCCAGAAAGTAAAGTCTGTGCATGTTTTTAGTATTGTTGAAAACCTGACTCTGTGCATGGTTCTAGTCTTACTGAAATAACAAGTCCGTGCACATTTCGCTCTACTCACTTAAGGCTCGTGCAAGCTCTTTTGAGTCTTTGCATATAACAGGTCCGAGCACGTCTCAAGTCTGTGCATGTTTTAGTTTTTATTCAAAGCATAAGTCATTGCATGTGTTGGTCACATAAGTCCTTGCACATTTTGCCTCTTGCAATTCCACCTACTTTCTTTCTTCACTATTAATGCATTGAAATTTGATCCTAAAGACATTTCATTGAGAAGTTGACTCATTGAGAATACATACTCAATAATGTTCATATTAATGTGGGTAAGTTGAAGGTCCATCCCCATCTTGGTCTAATGATGCATATCTACAACTAAAAAATGCATTGACCATTTCATTACATTGGCTCAAGAAGTTTGTGGTTCTTCAACTTCACATCTGGTGTGCCGAGTTTGCTGACCATGATGTCAAGGCTCCCAATGAGAAGAATAAGAGTCCCTTGCATGATGAGATTGGTCTTGTGTTTGTGTAAGCTACCCCCAAGAGTCTTGCAATCTTGTGCTATGAACTTGTGGCCAAGAGTCCCATTGAGAGTGTGAGCTCCCTCCATTATCTTGGGATGTTGTGCTATGCTGTTCTACCACCAAGACTGCTAATCCCAATGAGAATGTGAGCTTGTGCCATGATACTACGTTCTTGTGTCTTACTGCCCCGAAGTTTTCTGATGCTCAACACCTCCATGAGTACCATAATTATGATCATCTTCTTTTTTGTTGAGCAGCTTGTATTGCCTAAAAAACTGGACCACCTCTTCTAAATTGTACAGATCCTGTGTATCTGTCATCATCATCTAATTCATTTTCTCCTCTACGAAGTGATTGACTACCTAGACGAGGTGATTTGGGTTGATGACCCTCATCTCGATGTTGTCATGTGCTTGATTTCTTTTATACATTTGGCTTTGCCTCTTCTTTGGTTGTTTTTGTTTTTGCTTTTTTGTAGGTCTGGATGGAGTAGTAGACTCAGACATTATTGGTGGCTGGATATCAAGCTCATCATGTTGTGGGAAGGTATGAGGATGAGGAATTGATACATAATGCCGCTATGGGATGTAAGGTTGGACATCAGGCTCAACAACTAGATCCTTCCTAAACTCTCTATCAAGTTCAACATCATCCAACTCTCCCTCTGCCCAAGCACGATTTGAGGGGTCAAATATAGGTTCATCCAAAGGACTTTTTGCCTCAACCCATGCACTCAATGGATGTTCCTCATCAAATAATTTATCCAAGTCAATTTGCCCCTCACTGGCAACTCTTTCTTCTTCTTCTGCGCCCTCATAGTCAGCCACCCTCTTTTGCAACAACCTTTATTGTCTTTGTTGATTTTTCATAACCTTTATTGTCTTTGTTGAATTTTCATTTTGAGTCTCATGTTGTAGTGGTAGAACACCAACTTCTCTAATATTTGAGACTTCAATCTGTTCCTTTGGTATGTGCAAGATTGAAGGTGCTCCAGTTCCTTTCACTCACTAGCAATTGTAGCTTGGCTAAAAATCTGGATAGCAATATTTGCTAATACATTCACACCCATACTTCTCATTTTGAAAAAAAAAAAGAATTACATTTGGTGGAGCATGCTAAAGAAGCTAAAGAATCAGCAACCCAGTTCGCTTCTCTGAAAATGTGAGATATGGGATTCAACTGAGAGAGCAGATTCCATATCTCTCTGATATAAATGAGGATCGCCCACGGACAATGAGCTTGTCTGTTGATGATCTGCACAATGATTTTGGAGTCACATTCTATGAGTGCTAGACAGTAGCTGACTGTATGGAGGTATTTAATGCCATCTAATAGTGCTCTGGCTTCAGTAATGAGGCTGTTGGAATGTCCATAGAAGTGTAAGAAGGCAAGAATAACATGCCCAGTAGAATCTCTAATGACCCCACCACCGCCTGAAATGCCTGATCGCTTACAAGCTCCATCGGTATTGAGCTTAAGGAAAGGCCATGGGGAATGCATCCATTTGATGATTTTAACGTGCAGTCTTTTAGTACCAGCAATTGTAAGTCCAAAGTTCTCTAGAATTTTCTATCTGCTAGTATTTCCTTCCCTTAAATCAGCAATAGCATATGTCTGTTTGACCTGTGCTATAGTTTTATGGAGAATACTCTGTCTGGAGAGAAATCTTCCTTCATATTTTGCTACATTTCGAGCATTCCATAATTCCCACATACCAAAACCAATGACAGCAAGAGTGAAAAAACCATGCAGGGATTTGGGCTGAACTTGAGACATGGAATTTAGGATCAGAGATCTGGCTTGAGTGCCCTCGATTTGCAAACCTGAAGCTCGGACTGAAGACCAAAAATAAGCAGCTAGTTCGCTGGTAATGAATAAGTGATTTAAATCTTCCTCATGAGGATCCTTGCAGCAGAGGCACTTTAAGCAAAGAGGAATACCCAAAGACTTTACATTCGCATCAGTACGAATGCAGTTATTAACAATTTTCCACAAATGCACTGACACTTTGATTGGCAGCCATTTCGACCAAAGCTGATCCCAGGGCAGAGAAATCTGAGATTGTGAATTGCAACAAGAAGCTTTGTAGATAGTGGAGACCAAACATTCTCCAGAGGAGGACAGGCTCCATATCTCCTTATCAGATTGAGGAGTCTGAATGCCATGCTTTAAAGCAAGGTGGATGTCAGGGGGAAGAAACCTATTAAAAAGAGTTCTTATTTCATCCGAAGGCTATAGGACACCATCTTTTACCTTCATCCTGCTGTTAGTGATGAGCTCAGCAGGAACATAAGAGGCCAAGTAGTGATTACCCAACCAAGTGTCATGCCAAAAATTTATAGAATTGCCATCTCCAATAAGAACTCTTTTGTGCTACAGAATGAGATTCTTGGCTTGAACCCAGCCCCTTTTAGCATGACCTTTCATGTTTCTGAACTGAACATCAGTAAGGTGACATGGTCTTTGCTGTAGATGGCTAGAACTTTGACTGGGGTCTGGGTGGCTCGGCCTTAATGAACATGATGGTTGAAGCTGAGCTTGGACTGAGTGTCCACCTCGACGTTGCTACCCCTTGGGACATGACAAATACCGCAGGGATAGACCTCCCGCCCGGGTTTGCTGGTAGCCACCGGTGGGGACTCGATGGAGCTTTGCTGGTATCATTGGTCGGCACTGACGGGGATTCCATTGAGTCATTGGCCGATGTCGATGGAGTTTCTTTGGAGCAATTAGGCGGGTGTCGGCAAGATTCACCGTAGACCGTTGATTGACATAGGTAGGGTGAGTTCCTGAGTTACTGGTTAATGTCAATGGGGTAGCATGCGAACACCTTTACGGTGTTATTAATGATTCGCATTACCCCTTTCCCTTCATGGTGCTCCTAAGGGCGGACCAGTGCCCACAGTCTATCAAGAACTGAAGTCCACCTTGACGGATGCTTCACTGGATAGTAGGATCTTGAGTCGGCACCCGCTTTGCTGGCTTTCGAGCTTGTTGCCATTCTTGTGAGTAGAGAGATCTCTTTACTCATGACCTCCAAATGGGCGGGGTCTCTTTTCTAATGACCCATATTCATCTGAGGGAGTACCGACAGTCCTCCTTGGAGTTTCCCCCCTTTGCTTGGGCTTGGGAGGTTGGATACTGGACCAGGGTGGTTGCGCCCAGTGTGATACTGGTGCATCTGCTTCTTTGAGTCTCACCTCATCTTCTGGAGGCAAGGGCAGTGGTGGGGGGTCACCCATTTTTGCAGCTGCTATGGCACTGCTTTTTTTTTTACAGATCTAAGGTTGACTCAGCACCAATGTGGTAGACCAAACGAACACAATCTGGGGTTGTCGGAAGCATGGAGCGTATGGTGAGTGTCGGTGTCACCGGAGCTCGAGAGTTCGATGCCTGAGCTCGTGTCTGACATAGTGGTGACCTGGAGCTTGGAATTCACTAAGGCCGATGGAGTTGTCACTTTGGGAGCTGATGAAGGTGGGATCTGGGCCTTGAAATCCCTATTGATGTTGTTAAAGCTAGGACCCAGGGATAGAAGCCCGTATCTAATGTTGATGATGTTGGGACCCAGGACTGGTTACCAGTCTTGGGCGTTAATGAAATTGGAACCCGAGGCTGGAAGCTCATCTCAGGTATTGATAAAACTGGGACCCGAGGCCGAATGCCTGTCTCGAGTGTTGATAAAGCTGGGACACGAGATGGGATGCCCATTTTGGGTGTTAATGATGCGGGAACCTAGGGTGGGAACCCCATCTTTAGGGTTGATGGAGCTAGATCCCAGGGTTGGTCACCCATTTTGGGTGTTGGTGATGCTGGAACCTAGGGCTGGGTGCCTAGCGTGTCCTTTTCAATCATCTCTTCCCATCCCTTTTCCCGGGGCACCATGCCCCTCAGTATTCTTCCCCTCCGGAACCCCTGGATTCTTCTCTCCATCATGATTCTTCTCCTTTGCCTCCGGACCCTCGGGATCCACCACTTTTCATCTATCAATTTCTCCTTTGAATTCCTCCCGATATCGGGTCCGACCCAACTACTTCTACCTCCACTGTTTTGGACATCTGTCCGTTCTCCCATTACTTCCGAGACTTTAGTCCTCACTCCTTCTCATGATTTTTTGTTTCTCCTGTTGACCATTCTTGTGATCAGGGTCTCCGTACCTTAGCGAGGGAGTTCTAGCCCTCGCCTCTCTTCATTTTCTCCTTATTCATCTGAGTCTAGTCTGGGCACCACTCCTTCTTGTTAAGTCACTTTAAACCTTGGCTTCCAATCCTTTTATCTGCCACTTGAGGACAAATCCCATGAGCATCAAGATTGCCTTTGGCAGCTGCTACTTCTTCATAAGGTTACGAGGTAACATTTTTGCATAAGATTTACATTCATTTCTCACGCAGGGTTTTCAAAATGAAGTGTTTCTTAACATGATTAAGAGTGGTATTTTAGGCCTTTATCCTAGGTCTTTATCTTCATTGAATTTCATCTGAAAAAAAAAAGAGAGTCTTTGGGCTTGCTATGTAGCACCTCTGGTTATTAAGAACCCCGCGCTGAGAGTTTGGCATTCTTTCCCGCTTGTTAAGGGCAACCCTTAGCTGCGCACTCCACACACTTCACGGCGTCCTTAACTGGCTTCTATTGATAAACACCGTTGCTGCTTTGGCCATATCATGAGTATACATAAAAATCTTCTCTTCTTTGCTTGGCCAAAGTGCAGGGGCAAGAGGTTGACAGATGAGATGACTAACTTAGGTACTCCTCAATATGAGAGAAGTCTCAAATCTGGGCAGTCTTGACCCGAAACAAAATAAGCTTTCATTATATATTTAGCCAAAAAGGGCTATTATCAAAGTCAAATTTGATTAAATTTAAAATTATGAAATAAAGACATGTCAAGAGAGGCAAAGTCCCCACAGGGAAAACCCTGGTCGTATGTATGTCAAGGGTCTAAAAATCAAAGGCACAAAGTCCCGGCGCAATAAACTACCTCTTTGAGGGGAAGTACCTTGGAAGGACTTCGAGTCCCAATATCTCCCATTTTGCATGAAGCTTATCTCCAGTATTTCTTCCCTTCTCCTTCTGAGGCTGAATGTTTCTCAGGTATGACCTTAGTAGGGGCATCGTTAACCATGGTCAGTCGGCTATAGGGCGCCACCCTTAAATGTACGCCCAGTTTTGGGCAGCTCTTTAGCGAAAGGGAAAGGAATCGAGGACCCCTAGCCAATGGCTCAAACGCGCTCCATTGCTCCTGCCATCGTTTTAAACCCTCTATTCCTCTGTTCTTTCAACCGAGGTAGCTCTCTGGCGTAATATGCTTCCCGTTCCTACAACTGAAGTCTCCTGGTGTCTCTCTGTTGGATACCCAACTGAAAAAGCTTGTATTTATAAGGCTTTTAGCAGTCATTGTGATCGTAGTTTGAATCGAATGGGACTCTCTGGTTGTTTGCTTCCAATAAGGATTCAGAGTCCTAGTCAATTGACGGCATGCCAGCTGGCGTCATTTTCTTAATTTGCGCCTCTCTTAGGGGCGTTTATTATTCCACTCCTTTCAAAAGGGCATCTTTTATTGTCATGGTATCCGTTTGAGTCAAACACTGCGCTTTAATAATGACGTTCTGAATGTCATCATTTATATAATTAACGCCTATTTGACTGGGCGTCATTTCCTACAGTTGTGGTGTGAATAGCGACCTTATGGATGTCATCATTTCGTTTGAAATAATTCTCGTTCTTTTTGGGATTATTTGATGAAACTGAGCATTCTTGATTGTTATTATTATGAAACTGGATGAACTGATGATTCTTTAAGTGCAGGAAAGAGCAGGTATGCAAATCTCATGATGCTCACTACGGGTTTTGGTAACATCATTCTTCTTGTATTCTCCCTGTATGCATTGGTATTATATGGTACTTACACTATTATAACATATCAAGGACCTTGTGGTTCTGATAAATCTGGAATTTGAGTTCCCCTTCATCAAAAATAGTGATAGTTTCAGGGGAATCTTGATGTGACACGACCTTGGACCTACTAGCAAGCACGATTCGCAACTCAAACGGGCCGTAATTGGCGGCTGACACACCCGATGCTCACCCCGAACTCGTGGGTAACTCGACGATGCCGAGTGGATGATGTGAGGGCTGGTCCCTTGCTGGTAGAGGGCCAGTAAGGCCAGAGGGTCTCCCAAAGAGGTATGACGAGTCCTATCCTAGTGGCTGACCCGGTGCCGAGGACACGGGTAACACTTACTCCCCACGGTGATTACTTGAAGTCCGGGACTTGCGAGTTCGGGCTCTCTTTCTCACCGTCCAGCGGAGATATGAGCCAATATGGAATGAAAAGTTCTGTAATAGAGCAGGGAAATGAGCACTTACTCGATCGATTTGAAGAAACTGGTCCCGCTCGGAGACGTGGGCGCGCGGGGAAGCGTGGGGCTTGCCCACGCCACGGCGAGGACGCTTCGACTTGTTCAAGCAAACTACAACACTACGCCTCACACAGGAGGGGGATCTTGGGGTGGGGGTTAAGGGAAGTACAAAAAAAACTACCTCCGCGCAGGGAGGGGCCTTCAGCCGGCCAAGCGGGAAGGGGAAAGATGAAGAATAGGGCTTCGCGCGTGTAAAAATAGAACTTCAGATCTGTGGGCAGCAACTCCAACAAGTGGAGACCGGAGCCGACTCGCCTTCCACAAGACAAACCAGCGTGCCGTCGTCCTAGGGAGCGCCTCTCCAGGAGCCACCGTCATAGCGGTACCACTCCGGGCCCACTCGGACCCACTGACCAGCACGTGGGCCCCACAACCAGCAGCTTGCGCCGTCCGAACCACACTGACGGGGTGATCAAAGTGCTGTCCGTCAACCCAAGATCGGTCCTCCCAGGCCCACTTGCATCACCCTTTACCTCCCTGCGTGGAGTGGGCTTCAAAATTAACTTCTGTAATTATTGTGATATTTTGTTACCGAGAGTCACCATACTTGGCCGGGATCGCCTTCCCCACGGCCGGAGCGTGGAGGTAAATCCGCTCTCTCTCTCTTTCGCATTTACTTTACTCGTATCTATTTGAATATGTCGCTGCGAGTGTTAGGATTCTTAGCCTGATATATTGTTATCACCGCTACGAGAGAGCAAGAGTGAGTGACCCATCCCGTGACTCAATCCGATACTCGAGACTCATTGCCGATTTCTCAACCACACATGGTCTCACGCATCCCTCGCTAGGGATGCCCGCGAGCTAGAATCCTAGGGCGCGTCTTCATCTCGCATCAAATTGGTATCAGAGCCAGTTGAGTCTATGGTCGTCATTGCATAAAAAGGGGAAAAAAGTGGCTTAAGTCTAGGTTGTGTCTAGGTTGGTATTCGAGTAAGTCTGTCTTGTCTAGTTGTGTCGGTATGTCTAAAGTGTAGTTCCCAAGTGTCTAATGGGCTCATATAACTGGCTGCATGACCCCCATGGGTTGGCCAACCATCCGCTCCACTTCCGTAGGCCGGTAGCGCGGGACTTCTATGGCTCCAAAAACCCGAGCGACTACCTAGAGTGGGAAGTCGTTATGGATGACTACTTTGAGGTGTACATTATGTCCGGTCCCGTGCAAGTTGACTTTACCAAAAGGTGACTTTTTTATGAAGCCGCCGAAACATGGAGGGACATGAAATACTTCCGGGAGGATAGGAGGCTAAGGACTATCGAGTCATGGTGGGACATGAAGAGAGCGCTTAGGAGGGTCTACCTTCCCCTCCCACCTACCTCCAACCATGGGGGTCATACCACTAGCCGACCCCACCAAATCACCCACAATCATGAGGGCCACACCTCCAACCAACCCCGCCCCTTTACCTCCATCCAAACCCACCAAAGCACTCCCAATCAAGTGTTCCACCCAATCGCCTCCAACCAACATCACCTTGGTACCCCCATCCAGTTCCCCCCAAGCACCTCCAACCAAGAAACTCCACAGGTAGCTGAGCCTAGGCCCACCCCCAAGCCGAGAGATGAGGAGCAAGACCATCCCCATCTATGCCAAAGGAACACAAAAGGAAAGTATGTCATAATGCTTCAACATTAATGTTTAGTTCGAAGGCCTTATGTACTTCAATAGCACCACTAAAGGCGACAAGACTCCTTGGATCATGAAGAGTTTAGTGAATATTCTGCCTCAAAGAAAGCTGACTGTAGCAAAGAATCTCTGGAACAAAAAGAAAGGGGATATCGTTTTGTGTATATAAATAAACACATCAAACCAATCCAACATGCGTATCAACAACTCAAATAGATCCTTATAAACAGTTAAGACGATGGAACATTCATCTTGGCAAACACCCCTCAAACAAAATGAAAACGATGCCACAACGACTAATTCTAACCTATTACTTTTACATCGGGAAAAGAATAAGCAATGTAGTACTAGAGACTGCAAGAAGTTCCTGAAAGAGGCAAAACAAAATATAGCCTGGAAATTTGACAATATTTGTCAATCAAAAATATGGTTCCGCGAACCATCTTCCCATCGAATTGGGTCCTTCTGCTGGTGAAATGCCACATAATTCTGGTGGAACAGCGTGACGTAAACAACACGAGAGAGAGAGAGAGAGAGAAGAGAGGAATCAAATCAAAGAAAGACATGGAAGAGAACAAGTTGATGAGATAAACTCACAGGCAAGCCGAAGATGACAACTTTCTTGTCCTGCAAATCGGCGTGAACAGAAATAAGCGACATCGAGAACACAAAATAACAGGAATATGTGGCATCATAAAGTCTGGGAAGAAAACATAATGGGAAACCTACTCAAAACAGAGGGAGGACGAAATTGACGGGGAGGGAAAAGGTGAAAGAGAGGATAAAACCTTGAAGATATCCTTGAGAGGGGTGGTGGAGAACTTAGACGAGACCCCTTCGTCCCACGTCCGCGCCTTCTGGAGGGAGACACCCGGCGCCGCCTCCACGATGTTGCTTCCCACTGACACCGTCGACGCGAAGCCCCTCCCCGAGGACCACCATCCCCCGGTGCCGACAGCGCCGCCGAGACCGGGCGCCTCACCTCGTAGTGCCTGCGCCGCTGACCGCCTCAACGTTGCCGCCGCTAATGCCATCTTGCTCTCTCTCTCTCTCTCTCTCTCTCTCTGCGCAGCCCAGTCCAGCAACTCCACTTCTACGGGGAAATCATGAACGCCAAGTCGGCAGCAGGAACAGAGTGGAGACAATTATTAAAAGTGAAAGTCTTAAAAATAATTTTATCTCATTCAATAGTTATCTAAGTATGCTGCTTTCTCACTTATTTATAAAAATATGTCTTATGTTTTAGAAATGAGCTTGACATCTTATCATGGCTATCACCAATTCGCTCGTAAGGGGGCCCATGCTTTTTAGTATAAAAGTGTCATCAGATAATAGCACAAAACACTGCTCGGTATAATGACACTTTCGAACATCCTATAACATGGTCACAACCCTCATAGGACATCCAAGACATCCACAGACAATGGGCTAACTAAGGGGTCGAAGCCAAGCCAGCCATAAGCCAAACCAACATGAAAGAAACACTGCACACTGCTCGGGATGAAACCACTCTTTCCGGATTCCTTGACACACATATGACTCTTACGAGACACCCAAGGCATCTGTCGAGCCAAAGGTCAACATGACATTGAATCCTGGGTTCATCGGAGCCCGAGACAACTCTAATAATACTTCAAAAATAGAAGGCATTAACGCGCCTATACCCAACATTACGATGGTTAAGGCGCCCCTACAGAGAGTCGTGATGTCACCAGAATGGATCCACCACACAAGGCACGTCAACGCATTGATGCGGCACTCACCTAGGTCGCGATAATAGTCACAGCCAGAACCTCAGGCGCGACGAAACAAGGACGCGGCCTCCTATTGAGTCGCGTTAACATAGGATTACGTCCATCACAAAGGCCACGTTCCTAACTGCCCTACTGTTCTTCTCCTACACGAGACACGGTGCCCGATTGTTGCGCGTTCTACTAAGAATGTGACTAACATGATCGGTGCATCATCGTCATGGTGTGAAAACTACAGAAATCCACAAAACTCGATCTTGCCATGCCCCAATCGCTTCTAAACGATGAGGAAACATTCCTAACGTTGATATCCACCTTCCACAAGCCAGAAGAGATCCAAAAAATCACAAAATGGCACGAAATGGGCGATTTTCACAAATCCACCCAAAATGACTCACAAGGGTAACCGGCCTCCTACCGACCCCAAATCACGGCCAAACATCATAAAACTGGCGGGAATGACATCCTAACATGCTGGGGGTTCATTTCCTACCATTTAACGTGAGAAATATCACCTGGAATGACGATTCCATAGCACACCCCAAAACATGCTATAATTCTCTGAAAATTGGAAACCTATTCAAATGCGCACTAATCAGCACGAAATTCAAGGGTAAAGCAGAACAAGAGGTGAGGAATCCATCCCCCTACCTCCTTTGTCGATCTCCCAAGCCAAAAATGCCAAAACAATCACACGAACCCATGCCATGATGCTTTGAATCCACCGAGGGATCGCGCCAACACCACGCTCCGATTCTCGCATCGTCACGTTCCCCGACACCTCTACGCCATCACCACCTCGTCCTCGGAGCTTCCTCCATCTGTAGTCAGAGCAGAGGGGAAAGAGGAGAGAGAACGGAGAGGGAGAGAGTGAGCACGGTGGAGAGAGGAGAGAGGAGAGAGGAGAGAGGGGGGTTAAGGGATTTTAAAAGAAAAAAGGGAATAGAAAATTAGCAAAGTTTTCGAGATAATGATAAAAACCACGTACTTACGCCAATATGTTACCTTGCAACCTTTGTTGAAACAGCTGCCACCAGACAGCGATGGGATTTGTCCTCAATTGGCAGATAGAAGGAGTGGAAGCAAAGGATTTGAAAGTGGCTTAACAAGAAGGAGTGGTGCTAAGACCGGACCAAGACGAAAAAAGGAGAAAAGAAAAAGAGGCGAGGGCTAGAACTCCCTTGCTAAGGTGCAGAGACCCTGATCACAAGGAATGGTCTACAGAAGAAAAGAGGAATCAATAGGAGGAGTGAGGACTAAAATCTCGAAAGCAGTGGGAGAACGGGCAGATGCCCAAAGCAGTTGATGCGAAAGAAGTCGGGTCAGACCCGGGATCAGGAGGGATCAAGAGGAGAAATTGGTAGATGAAAAGAGACGGATCCGGAGGGTCCAGAGGGTCCAGAGACAAAGGAGGGGAATCCAGAGGTTCCAGAGGAGGGAAGTGATGAGGGACGCGATGCCCTGGGAAAATGGATAGGAAGAAACGATTTAAAAGGAAGAAGAGGACAAAGGACGCGACATCCTTGAGAAGCAAAAGGATAAATTGGAAGAAAGAGAAAAGATCCGGAGGTTCCGGAGGGACAAAATCAGGAGGGATGCGATGCCCTAGAAGAAAGCTGGAGGGCAAATCCGGAGGGTCCAGAGGAAGAAGATAGAAAAGGGTGCGATACCCAGGAAGGAGAGATAAATCTAGAGGATCCAGATGCGGAGGTGTAGAGGGGGTGCAATGCCCTGGGAGAATGAGAGGAAAATCTGGTGGGCCTGGAGGAATAAGGTAGTGAGGGACATGATGCCCTGTAAGGTGAGAAAAATCTGGAGGATCCGGATGTGAGGGCGTAGAGGGGCGCGATGTCCAAAGAGGGAGGTCCGGAGGTTCTGGAGTAGGGAGATAGAAAAGGTTGCGATGTCTTGGAAGGTCTGAAGGTTCCGGAGTAGGAAGATAGAAAAGGGCGCGATGCCCTGGAAGGTCTAGAGATTCTGAAAGGATGTGGAGAAGGAGGGCACAATGCCCGATAGATAGAGGAAAATCCAGAGGGTTCGGATACAAGAGATGGGAGGGGGCGCGATGCCCTGAGAGAAAGCTGGAGGGGGCGCGGTGCCCGACAGGTGATAGGGGACCCAGAGATCCCGAAGATAGAGGTGAATGAGATGGGGAATGTGCAGGATCTGGAGGTTCCAAAAGGTGAGGAAGATATGGGTTCAGAAACTCAGGAAACAAGAAATGCAAATGCATGCGAATGCAATGTAATGGATGCGATGGATGCATGGAATGCAAAGAATGCATGGAATGAGAGAATGAGATCCTCTTCCTCACCCATGGAGTGGCCCATAAGGAGAAAAATGTGGATGAGGAATGAGGGTTCATGGACCCGAGAAGAGAGGAAGAAATTGTAGAAATGGGATTGGCAGAAGGAAGATACACCACCCAAGGGTGGGAGCTGAGTAGGAAAAATGATGAATGAAAAGGAGAGGAAGAAGAAGTGGACCCCTGAGTGCACAACCGACGACCCTTGAACTTGCGCCGTCGCCTCTTCTTAGCTGAAACTGGCTTGTAGTGGACCTACCTGGCGCAGGCTCGGACCTTCGGGCTCCTTGATTTGCAATATCTTCTTAAATAACAGGCCCATCTAACAGATGGCCTGGCCCAGTTATGAACATGTAGCTTGATTGGGGCGGTTGTCCCTAAACACCTGGTGCTAACAATAGATGGACATTCTTGAACAAGTGACTCCTTAGATAAATCAGCATTGCAAAACCATGGAATCTTGTCAGTTGGCACCAAGATATGGACATTCGACAATTCCATTCGGTAATCAGGCTTGAAGCATAACTCCCTTGATAGAGGAGAAGGATGGAATTGATGGAGAGTGATACACGGCGTTGACGTGGCCAACGTGCTGACGAATCGAGGGAGATTGCATAGAAATTACAGAATGTCCTTTGAAAATGCTGGAGATACGGCCAATTGCCC
This sequence comes from Amorphophallus titanum, assembly GCA_024336825.1. NCBI lineage: Eukaryota > Viridiplantae > Streptophyta > Magnoliopsida > Alismatales > Araceae > Amorphophallus > Amorphophallus titanum. The sequence continues at coordinate 141,508 of JANBPO010004541.1, forward strand.
CTTTAATATAGAATCCCACAAACTCTTGGCAGCCGTATGAGTTAGCACAACCTGGGTGGAGAACCCTTCTTGGCCAGTAAACTGATTGACAACAGAGCGAGAGAAAATAACAACATCAATGGTGAACCTGTCGGCGAGCAAAGAGATTGCTATTGGCCCCGCTCGGGAAGAAACTGGCACCAATACAAGGGAACTCTTATTGACAACCATCATGGGTAGTGGAAGCTCATCATTCCCAAAATAGTCAGAGATGAGGACACGGATTGGCATGCGACAGATGAAATCTTGAATCTTGAACTGAATAACTAGCAGCCTCGTCCTGACTCGGCCTATCATCTCTCTGGGGACCAGACCTAAGGGGCACCAAAGAGAGCACACACCCGCTTCGTGGGGTGGAAGTGGATAGAGAAGCGGAGGTAGGAGGCTTGGAAGGCATGGAGGCTTCAACGGGGAGGGTGACGTTGTGTGAAGGCGAAGGCAATATGGCCATGATAGGTCCAGGTAAGGGCACGAGCGAAGGTGGAGATGTAGCTTGCTTAGGCTCAGGCAAGGAGGGAGATAGAGGAAGAGGTGGCGAAGGTGACGGTGATGGCAGTGGGGGTAGTAGAGATGATAATGTAGTGATGTGACATAACCTCGGACCTAAGCAAGCAAGCACAATCGTAAGTCGAACGGGCCGATATCGGCGGCCAACTCACCCGGCACTCACCCAAACCCGTGGGTAACTCGGCGATGTCGAGTGGAGGATGTGAGGGCTGGTCTCCACACCCTAGAGGGAAGCGGTTTAGAAATATCAAGCTCAATACAAACACGAGTAGAACTAGTTTGTGATAGATTCAATGTTGAAGGGTCTATCTTCAACACCCGACCTATATTGCCAGCAATCGAACGAAGCATGGGCTCAATAAAAAATTTGACCGGGAGGCCAGGGAGACCAATCCATACCAAAAGAATGGGGGAATCAGCATTGGGTGAGAACTCCATCATCCGTTTGAAGAAACGAAATAATCAACCATGAACATATAGAGACTCACTCAGCAACAGAATAAGATAGTCATCGTAATTCTTGAACCTCAAAAGAAGATGCTGATTGTCTAGTATGCTTATCATGAAATCATCTTTGAAGGGAAATCTTTTGGATAGATGTGCTCTGATGTTAATGAAGGAAGGCCTTCCCTGCGGAGTATGGGCAACCAGAGAGAAAGTGAATGGCTGCAAAGAAGCTGATATCTTAGCCTGACTAAAGAACATAGCTGGTTCCCCATTATCAGTCACTGTGGGTTCATGCATAAATCCTTGAATCACCGAAGGAGCCATAGACGAGGAAAGGACTTTAGTAAAAGCTCTGGACAGAACTGGACTCGGAGTAGGAACGGTTAAGACAGGAGGGTAAATCAAAGAAGAAGGGAGGGAGGAAGCCAGGGGGGCCACGGATGGCCCCCAGGGTCAGCCGTGGGCCAAAGATACGTCACCGTCGGGAGCTCTCTAGGTCAAGCCGCTACAAGCACTGATAAGAGGCCAGTGGTACATCTTGCGGAAGCATGACCTGATTTCAAGCTAGCATTGGATGGAAGGTTATTGTTCAGAGAAAAAACTTGTTTACCTGATTGTCCCGAATTAAAGAAGAAAATATTAGAAGAAACTCATAGATCACGGTACACAATTCATCCAGGATCTACCAAGGTGTACCAAGAATTGAAAAGGACCTTTTGGTGGTCCAACATAAAAAGAGAAGTAGCGGACTTTGTGTCACATTGTCTCACCTGTCAACAAGTCAAGGTAGAACACCAAAAGCCTATTAGTAAGCAACATCCTTTAGATATTCCCAAGTGGAAGTAGGAGGATATCGGCATGGACTTTATTATGGGCTCTGTCTAAATCTAAAGGAGGACATGATGGAATATGGGTCTTCATTGATCAATTGACCAAGTCAACTCACTTTTTGCCAATCAAGAGCAGATGGTCAGTCGATGTCCTTGCTATCTTGTACATCAAGGAAATAGTTAGACTACATGGAGTTCCTATTTCAATTGTGTCAAACTGAGACCCGTGCTTTACTTCTCATTTCTAGAAGGGTCTACAACATTCGTTGGGGACAAGACTCAACTTTAGTACAGCCTTTCATCCTCAAACGGATGGTCAGACCCCCCCCCGGGAGGTCGACCCAGTGCACGATGATAGGGTCAAGTGTAAGATCAACGTGGAGGGGTTTCTTCACGTGATGGACGAGGTCGCCCCCAACGTCGAGACATTCCCCGACTTCGAGTCATGGAAGGCCTCTGAGGATGCCCGACTAGGCAAGGGCTTCTAGGACTGGGCATATTCTAGTCATGGCTTTGCTTGCTCTTAGAGACTGGCATAGCCATTTGTTTCATGCAGAGACGACAGGGATGCCAGGGACCACAGCCCCTTCTGAGGTGTAGGGCAAAGTGCCTCTGTAGATCGGAGGGCAGGAACTAGTAGCGACCCGAGATGGCTCGGGTAAGTGTTGAATTGCTTATAGAGGGAATTTCCCTCCCTTTGTTGTATGTTTGACAAGCCGGAGTAGTTAACTGTGTTTGTGTTGTTGTTTGCCAGGTGAGGACCCGGCTGCTACCCTGGAGATGATCCAGGAGCTGGTTAGTACTATCCCGTTAGTTGCCCTCCCCTCTTTTGATGGGGAGTCGAGAGCGATGGACGTATTGGTCCCAGCTGTTGGCGGGGACGCCTCTCCCTCCTTTGCCAGCCGTGGTGTCTACTTGCATGGTGGGACTGGTCGGGTATTCTAGCATGGGACCCTCAGGTATGTAACAGGGAACTTAACCACTCATTGCGGGTTTTTGTATTACCCTTTGGTGTTAAGCTCCTTTTGGTGTCAGTCACAGGTGCTTCTTCTCTTTTAGAGGAGGGCGAGCTCCCCCGTGATACGATCGGAGCCACAGAGGGAGAGCCTGCTGCTACAACTTTGGCTGGGGGCAATGAGGAGATCAGCGACATTGAGGGGGTCTCCGAGGGGAGCACCCCGACTGGTGAGTTTCTTGTCTGAAACCCCTAACTAGAGGATTGTCTTGGTATGAGGTCAAGTTGTGTGCTGACCTCGTTTGCTTTCAGGGTCCTCTAGTTCGACCACCTCCGGGAGCTCGTCAGAGGCCGTGTCAGGCTCCTCGAGTAGTAGTGGCTTAGCGATGGAGACAGAGGTGAGTTCGAGCTCTTCCTCTTCTGAGGCCTCTTCTGCTGAGGAGATTGAGATGGAGGCTACTTCTGGAGTTACGTGGGGGTCTCTCCCCTTTACTTGGCATTTGTTTATGTTTTATAGCAAAGTGCAGACGCTTTTGAGTTGTGCATATAGTGATGGAGTTAGGAGAGGAGTGCACATCGGCCCCTGATGAGAGCTGCGATGACCCGGAGCCCAGATACCAGATATACACGATAGGACTACCAAGTAGACCTGGTACCACTTGGAACCCGTGAAACCTCCCAAGAGCTGTAAAGCTCTGAAGGGAAAAAGGATTGTCGTGTAGTACATTGAAGCCCCAGATATAACAGTAAGACCAATCATCTTTTCTAATACCTCCCTCCCGAGGTTTTACTTGTAGATTTGTACAGCGTCCTCCTGTTGCGGGGGCCACTTGCATCTCATTCTGAGGTTCCTCCACCTCTTGATGTATTTAAGGGCTATTTCATCCGCCCTTTGCCTTGTTGAATAGAGCTCAGCCACCGTGACCTCCCTTTCGGTGACGTGAAATCTTTCTCTGAACTTCTTCTGCATATCCAGCCAGTCATTGATCAACCCGGTCGAGAGGCTGGAATACCATTCAAATGCGAGCCCCGTTAATGAGGACCCAAAAAACTTCAGCAGATATGACTCATCTGTGGCTAGGTCACCCATGACGGTCATGTAATATGCGACGAATTCCTTCGGGGATCCCTTCCCATTGAACTTGTCGAACTTGACGGCTTGCTGATACCAGGAGGGAGCCACTTTGCAGCATGATGGGGCAGATATGGCACCCGATAGGCATCAAATGTGACATCGTCGCCTTCACTTCGCTCAGCAAGTTTCAGCTCAATCATCCTTTCCACCATCAGTTTATTCATGGCAGTTGGATCGACTGGCTCCGGGTAGAAGTGTCCCGGCTATAGGTAAGGGGTGACCAAGGTGGTCGCCTGCGGGGGAGGATGCACCAATGGAGGTGGCTGGTGCACATGTGGCAGAATTGGCAGCATCTGCGGCTAAGGTGGGCATTGCTGGGTGGCCGCAGGGCTGGGCTCTGCCAGCTGGGGCAGGGTATACAGTGGTGGGAAGTCGCACGGGTTAATGCCTCCTCGTGATGACTCGGCTTGCATCTCGGGCGGCTTGGAGGTCGAGGCTTGCTCTGTTTTCTCCATCAGCTGCTTCTTCAGAAGTTCTATCTCCTGCTGATATTTTTGGAGCAGCATAAGTACTGATGGGTCCATGGTTGCTGTGCTGGGGATGGCTTCTGCTATCTCCCCCGAAGCACCTTCAGGTGAAGTACTCAGTAATGTCGGGCATGTGTATAACAAGTTTAATTCTATTGTTTAGATGATGTCTGACTATGACTCATTAATAAGTTTGATCTACATTTTATAATAACAAACATTCATGCATTTCAGGTCAAGCCAGCAAAGGTAACAAAATGTGTGTGCAAAGATAGAAAGAAATCAAGTAAGGCACAGAGATCGAGGCATTTGACTGCACAAGAATCAAGGTAGAATTCAAGATTCATGGTTACACAGAAATCAAGACATTGATAACACAGAAAATTAGGTTTCATAAAAATCCATGCTGTCAAGGGTAGTGCACTTGCTGAAGAGAAGTGCCGTCACACACTACTATAGTGTCGACATCTACCACAGAAGTGTCGACACCACAGCCATTCCTCAGCAGACCAAGATCGATGCTACCTCAATCTCTTTCATCCTCGTTAATGAACAAACCTATCTTTACTTCGATATTTAACCAATGTCAATGAACAAATAAGTTTTGACCCTTGTCATCATCGGCAAGATCGGTCGGCATTCTCTTAACTCAGACCTTTCATCCTCATTAATGAACAAACATATCTTTACTTCGACATTTAACTAATGTCGATGAACAAATTAGTTCTGACCCTTGTCATCATCGGCAAGATCGGTCGACATCCCCTTAACTTGGACCTTTCATCCTCGTTAATGAACAAATATATCTTTGCTTTGACATTTAACCAATGTCGATGAACAAATTAGTTCTGACCCTTGTCATCATCGACAAGATCGGTCGGCATCCCCTTAACTTGGACCTTTCGTCCTCATTAACAAACAAACATATCTTTGCTTCGACATTTAACCAATGTCAATGAGCAAACCAGTTTCGAACCTTGTCATCATCGGCAAGATCGGTCGGCATCCCCTTAACTCAGACCTTTCATCCTCATTAATGAACAAACATATCTTTGCTTTGACATTTAACCAATGTCGATGAACAAACCAGTCCTGACCCTCGTCATCATCGGTAAGATCGGTCAGCATTCCATTAACTTGAACCCTTTGTCCCTGTTCACGAACAAAGATGCCCTTGCCTCGGCACTCAACTAGTGTAGACAAACCAATCCCTACCCGTTCTGGCATCAGTCCTGTGAATCAAGTCAAAAAAAAAGAGAGGCTTAAAATAGAGGTGCCTCCCCGGCCTTACCCAACGACGCTGAGTAAGGGCAAGATTGGCTATAACCCGACTATGGCTAATACCCAAAGCGGTGCCACAGGCAAAATTGTGTGTTCCGCCATGTGAAAACCCGCAAGGACGCGTGGGCAAAAGCAAAGGGGGTCGACTTCTACGAAAACCCGAAAGGGCGCTTAGGTCGGTAATGTTATCAAAAAAATGAATGAATAAAATCATGATGAAATCAATTATCTCATTCACCATTCCGGTCCCATGAGAATTCCTACGTGCGATCGGCAAGTGATGTCCCACCAGCATAAGCCTTACGACCATGCTGTAACGAACCCTTTTTACTTCGGCATTTAACCTATGCCGATAAACAAATCCTACCATAGATTTTCATCATCATCGGTGAAGTTGATCAATGAACCATCGACTCGGAGCTTCCTTCCCCATCGATAAATGAATTTCTTGCTTCGACATCTACCCATGCCAATGAACAAAATCACTGGCAATTTTTATCACCATCTGTGAAATTGATAAAGAAAACCATCGACTCAGACCTTTCATCGCTGTCGATAAACAAACCTCTTGCTTTAATATTTAACCTACCCACCACGCCTACCCTCATTACTCCATCACCACATCATCCCCTAGCCCATCCACCTGACCGAGGACATCCTCGGTATCCTAATTGAAGCTGGATATCTTGACCCCCTGAACTTTCTGAAGGTAGGGGGTCAGATATAGGGTTTTGAAGGTCTTGAGGGGCATGATGTTGACCACCGCACCGGCGTCCACCAGAATCTGGTTTACATCATGCCCGTTGATTTTTCCCTTCATATAGAGGGGTCGATTATGGTACGGAGGAGAGAGCAGTAAGTCTTTCTCTGTGAAGGTGACAGTGGCAGTGAAAGCCCCATATGCAGCGGCTTTCATTTCTACCACGTGTGCCTCATAGACTTCTTGCTCTTGGAGTATCTTAATAAGAGTTTCCCTTAACTCTTTACTCCAAGTAATGGCCTCCCAAATTGTAATACTAGCAGGGAAGCGCTTCATCTGGTGGAGGACCTTCCAGTCAGCTTGGGCTCGAGCATCCTCCAGTGACAGCAGTATGTCAGGCTGGATTTTCTATGGGCCTTCACGCTCCTCCTTGTCTAGGAGGTGCACTACCTTGCCTTTGCCACTGGGGTCGGGCAGACTCTAGCCACCCGCAGGCTCTTGGAAGAGGGGTGCCAATGACGGCTCCTCCGGAGGTAGCTGGGGAATCGGACCGTCCTTGCCGGCTGGCCCTGCTTGTTCTGCGAGAGGAATCGCAGCTGACGCCAAGACTGACATACTGACGGTAATCTCCTCTGAGCCAGTAGGGTCAAAAATGCTGGATCCCCCCCGAATCTCCACCGGTGGGATTGGGGTCACTTGTTCTTCTCGAAAGAGGATGACTCGCTTCAGGTTGAAGATAGTCGAGTGAGGAGGTGACTCAGGGATCCTCCCGCAGCCACTTCCACATCCACGACCACGACCCCGGTCGCGGCCAGTGTGCTCTGGGATCAACTGTAGCCCAAGCGGGGCAGTGGCCCTTTGTTGGGTCTGAGAAGCTATTGGCTCGCCTCACCGGGAGGCATTGATGTTGTCTGGGGGTGGGATGGCCACCATGTTACAGGTGCAACCGCGAAGCATTTGTTCCAGCTGCTCCGCTGTGATCTCTTTGTCCTTATAGAACAAGGAGATCTCTTCTGGAATGAGAAGAGTTTCGCCTTCCTTGACTTTCCGGACCATCTCCTGGACCCAATTTCTGAGATGAGCTATTTTTTACATTTCTTCCCACGGGATATAACTATCGAGTGGGATAGGCCCAATAGGGCGAAGAGGAGTGTGCTCCTCCAAGTTGTTGATGAATTGTTGTAACCTCTGGAGAGGCGTTAGCTCTGCTGGGGATTGCAAGGTAGCCGCTTGCCCGGCTTGCTTATTGAGTCACCTCTTGAGATTCTTCCTTCTATTCCTTTCCCGCTTCTTGGCGATGGCCGCCTCTAGGGGAGTAGGCCACTCGGCTAAGTTGTGGGAAGAAAGTAGAGCATGTGAAGACACCCTGATGGCGATCATGCCTCCCTCTTGCCCCACATAAGGGCGGTAAAGGTAGGAGAAGTAGTCAAGGGTTAGGCCCTCGCCTCTCCTCACTGGAACAAAAGACAAGACCCGCCGGGCCCTTGCAAGTTGAATCGCGGCATCTTGCGACGACTGTCCTATGAATGAGAAAATCAACGGCTCCGCCGAAACTGGGGTCCACTGAGAGAGCTCTGGAAATAACAACCCTGTCTATGCACTCAAGTAATGAGTGGGCATCATTATATTCTTCTCCCGTGGTGACGAATGAAATGTCAAATCCCCGAATGAATGATAGATATTCGCGAGGGCCACTGGAGCAACGACAAGTCTCTGGCCACATGTCGTCAAGCAAGCTGGATAAATCACCTCAGGTCGTAGGACCCCATCCTCCCCATGAGGAACCACAAAGTTGGCCAGCCAGTAAGCCAAGTACGCCGCCAAGTATGTGAGGGGAGGCAGCGCCCTCGAATTCCATCCTTGTGCAGGTGCAGGTTGATGGTGCGGATGCAGAGGGAGGTCTATCTTGATCTCTTTGCACCCTTCCTAGGGCAAACTCCTTGTGGCAGCAGAATGAGCCACTATAGAAAGGGCTCACCCACACATTCAAAGTCACCCTCGGGGTGCGAGGGGCCCGGTCTGTGCCAACCTGGGCCAAGTCTCTCCATGTCTTCATCAAGAATCTGAAGCAATAGGTCATGTTATACTTCCCGGTGCCATCGTTGGAGCTGAGGTGCAGGTCATCAAGGGTCATCTCTTCGTAGGGCCTCCCACAAATAGTGAGACCAGAAATCTTTTGGAAGGCCCAGAGGTCTAGAGAAGTCTCTCTTCCAACAGTGCCGAAGGTGTTACACCGGCGATTGAATCTCTCTGCTAAGGCCTGTAGCAGGCACGTGTGACAAGAGTAGGAGTACAAGGCGGCCGTCATTGTGTGACAGATCCGCACTGTGTCCAATATTTACTTGTAGATAGTCAGAATGCCCTAGAGCCACTTTGTCGCGTTGCGATGATTGCTGTGAGACGGGACAACTGACTATTTCCCGTACCAACTAGGGGTCCTCAATGCCAAGATCCTCTCCAGCATACAGTCATGAGCATAATACTCATGTGCAAAGCTCATCCCCGAGGGTGTCAAACAAAGGCCATCCACAGTTGGATCCATGGTCCTATGTTGCCTGTGCAAGTGCCAGATTGTTGGAGCCAGTGGTGCAGCATGAACCGTGAAACTGTCATACTGTCGAAAGAAGCCCAGACTCCGTCGATCTAGGTACTGTCTCTGTCGAGTAAAGCCCTCCGGGAAGCTCGGATAAGTCAGGGAACATAATCCTTGCATGCTGTCTCTCCCCACCAGTATGGCCTGCTCAAGGTGGCGCCTCTCTTCGGGCAGAAGGGGATCATCATCCTCCATGCCGATCGGTGTAAAGTTCTGAAGGAACTGATGAAGATGGCGATCCAGAGGATAATGGCGCGGATATCTCCCTGAACGATCATATTTATAAATGCCGTCCCTCGTAATGCAAGACATGTCCACGAGGCTTTCATTCTCATCGGCACTTTCAATCGGACCCTCTGCGACCCACAGATGGCCAACGTTCACCCTGCTGAAGTTGTCATCGTTGATGATGGAGGGGTGGGGTGGGGTGAGGCAGCCTGCGCCGATCAGTCCGCTCAATGCGACATTCATTCGAGTCTCTGACACTCGGCCTTCTAGTTTGACTCTTATCTCCGTTGTTGCGAGCCTTGCCTACAGACACTGGAGAAAAAAAAAGAAGAGAAGGAAGTGAAGTCAGGCTAGACATTCCAGGACAGCAACGTAAACATTAAATGCGGTCCTACAAAGTCCAAAGTCTACTCAAGAGACACGCGGCGATTGCCCTCTATGAAAGGCAGTGGTCGTCCGCCCCCGCCTCTGGCCTTGACGGATGTCCCGTGGGGGGCATTTGTTGCATCCATAATTTTCTCGAAATATTTTGAGAATTTCACTTCACATCAATTGAAGGATAAAATACGGCGTAATGCTGATACCGTCGTTCCGCGGAGTTCCTCTACGATTTAGGGTCCATTGGCTCGATCATATGTTGTCGCAAGAGGCGTCACAACAAGGGAAATTAAGGAGAAAATACATGCGCGTACCTATCGAAGTGGTTGAATAGCTATGTACCATGCGGGCTTGGACAGACGCAAAAGCTCCCCCCTGGCGAACAGCGCACGAAGAGACGACAAACGAACAAGCCTCCACTGCCACACAGTTCTTCACCAACTCATTGCTGCCACGCGACAGAAAATGAGCGTTGGAGGGCCATGAAAAAATTCCAAAGAGTGGCGCTTCTCCTCGGCCCAGGGCTATGAAAAAACACCGAAGGCACGCGCAGAGGGGCCAAAAACCCATTCCGGGAGTCAAATGGCCCCGTCCCCAACGGGTTGAAACGACCCCGCGGGGTCGTGTCCACCCCTTGGGCCCCTCTTTGGGTCCTGCCCGTGGGTCAAATGACCACTTCGGGCTCCCTTTCCCTGCCGCAAAGAAAAAAAAGGAGGGAAAAAAGGGTGGGCCACCCCACCTTGTCAGAATTGGGGATAGAACTTATTTTTTTGTCAAAATTGAGGCAAATACTCACGTTTTTTTCGACTTGGGTCCTCCCACTTCTATAAATAGTCCCTTGGGCCAAGGGCACATGGGAAGGCGGACACAGACGGACAGATGAACATAAACGAAGAGAGCACAATCCCTTGGCGCATTGTAGTTTGTTTGCTTATAAAAAGACCCATCAAGGGTATGATTTATAAACACCTCGGGTCTTACATTTATCTCCCTAGAGGTTATGTTTGTAATTTGCTATGCATTTTAGACGATCAAATTATGTAATTCCTTTAAATAATGGAGAATTACAGAAATGTCCCTCCGAAAATTACAAGAAGAGCCAAAGTCCTGTAACGACAATTCTATCATGCAACTTTCGTAATTGTGGCTATGTCCTCATGTTCTGCGTTAGTGCGGAGACTTTTATGTACAGTTGACAATTCGTCGACAAGCCTTGTGCTTACATGAATCACGGGTGCACTCAGTTGTCTTTCCTTATGTGTGTGCCAAGAAAAATTGCGGATAGACCTTGACTTTCGAAAAACTGTGCATGTCTTTCGCTTTCGAGTATCAACACATGCGCGTCTTCTATGAAGCCCACTATTGCTCCTTCATTTAGGGACCTTGCTAGCTCAGTCTTGCACCTAAGTGTCATCTCAAACCTAAGTCCACCTGGGGTCTAATAAAATTGCCAAAATACCCCTGTGACTTAGAAATGGCCTAAGAGCCTTCAAAGCCTTCTGAAAACTGTCTCAGTGCCTTAGAAAGCTGGAGATCACACCACAATCTCCCTCCATCCCAAAAATTATAGAAAAGCTCTTGGTATGGTAAAATCATCAAAATTCCCCGGGAAATCAGAAGTTACTAGAATGCCCCTGGAGCCCATGGCTTCTGCAAAGTTGCATCCATGCTCCCAAACCATACGGTTTTTGCCTAAATCTAATGAGGCCTTTGATAAAACCCTAGTCCTATCAATCTTTCAGTGATGAATGAGAGGTAACTATGAGCTGTGCAAGTGAGCCTACTCTCGGTATCAAGACCTATGGAAGGGACGTTGGGATTTTTTTGACAGCTAAACAAGTTTATTACAATTTAGACCTAAATAAAAGAAAGACTCAATAAAAGAAAATTACAAGAGACTTATGACTAGACAAATCTTAACATTGACACTAGATAACCAGACTCGAGTATTCATCTAAGTTTGCCAGAGTTCTCTTCACACTAGCCCTTGCCTATCATGTTCGGTCTCGTCGTTACTAAGGTCATTACCTTAAAAATATGAAAATACACTAGGTGAGCGAACACTCAGTAGGACTTAATATCTCAAGCTCCATACTAGCTTTAAGTCAATTACAATTTAACATGTTTATGCAGGTCATGCAATGTATCATAATCGAGAACTATAATGGTGTGGGATGAATTTCAAGAACTATGAAGAAAAGAGCAGACAAGATGATAGATACTTTCAAGAGCTATCAGGTCAATGGATAGACAAGAATAATTCAAGGACAATTATGATGAGATCATAAGCAATTTCAATAAAGACATTCAAGAACGTTCATGATAGTAACAATCATTCAATGAGGCATTTACTTTCACTAGCGCAATTCACTACCCCATTGTAGGATTGACCATATAGAGGAGTTCGAGTAATGATGATCACTTTGTAAGATTGGCCATTGCAATAAGGAGTTCAAAACACTTGAATAGTGACTATCACTTGTGGAAATATCGTAGAATAATTTTACTATCTTTGGTGCAATGTCAACACCTGATCGTTCATGATACTAGTAGACGTTTGGACTTTGCCTCGCCTATGGGATCAGATCAGGATCCCATATTTTTATACACTAGCATTGAAATGTTAGTTGGTTGGGACCCATAGCCCCTGCTATATCTAGACCAATTCCACTTTAAGTTAATGGCCAAGAGTTTCAAGGATCAATCATGTAGGAACATTATGGTAGAAGCACTAAATTCATGAATTCAAGGATAGAACTTTGGAAGGCGATAAATCACATGACAATTCGAGAATCTGGGATAATTAGCGCCCACTCAGGTTGCCATAGATTACGGAATTAGCGTCCACTCACGCAGTCGTCCATTCCTGTGGACAGTACAGGCTCGATGAAATAGCGTCCAGGCTTAGGTCGCTATATCAGGGAAATAACGGCACTGGATGGGTCGCTAATTCCTTCCGGCGCCCACGTCAGTGTCGCCAATTGCTGACAGAGAACAAACTTCTCAAAGAGGCCAAGAACAGTGCTCTAAGAAGGCTAAGGCATCACGTTTCTTCAGAGTGACGTGACAAGACACTGTGTCATGGATTTTTAGGGTACAATCTGCTCGGTTACCTTGAGGGAATCCAAGACTAGCGTAAACTTACGAAGGTTTTAACGAAGAAAGTACCAGTTCGAAGGAAGGAATATCCCGCGGAGGGTCCAATCATCATCAAGAGTTGACATATGACTTTTTAAAGGCGCCTGAGGTCCAGACGTTTCTTACTAAGAAGCGACCGAAATAAGGGCATGTATTAAGAGGCGACCGTCTGTCAGTCGCGGTTTCCAAAAAAAATCATAAAGAAATAGAAAAACCTATTTATTAAACCAATAATGAAGTTCAACTGGGGCATCATATTGTAAGATGAAATTCACTCAACATAGTGTTAATTTTGGCGTGTCTACAGCTGCCCCGCCTTGGCATCTGCTTTGTAGGGGAGTGAGATGAAGTGAGATGAAGTGAAATAGAAGTGAAACAGAGTGAAATAAAAGTGGAGTGGACTGAAAAGTAGATGCCAACGTGTGATGTGACACGTCTTAAACACTAAGTATTGAAAATCTTTCCTTTAGTCTCGATGAAGCAACTTAGATCGATTTCGAGAAAGCGACAAATATCAGGATGAAAACTAAACTATCAAAAGGCATGTGCACGCGGGCACGAAAAGGAGACACCATTGGAGAGCGTTTACCAGCCAGTGGACGTGCTACAACCAAGGTGGATTTGCAAAAGGTAAAGTGAAATGAGATAGAAATCCTGACAAACATGCTTCCAAGAACCCAACCTTCGTGGCTCCAAAGAGATCAAAGTACTTGATTTAGAATGGAATATTTCATGTTAACTCAACTCATAATGAGTGAACTTCATCACTGGTTGAATAAAGAGATTTTCACTTAATTGAAGCTCAAAGTCCTACATTATGCATGCTGGGCTAAAAAGAAAAATAAAATTAACTAAAAATAGAAAATAATCAAGGTTAATATTGCTAAGCTATCCAGACTTAGTCAAGAATCCACATTTATAAGTTGACACTAAGTCAAAGCCCATTTATCCACGCATCAACTTAAAAATAGGAACCATCATCCCAAGCCTTGGACGACTCAGTGGCCTATCCATGCGGTTAAGATTCCCCTGGAATTATCACTATTTTTGATGAAGGGGAACTCAAATTCTGGGTTCATCAGAACCACAAGGTCCTTGATATGCTATAATAGTGTAGATAACATATAGTAGAAAATACTTACAGAAACGATACAGGGTGAAACGTCACTTCGTGGGCAGTATACTGGTAGTCTGCATCGCCTGCGCTCAAAGATCATTAGCATCATGATGCACAATAGATATAAATAGTTAACATCATTAGTGCAATGAATAAGAAATCATTGTATGAAATAGCGACCAGTGAGTGGGTGTGTCTTCTTAATTCGCGACCAAAGTGAAGGCGCTTCTCTTGTGTTTGTCCCTTGTGTGCTTCTTCTGTTCCTGTTTCTACCTTTTGCACATAAACAAATAGATTAATTCATCTGTCCGACTTGGCCCCTTGCTCGATAAGCAAGGGGTTTGTCCTTCAATTCATCGAGCTGGTGTTCGGCTTGAGCAATCATCTCCGGGGTAGGGAGAGATCGAGAAGAAAGTGGGCCAACTTGAGTAAGAGTTTGTGAATGTGGACTAAAATGATGATAATGGGCCAGATAAGATGATCCGGGCTGAGAAGAAGAAGGGCCCATTCTGGGAGTGGAAGTATACATGGGCCTGGATTGAACATGGGCATAAGGACAAACTGGGCCAGCAGCCTAAGGAGAAGAAGAACGAGGCCCATTAAGATGAGATCGACTATTGGAAACTGGGCCACCCGCATAAGAAGGAGAAGAAGGTAGCCCATGAAGGTAAGAAGGCCCATTATGAAGGGGATAGCTGCCAGGGTTGTTGGTAAGCTGTCCACAGCCATATCTTCATTAATAGTCACCTTTTAAAGAAAGTTTCGAAGTGCATCCTGGTGAAGTGTAGACCTCTTGATCAACTCCAACATAGAAATCTTGGCGGGCACCCTGTCCAAGTGATGTAACAGATCATATTGGGTACCCGACAGCAGATCTACCTCTTCCTGATCAGCAGCCGGTTGCGAAGACTGAGGATTCGGTGCAGGTGCACTAGTGGAGGAATAGTTCTTGTGGAACAAACGCCCACTCCGTAGGGCAAGATTGTGTGCCGGCATGGCATCAGATGGCGGCTTAATGGGCCCGACGGGGTGGATGAATGACATGGTGGAGGGTGTAGTGGTGGAGATAATGGGGGTGATGGGAGTAGTGGTGGAGGTAATGGGTCACGGGTTAGATGGAGGAGTGAGAATGGTGGGTGCGGGCGATGGCGGAGGAGTAAAGGTAGGCGGGGGGAGGATGACGGGCGAAGGGTTGGGTGGAGGCATGGGAAGGATGGCGGGGGTGACGAGCGTTGGGCTAGATGAGGGCATGGAAATGATGGGTGTAGGTGCTAGTGATGGAGTAGAGGTAAGTGAAATAGTGGGGGCAACAGATGGTAAGACGAGAGGTCTAGTGGATGATGGAAGGGTTTAATGGTTAGGGGGGAGAATGAAGGGAGCTGTGGCTGAAAAAGGGTTGCGGTGGTTGTGGTGGAGGGCCATGGGTCACTTAACTGAATTATCATTGTCATAAGACCACCCGACGTCGGGAGCCAGGGGTTGAACTAGATTGACCTGAGCCGGTGATGACGGCTGAGGCTGCAGAGTGGGAGGATGATTCGGCATGGGGTTCTGGTGGATCCCCAAATCTTGAACGAGCTGCTACTACTGTGGTGGCTGCTGCTGTGGCTGCGGTGGTTGTTGTCACGCCCCAAACCGATAGTAGTGGAATGTGTCGTTTGCTCAGAATGTGGCAGTTAAACAGTCGTGAATTATCAAGAGCAGTCGCATAAGATCAAATAATTTGGAGTAATAGGAAGAAGTATTCTGGAATCCAAAGGCCTGGATTGACTAGATTGAGAGTGGGGACAGGAATACATCTTTTTATCATGCTGTGGTTCAATGTAATCGGCGTAGGAGTTTTATTCGCAGACTAAAGATTGATGAATCTGAGGCATGGTGCTCTGACCAAGATGTCCTTCGGAACCAAGCTGAAGCTTACTTCAAAAATCAGTTTTCCTCTGAGCAGCACTCTGTTGATCATTCACTTCTTGACAGCATTCCTCAAAGTATAACTGATGATCAAAACTCAATCTTATGTGCAGTTCTAGATGGGGATGAGGTTCAAAAAGCTGTTTGGTCGCTTAAGGGTTCTAGCTCTCTTGGGCCAGATGGTTTTTCAGGTGTCTTCTTCACTACTACTTGGGACATTATTGGTTCTGATGTCATTGATACTGTTCAAGCCTTTTTTGCTGGCTTCCCCCTTCCTAGAAGTATATCATCTTCTCATATTGCGTTGGTGCCAAAGGTGTTGGAGCCTTGTTCCTATAATGACTTTCGACCGATTAGTTTGTGCAATTTTTCATATAAGATCATCTCTGGCATAATCTCTGATCACTTAGCCCCTCTTCTGCCTAATATCATTTATGTGAAACAAGGGGCTTTCGTTAAGGGCCGTTGCATTCTAGATAATGTTGCACTTGCTAGACAACTGATGATGGACATTAACAGGAAGGTAAGGGGTCATAATGCAATTCTCAAACTAGACATGGCAAAAGCATATGATAGAATGGAATGGGACTTCATTTTTTTGTTCTGGGGAAATTTGGATTCAGCACCCGATTTACCTCATACATTGGCATGCTTCTTTCCAATTGTTGGTTTTCTGTGAACTTTAATGGTACCATGACAGGGTTCTTCAAATCTAGCAGAGGTATTAGACAAGGAGACCCCCTTGCTCTATATCTATTCATTATAGCCTCTGAAGTGCTCAGCAGGGGGTTATCAAATATGTTTCAGTCAAGGGTGCTGAGGGGTTACAGTGGGCCTAGACATTCCATACAGGTGTCTCATCTTTTATATGCGGATGACACTCTTATTTTCCTGAATGCTAGTAAATAGAATATAGTTTCCTTTCAACATTTTATTAGTAAGTATGAGTTGAGCTCTGGGCAGAAGGTCATTGCAGGGAAAAGCAGTTTTACTGTGGTAGCAAAGGCTCCCCTTACTCTCAGGCAGTCTATCCAAACACTAACTGGGTTTAAATTCCAAGTAGATGGATTCAGTTACCTTGGTATCCCAGTCAGGAAAGGTAGATACAAGTGCTCGGATTTCAAATACTTAATAGACAGAGTTCAGCTGAGGCTTGAAGGATGGCAAACAAAGATGTTGTCCCAAGCAGGGAGGGCAGTTCTCATCATTCTCCGCCAGTTCCACGAAGGCGGCCGCCATGGTGCGCCCCAGTTCCCCCATGGACTGGCCGTTGGCGCGCGCCAGCGCCACGCAGGCGTTGAACATGGCGACCATGTAGCAGCCCGGGCAAAGCGACTGCCGGTCGGCGCCGAACGCTTGGGCTACGGTGCGCGCGTCCGACTCGACGGCATCCGACCGCATCCAGTGGCCCAACTCGCGCGCGAGTTCCTGCCCCATGCGCGCGCGCTGGCCGTCGGCAATATGGATCAGCCCGCCGTCGCCCCCGTACACGCGCCCCTCGGTGGCGTTGCCTTGTGCCGTATTCGCTTTCATGTTTGGTCTCCCTTGTTTCGGTGATCGGCAGGATTGCCGGCTATGCGCCCGCGGGGCAGGCGCATAACCTCCATCCCTGCTAGGCCGCGTCCGCCTCCAGTTCCGCCGGTTCGGTATCCTCCGCAATCCACCGCACGGCGGCCGGCTCAACCGACAGCCCGACGGATTCCTGCGCCAGCGCGGCCCGCACGTATTCGGCGGCTGCGTCCGCCTTGTGGGCGCCTTCCTCCGTGAAGATGGTCCACGCCTTGCCGGATTCCATGACCAGTTTCCCGGCCCCGTTGATCCACCCTCCGAAATGGTCAGTCTCGGTGAAGCCCCCGAATGTCTCCGCCAGTTCCGTGCGGATGCGCGCAAGCGCGAAGTCCACAAACTCCGGCGCGAGGTCGGAGCCGTGCATGTTTTTTCCGGTGCCGGCAATGATGGTCAGCTTCATGCGCGCACCTCCGCGCCCAGCTTGGAGAGCTTCACGGCCAGCGCAAGCGCGACTTCCGGCGCGATGCAGTCGCACCCGGCGCGCTGCATGTAGATCATTGTCACCGGCGCCACCTCCGGCACGGGCGACCCGTCGCGGATGCTGGCGGCGCGGGTTTCTTTCAAGTTGCGTTCTGACTTGCTCACGGTTTGGTCTCCCTTGAAACTCGATGCGGCCGAACGTGGCCGGTAATGGGCGCCCGTCCGTGGACGCCCATTGCCTGCCCCGCTAGTGGCCGTTCCCCGAAAACAGCGCGACAACGACAACTGCGAAAACCGCAGCGGTGGCAGGCGTGTGGAGGAAATGCCAGCCGAATGTCTCGCTGGCGTAGTAGATGGCATGCGTTCCCGCGGCCACCTTCAGCCCCGCCTTGTGCAGCCGCGGATGCTTGGAGGCGTCTTTCAACATCCGCAGTTCGCACCGCAGGCACCTGCGGACCTTCTCGACGCGGGCGTTCACACCGCACCCCCAAGCCATGCGGCCGCGATGTTCAACGCAATGACCGCCCACCCGACGGCGAACATCCACCCGGGGAGCGGCTTGGCCCCCACGCGCTCCCCACGGGCACGCATACGGGCAGGCGGAGAGCCATAACTGACTTGCCTGTCAAGCAAACTACCTTTTTTTTAGATTTTTAGATTTTTATGGATTTTCAATATAAGACATGATAACATAACATGATGACATGGATATAACATGAATATAACAACGAAGATGAATGAAACATAACATAGACAAAATAAAGCCACGAAGATGAATGAAGCATAATGAAGATGAACTAAACATAACATAACGAGGGTGAACAAAACATAACAACATAACAAACACCACAAGAACAAATAGCAAGCATGCATGAGATTGAAGAAACGGTGAGACAGGACAACACACACGCGGTGGGATAGCACTCTGGTGGGACAAGGACATGGTGGGACAACACACCATGTGTGACGACGACACGGAGGGACAACACATATGTGTGATAAACACGTGGGATGATATGGCAGGATGACCACAGGGACAACAACATAGTGGGACAAAACACTACACGAGGGACAAGAGACAACACGTGGGATGACGACACGGGGACAACAACAATAGGTGTGAGGCACGGCAACACTTGTGGGACAACAGACAACACGCGGGATAACGACCATGGGGACAACAACAATAGGTGTGATGACACATGCCAAACAATACACATGATAGATACACTCTTCAATCAGAGCACGGGATCAGATGAAGCACAGCCGCCAGGTTCTAAATCGTGACGTAATGCCCTCTCATGGAGATATCATGAAACAAGACAAACAAAAGCTGAGAAGGACATGAGCTCTAGCATAGATCAAGGGAATGGATTGAAGAAGAGAATAGATTGAAGGATATGAACAGTGTTGGTGTTGGATAGACTCTAAGATCTAGAGGGGGGGTGAATAGATCTACCCTCTAAAGCTTCTACCCTCTAAAACTTAACTGAAACAGGTAAACAGATGTGGAATTAAAAGAATAACTATTGCAAAATTAAATTCAATGTATGGAAGAGTATGTATATGAAAGAAACAATGAGATCCTTGACAATCGTCTATGCGCTGTAGTAACAAAGATACAAGTACAACACACGCAGGCGAGTAAGCAGAGGCCACAAATCAATCACACAGAACACAAGAAGTTTTAGGTGGTTCGGCGCAAGCCTACATCCGCCCCACACTCAAACCGAGTGTGGCTGACTGCTGATTCACAGCTTCTCACTACTGATCCATAGCTTCGGGGAATAGATCCCTACAACCACTGATCCACAGGTTTAGGGAATTAATCCCAGACTACTGAGCTTCACAACTTTCTACTACTGAGCCTTACAGCTTATGCTACCAGAGGAGTCCTCCTCTACCGCTGAGGATTATAGCTTAACCACCGCTGACTCACAGTTTGTAAAATAAGGTTTCAAAATAAACGAAAGAAAACAAAAGATCCTAGGAAGGTTGGGGATGGATTCTCCCTTGTTTTTCCATCATCGGGCGATGATTGGGGTTTTTGGGCATTTCCTGTCGTTTCACGCTCGGGAGAGCCTTGCGGTCCTTCCAGTGACCGCATGGCTCCCCAGGCGGTCCCCATGAGATCGCTTGCCGACACTGTATTGTCGATAGGCCTTGTAGTCTAGTGATAGATCACTAGGCTAGGTGAGGCAGTCCTGCGATAGATCGCTAGCCATTTTTGACTGTTGTGCCCTCGGGGAGCATGTTTTTGACCGTTGGGAGTCACATGCTGGCAAGCGGTCAAGGGCATGACATTTTCCATTGCCTTGCGGTCCAGGGATGACCGTTTGGCCTGCCAAGCAATCTGGTGATAGACCGCTAGGCCTTACCGTGGCTCGGTCCCTTGCAGTCGTGGACTCGACCGTTAGGCTGGGCCTTGCGGTCCAGGGATAGACCGCTTGGCCTCCTTGTGGTTTAGCGATAGACCGCTCGGCTGAGGGGCTGTCCCAAATGGATCGCCATTTCGTTTTCATTCGCCTGGTGATTTTTGAGAGTCGAGTCTCACCTCTAGTGACACATCCACTTGTCGTAGCCTTCTTACGGCACGCGTGTGCTGACCCACCCGGGAGTGGTGGAGCGACGTACCCGTGAGAGACGGTTGTTAGACTAGTTACCGTAGGGCCCCCACGCACAGTCGAGTCCAAGATTCGGGGGAAGAACCAGCTAGAGGGCCTGACCTAGGGCGCATGGTCTGAGTGTGCACACGTGGTTGGGGACATCAGACCCGCATTGACGAGCGCGGCCCCAGCTAGTCCTTGTTTGTAGTACTAGTTACTTTTGTGTGTCTCTGTCTCTGCCCAGGGCGTCGCAGCGAGACACTGAGGTGCGGTGTAAGACGTCAGGGGACGCATCCGGCTTTGCTTCTAGTGGGTGGTGCTTCTATCTTCTGGCAGGTACGGACTCGTGTTTTGACGGACCGAGGTTCGGTTTGTACAGTACGGTTAGTTTAGATAATTTTTTGTTTATTTATTATTGCATGTTAATTCTACCGTACTTTCGTTAGATAGCGTTACCTTCCGTGTATTGTTCGTGCCTTTCACCTTATTTCTTTCGTGCGAGGTGGGGGTCTGCGGGATCCCTACTGAGCCTGTGAAATGAGACTCATCCCTGTGTTTTCAGGTGAGGCAGGGTCGTCGCGGGACTCGGCAGGGTTTCAGCATGGTTCTTGTAGCCGAGGTTAGCTGCGAGTTGCCAGAGCCGGGGTATACCCCGTGTACATGTACTCCTCTTTCTGTTGACTATACTTATTTGGACGTGAGATACACTGGACCTTGTAGCTATTTATTTTTGTTTAATTTCTTACGCTATTATTAAGTTGACTGTGATATGAAAAGATGATCAGAAGAGAGAGAAAATGGGGTGAGAACATAGGAAAAATGATGGGTTCGCGGGTGAACAGTGTAGTCTGCCAGAAAAGTGCCAATAACTTGATATCGGTGGAGAACTGGCTAATAGAGTAGAAGAAGAAAATGTAGATCTTTAAAAAAAGAACAACTTTGGTGAGGGGCATAAAATAAATAGAGGAATGGAAGGGGATGAAAATGGGCCATGTTCAGGACTGCGTAGTGAAAGGGGCCGAATGCTTGACTGAAGTTGATAAAATAAGTCCCAGGGCTCTAATAAATCATGATCTCTGAAGTCCAAAGACTAGGGAATAATGAAATGGGCTCGAAATTCATCTAAGAAAGGCTCCAAAATAATGAGTAATTTGGGACATCAAAAATGATGAATAAGAGAAATGACGCAACTTGCGGGCTAAAACGGGTGTCAACAATGACCTGCATCCTTTTTGACCAGCATGTAAAATTTTTATTTGTCCCCAGTCATGTGCCTAGAGTAGCCACTATCAAGGTACCATCTATTATGTGTGGCTGTCAGGCATACCTGTAATCACAATTAGGCAACAAATTTTGGAACCCAAAACTATTTGGGCCCCATAACAGTAGTCAAATCATTCAAACACGACATCAGTTGTTTGGGTATCCACATTTGTCTTTGTGATTTTACTTGTGTTTTGGATTTTTTACTTTTCTGCTTATCTTGCTTGTTATGCACAGTCTGAGTTTTTGTTGGCTTCAGCTATTGTGCGGCATGCTGATTTTTAAAGACATGAGATTTTCTATGCCAATGGTTGGTCCAATAAGTGTTGAAATGAGTGGATGCATTGGAGACCCTAGGTTGGACAATCCTGGGATGGAAAATCTGTAAGAATGCTCATCACTAAATGCCCTGAACCTGGGTTGTGCTGATGCACTCCAAGTGTAGCATCGATGCACCGGGTGAGGATTAGAGTAATAGGAATTCTGGAAGACTTGTGGCATCGACCTCACTGAGTAACTGCCTCGACCTGTCCTACCCGGGTTCTGATAAATATGGTTTTTGAATGGTGGAAGAGTCGACACATCGTAGTGATTGCATCGACCTGAAGGGTATCTACTCTGACCCTGGTTTCTAAAGGATTGAAACCTAGATGACGAACACGTCAGTGCAGTGTGGTAGACGCATCGACCTATCTGTGGTGACTGGGTTGTTTTGGTCTTGAGGCAACCATGCACTTGAGGTCTAATGGGTTGACTGCTAGCCTGACCCTTGGACTTAGGTGCAATAGTGCATGTGCTATGTTCTCTATGTGCGTTCACCTTCCCTTTGCCCTTTTCCTTGGCACTCACCTTATTCTGTTTGTCATTCTTTACAGTTTTTCCTTGACTATTTTCTTCACAATTCATTTTTATTAATGGGTTGAATTTTCCTTTCTCTTTTTCAGCAACAAATGAGATGCTCTTAACATCAAACCATTTCTTATTAGTCAGATTAAAGCCCAACCCTTCTCTCTTGAAATTGACTTTTGTTCTAAGAATTGCATTCAGATTTTCAATTCCTTGAGTCATAGCCTTAAGGGAATTTTGTTTGTCATTGATTTCTTTTTCCAAGTTTTCTATTGCTCTTTTTAGTTCTTCATTGACTCCCCTAACAGCTTCATATTTCTCCAAAGCAATTTTAGTCTCTTCTTCACATTTTTGCATTCTTATTTTTAGCTCATCAAAGACATTTTTCAAATTCTCATTCTCACATCTCAGTTCATTCATTACACTTTTATGTTCATCAGTTTCAACCAAAGATTTTTTCAATTCAGACTTTCATTTTCTAAACATGCAATCCTATCATTCAATGAAGTGTCATGAGCATGAGAGTTTATTTTCTTTTTCAAATGTCTATTCTCCCAACGAATATCATCATACTTATTTAAGACTTCTGTATATGCCTCTTCCCAATCACTATGAGTATAATGTTCGAAAGGAGAAGTTACCTCATCATCTTCTTTTCTGCCCATCAGACACAACTTCTCATCTTCAGATGAACTCACTTCACTGTCATCTTCTTCATCACTCCAAGTACCAACCATGGCATTGGCCTTCTTGTTCTTCAAATTGGGCTACCTTTCCTTCTGAAGTTCAGGATAGTTAGATTTCAAGTGTCCTGATTTCCTACAATTATAGCAAACAATACTGTCAATCTTTTTGACATCATCAGATTTAAATCTCATTTGTCTTTATCTAGAAGAATACTTCCGTCTGAAGCCTTTACCTTTCTTCTTTAAGAATTTTTTAAATTTTTTGGTCAATATCGCAAACTCACTTGAATATGCTCCTACTATGCTCACTCGATGAGCCTTTGCAGCTTGAACTTACTTTAAGTGCGAGGGGCTTCTTCTTCTTCTCAATGTCCTTGACTCTCTTAAGGTTCAGCTCGTACGTCATTAGAGAACCAATGAGTTCATCCACTTTGGTGCTGGATAGGTTCCTAGATTCCTCCACTACGGTGGCCTTAGTGTGCCAGATTGGTGTCAAGGATTGGAGGATCTTCCTGACCAGCTCGTACTCACTATAAACCTTGCCCAGACTTTTCAAGCTATTAGTAAGCTGCATCAACCTAGCATACATCTCGGAGATAGTTTCACCAGATCTCATCTTGAAAGCTTCATACTCAGAAATTAACATGTTAGCTTTAGCTTCCCTTGTTGGATCTCCGGTTTTGATGATGACATACTATTGATTTTGATAAGAGATAATGGACTAAGAATCTTATATGATGAACAGATACACTGATCCTTAGGTATCTAATGGATCACACAAATTCAAGTTGATGCACAAGGTCGATGCATCGACGCATCTGGATAAACCAAGTTCACTCAATTGACACAGCAAGAGAAAAGTCATCACTGCCTCAACGCAGAAGACAAATGCATCGATGCATCGACGTATTAGAGGAAAGTGTTACCAATGCATCGACACAGTCAGACCAAGATTGGATATAGTCTTGGCATGTCAAAGCATCGAAGGAAAATAGAAGGTTTGCTTCAAGCATCAAGTCATTGCACCGACGTATCCTCTGTGATACCTCGACACATCAAGACCAGAGGCTCTCTCAAGTTTTCCACAACAAAGGCCGTGTCTTCAACTGCACCAACGTATCGAAGGATTGCCTCGAAGCATTCAGCTCTCCACTGGAGTTAATAGGCAATAGCACTGAAGCAATTCAGTAATCCACCAACGCATCAACCACATGCCCCGACACATCAAGCACAGAACTAGTTCTAAAGCTCATTTGCGTCTACACATTTGAAGTTTCCCCGACCTGTTTACACTACACGTAAGGACTTAATGAAGTCATGTGATCTTTACTTCAAGTATCTGGCACGTGATCCCGGGCCACATGGCATTCATTCTGGATGATATTATTTAAAGGATATTCTGATGGCCACCTAGACCAATGGGATACAGTTCTGGAGACCTTATTGATGGCCATCTGGACCAATCATATCCGAGGAGTGAAAAGGAGAAAATCTCCAATTCTCAAGTGATATATATATATATATATATATATGCGCATTCATCTCTTTTAAAGCAGAGAGAGAATATAGAGGTGATGAGAAGCTGTGAGAGAAAAGAAGAGCAGAGAAAAGAATTATCTGAGCGTTCCATCTGAGAGCTTCTGAGTAGATCCTTTTGAAGAGAAAATTTAGAGAAAGTTTGAGAGACTGCCACTCTTACCATGACTTTATTTTTCATAGTTGTTCTTTTGATTTTCATATTCTTTGATATTTGATTGCCCTTTTTGGCCAGATATTGCAATAAAGCTCACTTTTTGAGGGTCAAGATTGTCCCTATTTGAGACCTCTCCCGTATTAGGGAGCACCTAGGGTGGTCATCTCATTCATCAATCTCTTTTCCTTGCACTCGACCAAGCAGAGAAAGAAAAAGGCCTTTGTGCATACCTATGGTATGGCCAAAGCAGCAACGATGTGCTCCAAAGAAGATCGACTATAGCTTACCAGGAAGTGTGTGAAAAACCCATGCTCAAAGGTCACCCTTAACAATTAGGGAAAGAAACTCAAACTCCCACCGCGGAGTTATCACTAGTCTAAGAGTGCTGCAGAAGTGAACTCCATTTTAACCAAACAACTAGGCTAAAACTCCTAAAGCCACTCGAGCGTGTTAAGGATCCTAGCATTATAACCATGTGCAGGAATAAGAGTGATAACAATGATAACAAATTCGTACATAAAATAAAAGGTACCTTTGCAAATCCATAGCGTGGAGACCGGCATCCTGAAGCGAGAGCTTGATTATCGAGCTTCATACTCCTTACTTGACAAGATGAAGATGGAAGGGCAGTAAAAAATCAAAGATTCCTCTACACGGAGGAGCGACAGACACCAGACTGGACGAAGAAGGATAAAAAGGAAGAGAGAGAAGGGCTAGAACTCCCTCGTTAAGGCATAGAGGCCCTGATAACATGGAACCAAATACAGAATAAATAGGGATTAACTGAGATCAAGGTGAACTAAAGCCTCAAAAATAGTAAGAAAAATAGTGAAGACCCCGAAAGGGTGAGACAGAAGGAATGGAAAGACAAAGGGGAGATTGCTGCGAAGATGAGGAAGAAGAGGAGTAATCATCCGACAGAATCGGAGAAGGAGAATAGTCATCCGACAAAGTCAGAGAAGAAGAATTGTAGACATCCGACAGGGTCGGAGAGGAATCAGAAGCAACACCTAGGAGTCTCGGGGAATTAAAAGATGTCCCAAAATCGGGATGGGAGGAAAGATCTAGAGGTTCTAGATGAGAGGAAAAATGGAAAGAGGTCCCAAAATAGGGACGAAAGGATGACATAGGCCAACGCTAAGGATTGTGAGGATAAGCGATGCCGCGCACCTGCCCGTCCCATTCCGGCGCCGTAACGGTGTAGTCGCGGCTGGTCCAGAACAGGGCGCTGGCGCCCACCACCATGATCAGCGCCACGGCAATGCGCAGGCGCCCACCCGCCAGACGGCGGGCAGCCCACAGCCAGGCGAAGAAAGCGCGAAGGCTACTGATCTTGATCGTCCTTGTCGCCGGGATCGGGACGATAGTCGGGATCGCGGCCAAAACCGGTACTGAAACCGATACTGCCATCCTTGGCAGAAAAGTCTGGGTGTATGTGAAGTATCTCCACTTTTGATATAAAAGCTAGCCATTTAATGACTGCTGCAATTTTTTTCAAGGAAAAGTGGACTGTTCCACCAAGTTTATAAAATAAACTGAGGTAGTACATTGATGGCTACTGCAATATATCCATACATATTAGTAAGATGATGAAGACAAGCATTACAAAAGGTATTGATAGCTTGACTTTGATGAAAGCAAAGCATCCAAAAATTGTGGTTTGTAAGCATAAGGTGGCAACGGCCCAACAACTGGGCCTACATGAGGACCTTGATACATCTTCCACTTTGTCTAAGGTAGTAGAGAATTTTCCATGACTAAGACATACATATGTCTCATTTATACCAAAGCACAACATCTTCAATGCGAACACCATACTCCTGGACCCTCAAATATAAAAATTTCTACAAGGATATTGTTGGGGCTTGCTTGTAAAAAGGAAAATTTCCCCATGAATACATCTCCTCATTCTTTGCACATGGTGAGCACCAAGTATCATTGACAGAAAGTATATAATTCCCAATAGATGAACAAGTATGTAACTCTGAGCAGGTCCCCCAAAATTGGGCAGACATCTTTCAGAGCGACTACATTCGTGTTCCTCCAATGTGATACAGTGGCCATTCTAACATCTTAGATTCCCAAGACCATAAAAGATAGGGAAATACCAGGTTACATGCCACTAATCACCTTAGCCAGTCCTTGTAAACTCCCATGCAGCCACCCTAACTTCAGGCAGCTGCAACCGTTTAATGGAATGCCTTTCAATCATCCTCATTCCTCACCATAAGCTGCCCATGGAGTAGCTTGCAAAATGATTCTTTCAGCAGGGAATTATAATTTAATTCTCCTTTCGATCTACCGTCAGCATCCTACAGCAGTGAATGATGCTAAAAAAGAAGGCATTTACCAGCTCAGCAACCAGCTGATTACCCTGATCACAGTTTCAGTTTGCACCAGACTGTGATTGCCGCTATTTTTTAAGTAAATTGACAATTTCAGAGCATCTAGTCCACAAACTACTGTTTCTGAATGCAGCCTCACGAAGCAAAATGCAAAGTTCTAGAACCATCAGGCCACATTTCACAGTCCTTTCTCCATATGATACATACTATGGGAGCTCATCTTCTCACAGAAAAGGGATGATGACCCCTGCATTGATAAAGCAGGTAATGATGCTGTATTTTAACTATCTCCAAACTCTAGCAGTGTTAATGTTGTCAGTCCAGCAGTTTTCATGTTACAATAAGAGTGTTAATTTTCCTAAAGAAGGATTTACATTATTTGGATCATGGTTTCACATACCCTTCGTACCGGCCGACTTCCATGGGTGGCAGACGACTTCCCCAACAAATAAATAGAGAAGGTGATACGTGGCATAGAAACTAGATTTTTACCGCTACACTTCTTGGGGCCGTCTATAGGGAATCCAAGCGAAAAGCCATGACACCTCGTGGGAGTCTTCATAATGCTAGTAACCGAGGGCACGGTTCTCATCATGGAGCCAACTCCCGACGTGGATCACAAGAATCTTCTACCCACCCACGCCAAGAAGTCACACTAGGCGATCTCGTTGAGATACGTCAGTAGATTGCCGCCCTAACGGGGATATGTCAAGACCTATTGAACTGGCAAGTAGACCCCCAATGCTCTCCATCCGAACAACATCAGAATGAGAGGGTCCGGATTGTGAAGAATTCTCATGAAGTGCGGGAAGCTTCCCACTTCTCCGTCGCAAGAACGCGATGATTGTGCAACTTGCGCACACCAAGGGTGGGTAGCCCGCTGCATTCTAACCCAGAGATGGATCGATGGCTCCAACGCATTAACGAAATTGAGGACAAGGCCTGTTACCTGGATGATGTCCTCCTTGCCGCCAAGAACTGGGGCCTCATCGACGATGACCAAGACTTCCACGCTCCCTTCTCCAGGGAGATCATGAAAGCCCCCATTCCGCCTAAGCTTCAGCTACTGTCTTTCACCCTGTATGATGGCACCACCAACCCGGCCGACCACATGTATAGCTTTGAGTCCCACCTTCTTTTCCACCAGGCCTCAGACGCTGTGAAATGCCTAGTGTTCGTCACAACCCTCCGGGAGAACACCCGAGCATGATTCGAGTCCATGTCAATCGGGACTATCTCCTCCTTCCAGTAGCTCAAGAAGCTGTTTAAGGAGAACTTCATTGGCTGCCGAAAGGTAGCCAAGTCTATGGTGATCCTGCTCGCTCTAAGGCAGGGGCGAGAAGAGACACTGTGGGACTTCATTTTCCATTTTCAGATGGAGGCACTCCGGATCCCACACCTCGACATCAGCATCGCCACCACCGCACTCACCCAAGGAACGCGAGACCACATCCTTTGACATGCTCTCGGAGTCGAAGCCCCGACAACCCTCACCGACCTGCTCGCCTTGGCGCAGAAACACGCACGATGCGAGGAAAATACAGTGGCCCTAGGCCATGCGGCCAGAACCGAATGGTTCGATAGGAAGAGATCCGCTGACTCACCACACGAAGGGCAGAACAAGTGGGAGCGATGAGACCGAGACCGCCATGATCACGCAGAAAAGGAAAGGGGAAATTACCACAATTACATGCCCCTAATGGCTCCTCCTGACCAAATCTTGATGGAGATCCGTGAGGAGCCATTCCTCAAGTGGCCTCCCCAGATGAAGTCAGATCCAAGCACGAGGAGCAAGAAGACTTCGTTAGATCACCTAGACAGAGTTCGTGACTACCTTCGAGTGCACTTACAGTCCAGCTTGTCGTCATATGGATAAGATGCACCAATTCCTAGATTTGGTTCAGGGTGAGATGACCGTGCTGCAGTATCGAAACAATTTCATTGAGTTGGGTCAGTATGCACCGCATATTATTACTGATGAAGCCTTAAAGATCGAACAATTTCTCCGTAGTTTGAGAGTCGAATTAAGAGTGCCACTGCTTGCTACTCGTGTAAATGTCATGGATGATGCATATCAGGCAGTAGTCGCAGTTGAACTCGATTTGGCGAGGTCTGCAGGGTTCTCTCAGTCCAGTGTTGCTCAGTCGGTTGTACCGTTTCAGCAGTCTTTTCAGCCGTCAGCGCCTGGAATTTTGTGTGTCACGCCTACTTTCAGTGGCCCTTCGAGGCGGATGTTTAGAAAGTCCAAGAAGCGATTTAACCGTCAAGCATCTTCGGGTTTTGTGCAGTAGCAATTGGCGTCTTCTGATTCTATCCAACAGTCTATTTCTCCTTTTCAGCAGCGCCGAGAGTTTCCCGTGAGTCAGCTGAGACCTTGTCCGAGGTGTGGTGGCAGTCATCCTGGTGTACCATGTTCCTTACCGGTAGTCTGCTATCGATGTGATCAGTCGGGTCACGTTATTCGAGATTGCCCGGTGAAGTCCATTCCGATGCAGTTCTCGCAGGTTACCCAGCCTCAGCAGTCTCAATTTCATCTTCCTTCACCACCTTTGCCTCAGCCGTCTTATTTGCAAGTTCTAGCTTCTTCCCAGCAAT
This sequence comes from Amorphophallus titanum, assembly GCA_024336825.1. NCBI lineage: Eukaryota > Viridiplantae > Streptophyta > Magnoliopsida > Alismatales > Araceae > Amorphophallus > Amorphophallus titanum. The sequence goes on from JANBPO010004541.1 coordinate 171,257, forward strand.
CTTCTGCAGCCTCTAGCCGGAAGCTGAGTCGGATTACTCATACCACTCGTGTAGAAGACATTGCATCTAATCTCGTAGAAGGTACGGTTTCAATTTTTGGTCGTTCAGCCCACGTTCTGTTCGATTCAGGTGCCACCCATTCATTTATTTCTGAGGATTTCCTTGCTTGTCTCGAGGAGCCGGTAACCGAGTCGCCCTGTGAATTGCTTGTTGAGTTACCATCCAGAGATTTCATGTCCACTCTATTTTGCCTGCAAGATTCTCCTGTTATCGTCAGTGGCCAGCAGTTGCCAGCGAAGTTGTATGTGCTGCAGTTGGCGGATTACGATGTGATTCTAGGCATGGACTGGTTAGAGTGGCATGGTGCCATAGTTGACTGCAGATCCAAGAAAGTCTATTTTCAGCCACGTGAAAAATCAGCTTTCTATTTTCAAGGTACCTGATTCTATTTTTCTCGCTTTCTGTAGTTAGGCATAGTTCTCTTTCGGTTTCCTCCTTATTCTTCTTTGTAAATTTCGAGGACGAAATTCCTTTAAGGAGGGGGGGCTATAACACCCGTATTTTAGTGGATCCTAGGTGGTCCGGGTCCTTCTAACTATAGTGGATTTAACTTAAGAATAGAGGATTTAATTCCTTTTTTATATGTGGGCATACTTAACTACCCTGTTGAAGAGTGGAGCCTAAACTCAATCAGAGGAAGCAACTTAGTTGGAAGGTGTTGTGAAAAATTCCATAGTTCATTGTGAGTTATTTTGATGATAACAAAACATGTATTGTGCAATGATCTATTAGGCCATGATTTATTGTGATGATAACAAGACATATACTATTTGTTTGATTATTGGGCCATGATATATTGTGATAACCAAATATGTTGTGTGATTGTCCATTAGGCTATGTTTTATCTTGATAATAACAAAATATCGTACAATTGATCAATAGATCATGTTAACATCATTTGGAAAGAATCCTTGATTGATTTAGATAAATTGGAAATCAACAACAAAAGGTCAAAATCATGTTCGAGTTTGAAATGACAAAGGATGGGGAAGAAGGTAATAACCAAGGTGGTTGATCGCTAAACTCGGGGCGGTCGACCACGTTTCCCAGAACCTAGAAAGTTCCCAGGCCCTGTAGATGCGGTTGCTGCGTGGGTCCACCGCCTGTTCCAGTACGCAGACTATTCAAATGACTGTCAAAGCGGTCGACTGCTTTCAGGCAGCAGCCAACCGCTAATAGAGCAGAAACCTTCTAGATTTGCCCCCGATTCGAGATTTGAGTTTCCGCTTTCTCTCCAACGGCTCCAAACTTACTATTGAGGGTCCAGCACTATACCTATGACATGATGGAATTCTTAAACCCTAAGAGAGAAGAGATCTAAGTGCATTCAAGAGAGTTCTTTTAGAGAAAATTCGTATGTGCTTCATCGTGCAAATCTTCCTCTTCCTCCTTGCGCTTCTACGTCTCTTTACCGTAAGAGGAAGACTCCAAGACATGTCTACATCCTTAAAGACTTCTTCCCACGATCTAAGGAGTGGCATCTACTAAGAGAGAGCTGCTTACATGCCCCTACTTCTTTAACTTCTCTATTTTTTTGTGCTTTATTATATATCTAAAAAAGAAGAACAAGTATGCAGATCCCAGGCGTGCGATCGTGGTGGTTGTTGATGGATGTAACACCATGTGGTGTTGTGGTTGGTACGTGTGGTAACATTGTTGTGTTGTGGTTGGTGTGTGTGACACCGTTGTGATTAGTGTAGGGTTGCACCACTGTTGTTGGTGTTGTGGTGATTGTTGGTGCGGGTTACACTATGTGTGGGTGATCTTTCAGCCATGTGTTCACTTCGATAAGTGAGTGAATAGTCCATCAAGTTGGGGGTAGTGGACTTAGGGTTCACCACAGGGTGAATCCAAACTACTATAAAAATCGTGGTGTCTCTTATATGATTGTTCCTAGTTTCTTTCTCCATTCAAAATTTTAACCTCACTCTCTCTCCCCCCATCGAACTCTCTCTCTCTCTCCCTCTCACGTTTCTCTCTCTCCCTCACCCCCTCTCTCTCTCACTCACGATCGCTCTCTCTCCCACTCTCTCGGTTTCGGCGGTAATGATAGCGGACGGAGACGCCGAGGGTACCATTGGAGAGGTCGTGATGCGAGGATCACGTGGACGCTGACCTTGTCTCGATCTGCGGTGTGTGGAGGCACGTAGGGACTTGAGATCGTCGTGGCTTCCATCATCCATTTGGCGCCGGAACATCGACCTCATCGCGCAATAGGTAGGGGGATGGACTCCTCGCCTCGCTAGGAACATTTTGGTGCCACATGCGTCGCCGTCCGACGCCATTTTTCTTATTTTCTACGCATGATTCCATGTTAAGGTATTTTAGCCTAATTTTTTAAAATTAATTCCATGGGCATTGTCTTTAAGTTTTGATGGCATGTATGGGTGTGCAATGGTTGGTTTAGCATGGCAGGTTAGCTAGAAATTCCATTCCCCTCGTTTTGAGCTGACCGGGAGGGGTTCCCATGGTGGAGACCTCGCTCTCGCCATGACGGTGGAAGAACGGTCCACTAGGAGACCGTCCATCTTCCCGCGGTCCACTCCAGACCGCTGAATCCCTTTAAGTGGTTCACCTCAGACCACTCCAGATCACGAACGGTATACCCTCTACCGTTCATACCCTTCAAATTGTAGGATGGCAACACTAGATCGGCCCCCACTGATCCGTTCAAGCTTCTTGAATGGCGTATCGACCGACCGCCCAACGGACCCCTACGTCCCTCGAGCGGGTAGTCCCTAACTACCTCACTACGTGAGTGGTTGGCTCTCAACTGCTCATGGTCATAGAACCTGTTGAGGTCAGCGTCTGAGTGGCTAAGGCCCAACCGCTCTGGCCTCTTGAGCGGCCCCGCCTTAACCATGTAACCCTTTGAGCGGGCTTGTCTAAATCGCTTGACTCCTGTAGTTTTAATTTCTTAACATATTCATTCATTTATGCTTTAATTGCTACATTATCACCATGTTTAAAATATTTTATAAACTGTGGCATTATTTTAGATCCCAATAGAATTACTTTCTCTTTCCTTGTGATGAAACCACTAGTCGTAGCCCAGCGACCTCTAATGTTGGCCCACCCGGGAGAGGTAGAGGGGCGTTCCCGTCGTACGGTTCTTAAGCTAGTTACCGAGGGCCCCCGGCTCTTTACCGTAGCGTCCTACAGGGGGGGAAAACTAGCTAGAGACCTAGCTCTAGGCAGGAGTGAGTGTGTGCACACGTCGTCAGAGGCCTGGACTGACACTGACGAGTGTTACTCTGACTAGTACTTGGTTTGGTACTGTTACGCCTCTCGCTTGTCGAGCGACTGTCATTCTGGGTTGTGCCTGTCGAAGTGTTAAGAAGAAGCCTTGCTTCTTCTATCGTGATTTTCCTCCATCTGCATCGAGCTGCCATGGATGAGGCAATCGCTGTGTAGAATAATCTACGTCATCTTCCCTACTACATTTGCTGTGAAGAAGTTTGTCTACTTCTTCGTCTACTGCATCTCTTGCTGCAATTATTGCCGAAGCTACAACTGCACTACCTCTCTATCGTTCTGTCGCTGATTATTCATCTTCATTAGATTCAAGCTGCAGTTGCTACTGCTGCTCTTACTCCTATTTCTATCTGCCCGTTCACCTTCCAGATCGACCCACAAGGTAGGTGTTCTCAAGTTTACGAAGCCCAACATGTTAAACAACCTAAATTCATGCATATAGGTCAAGGAAAAATGATTCTATGGTTTCTGTCCAGAGTAGCGACCCTTACCTGGGTGCTATTTCAGTTAACGCCCCCGCAAATAGTCATGTTTCTTATGCAAATTAATAATTACCCATGTTTAAAATTTAATAACTATGCAACCTGATAGCAGAGTTAATGCATGATCATAGTGTTGAACTTATGATATTTTTCTCTACCCGTCCATGTCTGGAAATCTTTAATTCTGTCAACTTTTAAATTGTGAATAGTGACTTGTGTCTAGAAACGCACCTGCCCAGTGCAAATCATGCCAAACAAAGGGCGATAGCTATATGGGCACCATATCTGGAATGAATGCCCTCGAGCATGGGCGCCAATTCTAAAAATAGCTAGAAATTAGATAATATACTAAAAACTTGGAATTAACGACCAAGGTAAGGGCGTTATTCATATGATGAATGCCACTGTACCAAGTCGCTATTTAAAATATTGATATATATTGATTATTTGATTATTTTGATATAATCTTGATCAAACGACCTTTTGGATGGTCACTAATTCAATGATTAGCGCCTTCTGTCAGGGCGCCGTTTACCTGATCAGAGTTTTGACAGTGTTTTCCAGAGCAGGTTACTACTTGGCACTCTCATCTCACATCCGTAGATGGAGTCCATGTTAATATTTCTATCGATTACACACTAATTCTTCGTGATGATTGAACCCTCGGCGGGATATTCCTTCCTTCGAACTAGTGATTTCATCATAGAGATCTCTATAAGTCTACATAAAGCCTTGGATTCTCTCAAGGCCGCCGAGCAGGTTGTACCCTAAAAACTCATGACATCGTATCTTGTCACATCACTCTGAAGAAACGTGATGCATTAGCCCTCTTAGAGCGATGTTCTGGCCTCTCTGAGAAGTTTTTTGTCTGTCAGTAAACTGGTGACATTGACCTGGATGCCAGAAGGAATTGGCGACTGGCCAAGTATCGTTATTCCTTGAAGATAGACTTTGGGTTGCTGTAAGTATGGATTTCATCCTTGGTTTACCTCATACTACTCATAAGCATGATTCCATCTTTGTTGTGGTTGATCGGTTCTCTAAGATGGTCCATTTCATTACATGTTCCAAAACATCTGATGCATATAGAGTAGCCCACCTTTTCTTTGATGAAGTCGTGTGTCTGCATGGTCTCCCTCAAATCATAGTGTCTGATTGAGATGTCTGGTTTACTAGTTACTTTTGGAAGACACTTTGACACCTAGTTGGTACTAAGCTAAAATTCTCCACCGCCTATCACCCACAAACTGATGGGTAAACAGAGGTCATCAATAGGAGTTTAGGGAACCTTTTGCGGTGTCTTGTAGGGGATCATTATGCCAATTGGGATCTTCTCTTGTCCAAAGTAAAATTTTCATATAATAGCTCTGTCAATAGGTCCATAGGTATGAGTCCATTTGAGGTGGTGCATGGATACAAACCTAGGAAATATGTGGATCTCATTCCCCTTCCCCTCGAGGCCAGAACTTCCAAATCAGCCGAAGAGTTTGCACAGCATGTCAAAAGTCTGCATGAATCAATTAGCAAGTAAATAAGCCTCAGTAATGAGACCTACAAATATTTGGCTGATTCGCATAGGCGTCACCACGAGTTTCACGAATGTGACTTGGTTATGGTACGGGTTCGACCCAAACGCCTCCCCTCGGGGGCCATTAAAAAGTTACAAGTCCCTAGTGATGGTCCCTTCCGAATACTACGGAAGATTAGCACCAATGCACATGTTGTGGATTTACCTCCCAAATATGGGATTGGCTCTATATTTAATGTGGCAGATCTAGTAGCCTACAAGAAACCCACAGCAATTCCTAGTGACCTTTTTAACCCTTCTCCTCCCATTGAGAGTGAGCCCACCCCTATGTGTCCACCAGCCTCAAGAGCACCGCGCGAGTAAATTGAGAGGATACTGGATGAGCAGGTGACAGCTACATGGAGTCAGATTTACCAATGCTACCTTGTTCGCTGGCGGGATTGCCCACCTTTTGATGATTCCTAGATAAGTTGAGAAGATCTTCAGCGCATCGATCCAGACCTATTGGAGCACTACCAGAGCGGTTTCATCGCTTACTCGATGGAGTCAAGTTCCAGCAGTCCAGGGAGGGTTGGTGGGGGCACCGAACTAGTCACACGGAGTCGACGCCGCACCTCCCCGACACCACTGAGCTTATGGCTAGGAGACTCGACGTCCTAAGGCCCATTACCATTTTTCTATGTATTTTATTTTAGCCCATTTGATTGTATTGTGCGTATTGGGCTATATGTGTGATTTAGTGTCTTTGAGGCCCATTGTGGTTGTATTGGGCCATTTTACTATTTAGCTTATTAGGCCTCCTCGGTCAAACCTCATTTTCAGGCAGATCCCAATCTACCAAGTCTATCTTGAGTCAGTGAGTTAGCCAGTTCTAAATTCCACCACGGACAATACAAAAATAGAAAAATTCTTGTAGCATAAGGTTTTCTTAGATCTGCGAAAGAGCTTCGTAATGGCGCTGATTTTGCGTCAATCCGACATCAAATCTGATCGCAACAATTATTTTCGCCGAGTAGCACAGTTTTGAATCTACAGAACAGGTTCAAGATAGCAAGCAACAATGCCTCACAAGTCGGACCACCTAGCCTCCCCTAAGGCGATCCAATGTGGTCCCCTCCAAGGGATCGTCCCTCCAGGAGTCCTCTTTGCAATGGGACCAATCCCAACCTGATCGGCCGCCCAATCAGAGCATGGTCCCCACGAACGTCAGCACGTGACGTCCGGCCAGCACCGAATCACAACATGTCGGCACCGCCAAGGCTGCCCAAAATGCTGCTCGTCAACCCGAGCTCGATATTTTCAGGTCCCACGTGTTACCAGTTACGTCCCTGCGTAGAGTGGGTATAATTTCTGTGCTATAATTTATAATTGTTTATACCGAGAATACGGATCTTGGCCAGGATCATCTTCCCCACGCCCAGAGCGTGGAGGTATCGCCTCTATGTCCCTCGGCATTTGCTTACTTTGTATGTGTTTATTTGCCGCTGCTAGTGAGTGATAGGATCTAGCTCGTTCCAATTTCATCACCATTGCGAGTGAGTGAGTAAGAACCATCCCGTGACCCGATGTGGGCACGAAGGAGTGTTGACCACCCTGACTCATTGCCGGTTTCCCAACTGCGCAGATCCACACGCTTCTCTTGCTAGGGACGAGTCACCTAGAGTCTCAGGTTCGCTTCCAAATTGGCATTGAGTCTCGCATCCCGTCCCACATCACCTTGACCCTGAGTTCCCTCCACCATCTACTGCCACTTACACCTCACCATCTACCCCTCATGCACCATCCATGAGTCAACCCTCCGCATATTAACCCTCCATGAGTCAAACCTCCACATATCAACCTTCCATGAGTCAGCCTCCTGCCTCCTCATACCCACATCTACCTCCACCTCCAGTCAAGGAAACACCACATCTCGAGCAGGTGGATGCCGTCTATATATCCCCTCATCCCGCTCCGCATATGCCTTCACCAAATCCCTCCGCCACAAGCCAAGCACTCTTGCCTACGCAAACCCTACAACCCTCTCCACAACCTCCCTCATCTGATACCCCTAGGCATCCATCTTTCCCAAAGCAGGCTCCTCATCCTCAGTTGACGGAGAATCTTTCAGATATTTTTAGGGCTTTGATGGCCACTCATGCATTGCCGCTCCCTCCAGTTGTGCCTTGCCGACCCGCGGTCAGGATTATGCTTTAGTTATGTGAATTTCACTACTAGTAGGGGCATTTGGTTAAGGATTGCCCCGAGTTTCGGGAGTTTGTTTACAGCTTGGAAGAGCAGAAGAGGATCGATTGGGCCACCATCCACAAAGTTGTTCTACATCTCCGCAGCAAGTAGTGGCAGGAAGCGCCACCTAGGCAGCCGCCTCAGTCATTACAAGACTAGGGGCACCCTTGTGATTCTTTACTTAATGTTGCACCCGCTCCATCATCTTCATCTCCATCTCCACCGAACCCATCATCTTCATCATCTCCTCCCCTATTTTCATGGCCTCTACAAACCCAAGCCTCTACTCAGGCCAGTACTACCACTTCCCCCACCACTACTTCTACCCCCAATACCGCTCGACGCATTGTGCCGATACGTCGATAGTGGGCACCATGACCTCCCCCTTCACCCTCTCCATCTCCACCACCACCTCCATTGCCTAACCCATCACCACCACCTTCACCGCCTCCTCTCCAAAAGACCCCTATTCCATCACCTCCACCATCTCCACTGCCTTTGCCATCCCCTTGGTCATCGTTGCCCGAGCCTGAGCAGGCTACACCTTCACCTACACCTCCACCTTCGCCTTTGCCTGCACTCAAACTTGCCATCGCCTCGACCCCTTTTCCTCTACCTAAACACATCATCCCCATTGAAGCCTCCACGCCCTCCAAACCTTCTACCTCTACTTCTCCTCCACCTACTTTCACCCCACGGAGCTGGTGTGCATTGTCATTGGTGCCCCTCGAGTCTGGTCCCCAGGGAGATGATGAGTTGAATCAAGATGATGCTTCGTCGGTTCTACATTTCAAGTTTCGAGATTTCATCTGCTAGATGCCATTTCGTGTCCTGATCTCTAGATACTTTGGCGCTGATAAGCCTATGTTTCTAGGGATGGTTGCTAAGAAGAGTTCCTTTGCATTGACACCAATTCCTTCTCGAGCGAGATCGGTGGCAATCTCTTTACTCACCGGAGGTTTCACCATTGATGTTGTTATTTCTCCTTGCTCTATTGCTATTCAGATACCTGGCCAAGAAGGGTTCTCTACCCGTCTCATGCTAACTCATACGGCTACCAAAGATTTAATGAGTTTTATGTTCAAGGGGCAATTGGTCGTATTCTCATCATTTTCAAATGACATTCTGCACATTTTATGTAATCTCCCGCGGTTTATCAGTAAGCGGCCACGTCAATGCCGCACATTACTCTCCCTCAATTTCATCTCGCTCTTCTAGCAAGGGTGTTATGTTTCAAGATTGATTGTTGAGTGGAGTTGCCGAATCTCCATGTATTGGTGCCAAGTTACAAAACTCCATGATTTTCTGATACTCATCCATCTAAGGAATTCACTGTTCAAGAGTGTCTGACTATGGTTAGCACTGGGTGTCTAGGGGGGACCGCACCAATGAAGTTGCATGTTCATGATCGAGCCAGGCCGTCTACTAGATGGGCCCATTATTTGAGGAGATATTGCAGATTGAAAAGCACGAAGGTCCTAGTCCATGCTAGGCAGGTCCATTCCAAGCCAATTTTTGCGAAGAAAAGGCGGTGGCACAAGTTCAAAGGCCGCGTGTTGTGCACTCAGGGGTCAACTTCTCTTTCTCCTTCCTTCCAGTCATCCTTTCTTTTGCTCAGTTCCCTCCCTTGGGTGGTGTACTTGTCTTCTTCTAATCCCGCTTCCATAATCTTCTCCTCTCTTCCCCAATCCGCAAACCGCCATTCCTCTTCTTCCCGTACGGAGTTTCCAGATTCTCCCTCCTCTCAAACTCCTAGGCCTTGGCCTATGTCATCCTTCCATCCCAATTTTGGGACATCACCTGACTCTTCTTCCTCGAGACTTCTGGGTGTTGCCTTTGCTTCCTCTCCAATCTTGTCGAATGACCATTCTCCTTCCTCTCCGACTCTTTTGAATGACTATTCTTCTTCTCCGACCACATCGAATGATCTTTCCTCTTCTTCCTCACCTTTGCAACAATCTCCTCATCATATTTCTATTCCATCTATCTTACCCTTTTGGGGTTCTTATCTTTTTTCTTGCTGCTTTCGAGGCTTTAGCCCGCCTTGATCTCAGCTGATTCTGGGCTACTCTGTATTTGGTTCCTTGTTATCAGGGCCTTGGCACCTTAACGAGGGAGTTTTAGCCCTCATTTCTCTTCGTTTTTATCCTTCTTCATCCAGTTTGGTGTCTGCCACTCCTCCGTGTCATAGAGTCTTTCAAAGTCTTTGCTATCCTTTCATCTTTGTCATGTCAAGCAAGGAATACAAAGCTACTCACGCTCCTCAAAGCTCGATGACCAAGCTCTCACAGATGGTAGTATATGACAGTTGGCGAGGGCATGAGGCCTTGCACCGATGAAAGGGTTTATTCATTAGTAAGGAGGTAATGCTAACGCAAAGAAAGAATTCTTACCGATTCGGGCATAAGGCCCGCAAATGACGATAACACGTGAAAGTCGGCTAAGATGCGAAGTCTTGTGCTGAGAAAGTGGTTTATTCATTAGAAAGGAGATAATGCTAACACAAAAAAGTTTTTTTTTTACGCCAATTTGAGCGTAAGGCTCCTAATGACGATAATGCGGAAGTCGGCTAGGGCATGAAGTCTTGCGCTGAGAAAGTGGTTTATTCGTTAGTAAGGAGGTAATGCTAAAGCAAAGAAAGAATTTTCATGCTAATTCAAGCGTAAGGCTTGTAACGACGATATTATATGAGTCACCACCTGGTGGGGCTATGCGGGGCTCTTGAAGGGGTCCTGAGACAAGTGTATACCAGGGATGCTCCTAGAATCATGGACCAACTGTCTTGAAGTTAGTCCGGGCTGGTTAGGTATTTTATTATTATTATTATTATTTTAGAGAGCTCGACCAGGGGGGAGTGTCACTAGGCCAAGGTGAATTTTGGCTATTCTGTGAAGGGTGGTGGGGCTGTATTGTACAGCTTCAAGTGTTTCCCATTAAGAGGAGAGAACTGGACCACCCCCTTGTGATCTAAAAGGACGTAAGCACCCCCTTCATAGACTCGGCGGACAATATATGGTCCAACCCAATTTTCAACCAACTTTCCCTTGGGGTTGGAGGCCATTACTTCTTTTCTTTTAACCATGACTAGGTCACCCTTCTTGAATTCTTGCCCTTTGACAAGCTTGTCAAAAGCACGGGCCATGCGAGCTTGGTAGAGTTGTATATTTTATTGTGACTGGAGATGCTTTCCTTCGAGCTCAGCGAGCTCTTCCAGTCTTCTCTCTGTAGTAGTTTCCTCGCCGCTGACCAGCTCGTGCTAAATGGCGACCCACAGTGACGGAACCTCCAGCTCGATTTACACTATAGCTTCTGACTCATATACCAGGTAGAAGGGTGAACAGGCTGTTGGGGTTTTATAGACTGTACGATAAGCCCACAGTGCTTCGTACATCCTTTCTTTCCAATCTTTTTTATTGGATTTGACAGTTTTTGCCAGCAAGGTACATAGCGTCTTATTGAAGGCTTCTGCAAGTCCATTGGCTTGAGGGTTGTAGGGGGATGACGTCCTCCAGTCAATCTTGTATTTATTAGCTAGTCAGTAGACCTTCTGATTTTTGAAATGACTATCATTGTCAGATATAATTCGGCAGGGAACCCCAAACTGGAATATTATATTCTGCCTAAAGAATCTGGCGACCAGCTCCCCCGTCACTTCTCTTAGCACTATTGCTTCTATATATTAACTTCCATGGCTTTTATGGGTCATGAAGGAAGTTACTATCCTTGTTGATCCTCTCATGATCCTCTCATCTCTCATTCGATCAGGAGTTGGGATAAGATAATAAATAGGACGCAGTCAAACAAGCACGAACATAAAATAGTGCCGGGTCTTGCAACGTGCATTCACTTTGTGAGTGGCGAAAATTTAAGCCTCCTGTTGGGTCCTCGTGAAGGAGAAACATGGAAGAAACAGGACATGATAAGTACTACTAAAGAACAGAAATTTCTGTCCTTTCCTTGGAATTTGTGTTGACCATCCACTGTTCAAAACGTATGAAGGTGGAGGTTGAAACCGTGAGTTATTGAGATCTGGGCAATCTTTAGGAGCTTGTTGGGAACCAAAGGCAAAGTCTTATACAGCTATATATGCTTTCATGCTTTTCGGCATTTGGGTCCGTGGAGCTGTGCATGAACGCGTGATTAAAGAGCGGAGGGAAACATCCAAACAGTACCCGTTTTGTAAGGACACCACCCAACCCCAGGCTGCCTACCTTTTCTTGGGGCTTGGGATGAGGATTCGCTGTTGCTGCTCCTGTTCTGGAGACATCACTGGCCATGGCTTGCTGTTTCTGCTCGGGGGGCTGGCCTGAAGACGACCTCCTGCTCACTGGTGAGTCCGAGTCCAGCTGAGCAGAAATAGTGGTGTTCTGAGCAGATCCTGAGTCAGTGCTCTCTGCTGACTCTGAATTCCCCTATTGCCAGTTTTTAAAGAAAACAGGCAGCAACGACAACAAAAGGGAAAAGAGGGAAGCACTATCAAAATAAATCCCAATGGGGGTCTCACAGACCATATCCAGAAACACGAAGCAAAGGACTGCAGATGACCCCCATCTCCATTTAATTTCCTGTCTTCTCCCTTGTCGCTGAAACACTGAATACTTTCTCTGCCCAAAAACTCAAGTCAAAAAGTCAAGGTCCTTACCTTGGGCGCCTGCTGAAACCTCATTGGCCATGAGGGAAAGATCTCCAGAGTGGGGGGTGGCCTCGCTGCAAGAAAGGCTGCAACAAGCAAGAGATGCAGAAGATCAAAAGAAAGCTGCCACAGAATCAAAAGGGAGAGAAAGACCAAACAGTCAGTTTCAAAAGGAACTTATTCCTTTTCCTTGCAGAGGTTGCAGCAGGGAGTCGGTAAGGGTGGGGGATGGAGAGGGAGGTGGAAAAAGTAAAACTAGAACCCACTAAAAGATGGAAAGCTTTCCATCTATGGTTGATCACACCGTTCATGCTATCCTCCGTTGCATGATTGCTCTGGTGGAAATGGCAAGCTCCAAGCTTTGTAGACCCTTTCAAACATATGTGGCAGCATGGTGCACTGCAATACACCTGTGTGTAAGCTACATGACTTTCTTCATGTCTGTTATCATTCATAGTGGGAGATTTGACATGTTTCTTTCTTTCCACCTCTTTCGTATTTGGTCCCTTGTAGGAGCCCGTGATTTTAGTGGGGCTGACGTTGCCAGCAGTGGACACCATGGCTGCCTTCTCCCCCTTTCAAGCGAGGGCCACTGCCTTTACTCCTATTATGGGCACGGCTCCCGTGTTGGGGCCGATTGCTTTAAAATTCCCAGGTGGGTCTGTTTTAATGTTGGGCTTCGGTCAACCCTCCGCAGAGCAGCTTCAGCTTCAGCCCATGGAAATCGGGTTGGAACTAGTTGATGTTGCTGCTACCGAGATGTCGACAGGCGCAAAGCTTAAAGAGACGACCGATGATACTTCCATCTTGGCAATCAAGGCCGGTATTGAATTGGAGCAAGCGGCTCAACCGGGACAACATGATGAATTCACCTCCGAGGGTGGAGATTTCAAGGGAGAAATAGTCAATGAAACAACTGCTTTGGCAATCACCGCTGGTACCGAGCCGAAAAAGGTGGTGCAACCGGAGCAATATGTAGAAGTCACCTAAGAAAGTGTAGGCCTCGAAGTTCAAGACTTTGGTCCTTCAATAGAGGTCGAGGCTGAAGTCCCTGCCCCAGTTGGTATTGAGTCCATTGAGTAGCTTGAAAAGGAGTTGGCAGAACCATCTTCCTCATTGCCTTCATCTTCTCCACAGCCTACTGATGATATCTTGGCTGAGGTCGACAACAGGGTGGAATTTCATCTCCCTGACACACCATCGCTTGGCCTGCAGTCATCTGATGAATTGGTGTGGCAGAATTTGGAGATGCTGAAGCAGACTGTGTTGGCCCGTCGAAATTTATCTTATGCACAACTGAGGGGGCTGGTAGAGTCTATGTCGCGTACCCTCATGGCCTTCGGCTGTCCCATGCAACATTGGATGCCTCGCGTGATCTTTCCCACTCAAGTACGTAAATCGATGGGAATTTATTGATCATGGCCTGAGGGATCAGTTGACCGCTTTGAAGCTTCAACGGAAAGAGGGCAACATTACGCTGCAAGCCTCCACAGAAATAGCCAATCAATAGAGGATCATTGCTGAGGGAGTCACTGATCAGATTTCATCACTGCAGAGGCAGACTTCTAAACTTCGTGCTGAATTGGCCCAGGCTGAAGAGGATATGACACACACCATGCAACTGCAGGTAGAAAGTTTAAACGAAGCTGCATTGGCGGAAGGGCATGCAAGCTCCATTCAAGAGGAACTATTGAAGCTGGAAGCTGAGGAGCGCCGACTACAAGACCTGGTCGATCATCCTTCTATCGGGCTTCTGGAGTCTGATAATATTTTTCGTCGCCCCAGCCAATGATGTATATACATACATAGGCACCGCTTGCCAGCCGAACAGGATAGGCTCGCAGTTGGCCGCAGTCGGCTTAGGCGCTGCACCGTCCTCTGCCTTGCGCGCCTTGGCTAGAGCCAGTTCACCGTCCGGCAGCAGGAACGGGAACACGATCTCATCACCGAACGCGCCGATCTTGTACGTGTCCAGGACGGCTTGCGGGATATTCCGCACTTCCGTGAGGTAGTCGAACACCTTGCCCTTCGGCTTGGTCACGTTGGGCTTTGGCGGGCGGGTGTAGTTGGGCCGTTGCTCATTGGCCGCGATCGGGCGAGAGATGCCCAGCCATGACCGCGCCTGCTCGATCGCTTCGCTCAGGGATAGCCCGCGAGCTGCGCACCATAGGTCGAGCAAGTCCCCGCCCTCGTCCGTGGCGAAATCCCTCCAGACGCCAGCCTTGGGCGCGGTCAGGTGGACGCCCAGACTGTCGCCCTTCTCCCCTCGCACTGACCCCGCGCGCCACTCCTGCCCGTCCTTCCGTCCGCCCGGCAGCAGCATTTCCGCGACCGTCTGGGCGGACTGTGCGAGCAGGCGCTTGATCTCGGTGATATCGGCCATCAGTGCACCAGCCTGTAAAGCTCGCGTTCGGCGCGCTCGGCCTCGATGTCGGCTCTCGTCTTGAGCGGCGGTGCATCTGGCGCCGGCCCATTGATGACGCTGCGATACGGCAGGTCCGCTACGTCCCGTAGTCGCTTGGCTATCCAAGCCTTCGGATCGGCTTTGTCGGATGCCTCGCGCAGTATCTGCGTAGCCAGAACGTCGTCGTAGTTGCACGCTTTGCGGAGCTTGGTGATCTGGCCGCCTGCCGAGGCGCCCAGCACCGAACGCCCAAGCTGGTAAACCAGTTTGTCGGATGGCGCCTCGCTGCCGGCAGAAACCAACACCACCGGCTGCGCGTCAGCGCTGCCCCGAAGGGTACTTACTTCCTGTTTAACTGTTTCCCCTGTTTCTTCTCTGTTTCGGAGCTGTTCCGGAGCTCGCAAGGGATGCAGAGGTCGACGCGCCCGGCGTGATTGCCCGGGGCAGGTCGCTGAAGTTGGTCGCAATGATCGTCGTGTCGAACTGAGCGAAGCGCCAGTAGCCGGTGTCGGCTGTCGTGAAAACAGTTCCCAGGTCGGTCCAGCTGCTGCCGTTCTTCAGATACAACGCAACGTCGATGCCGGCGTAGATGAACGTGTCGCCCGCCGTATCCAGTGCCGCAAAGGCGCCAATAACGCGTGCGGTCAATGCGTCGCCCGTCGTCACCAGCGGCAGATAGTTTTTGTAGTACTTGTCGACCGGGATGCAGTTCTTGGCCTCAACCAAGCCCGGGTTCTCGTAGAACGGTAGATCCGGCAACCACGGACCCAGCGGTATACGAGCATCTTCTTTCAGTTGACTGTACTTATATTTGGACATGAGATGTACTGGACCTTGTAGCAGTTTAGTTATTTATTTAATTTCTACATTATTATTTAGTTATTATTGTGCTATCTTTGCAGTTATTTTAGCTTCTTACGTACCCTCACACCACCCTTTATCCCTTCTGAGTCTTCGGGCTCGTGGGAGGCGGGCTGAGATTCGAGTCGTGCCGGTTCCTTTCCAGTACTCGGATCTCGGGTCGCTACATATGTTGCCCGGGTTGTGGCCGTCGCGGGCCTTTATGTGCGTTAGCAGGGCCTGGACCTTCGAGGGCCGGCATTAAACAGACCTGTTATAGGCCGAGTCAGATTTACCCTCCTAACTAGCCCCCCTACTCTCAATTGTCGAGCACTTTATAGGGAACTAAGAGTCGAGTATGAGAGGGTTAATTGCTTGGATAGCTTCCTAACACTATCGAGACCGGTGGCCCCAGACGATTGCTTGGCGCACAAGGTGCCTTTGGCGGCGAGGAACGCCACTTTTGTGACCATGATGTGGACTCGTCGTCTTGGGGTATGAGCATCGAACGGGCGCCTGAGCCTGGCGGTTGTACTGTGACAACGATTGGCGCCTTTTCACCTGCTCTATGACTCCAAAGTGACCGTTCTACCTTGGGGGTTAGGAACTACCATGGAGACTTCCTAGGATTCCATCTGCTTCTTGCTTGTCAGACTGGCTCATCGTAGGCATCCTCCTTCATCGTCTGGTGAGGGTCTTCTTCGCTTCTCTGTGCCTTTTCCTTTCTGTAGCCATGTCGCCTCGTAGGAGAACCCTTAGGGTCAGCCCCACCTCTTTCATCGAGGAAGTGGATTCTGAATGAGGTAATGCCCTGAGTACTTCAGGCACTGGCACCAGTTGTCCCCCTTCTCCTCCGTTAGTCGCCTATGGGGTGGTACACGGGCTGCGAGAGGCCTTCCAAATTCTTCCTAATTTTGACATCATCTTCCCCACCGTAGACGACGATCAGCTGAGCCTGCCTCTGGGTGGCATCATGGTCCCCGTGGCATCCTTCCAGGTGGGCTTCCGCCTGCCTGTTCACCCCTTCATCGAGTCTGTCTTTCATTATTATGGTCAGCATCCAGGGGAGTTGTCCCCCAATTCTTACCATATCCCATGTGGGTTCGTCTTCGTGTGTCAGAAGGCATCGGTGGAGCCGAACGCCCACCTCTTCTAGTAATTTTACAGCCTTTAGAGCTGTCCGACCGATACGACCTATGCATACTTCAAGGCTCGGTCCGATCGTAACATCGTCTGAGTCTCTGCTGCCACGTCTAACCTCAAGGGTTGGGCGCAACGCTATGTATATATCACCAAGTCGAGTGATCGCGATTCTTCTGGTGGCTGGAGGTGTGCCACCATATTAGTCCCCATGCCATAATAATAGGAGAACCCATAGATAAATTCACCCCTGCTGCCCCTGATACATCTGCCACCACCAGAGTGACCTGGGTTGCCTTTAGTAGCCCCGTCAACATTAAGTGCATATCCAGTGCTGGGACAAGACCACCTAATGAATTTGGGAGGCATTTCTCTACATTTGTAGGTAAGGTTGTAGTAGTCCAGTATATGCCTTTCACTTACTGAGGGAGCTTTAGTAAATTCCACCTATTGCATATAGAAAATAACCTGCCCTTTAATTTGTTGTTGCAGGATTTTGGTAGTCGGGCCTTTGCCTCCAGCCGTAGCCGCCTCCGCCCTCGGTCGGCTCAGCTCCGTCGTGGGAGGCCCAGGGGCTGGTCGGTCGGGCCCTGCTGGCCTTGGCAGTGCCCTGGTCGGTGCTCCACCGCCGGGGGTTTGCTCTTCCGCTGCCTTACCTCCTCCCCCGCCCCCCTCCTCCATCACCACCGGCGGCCGTCTGCTTCCCGCCGGTGACCCGTGTTTCTCCCGCCCAGGCCATCTCCCTATGTCCGACTGCCACGTTTTTTCCCACCCTCTCATGTCACCTATTTCGGTCTCATCTCCACCATTGATCTCCCCACCACAACCATCGCATATCCTGCCTTGTGGCCACGTCCCCCTACTGTCAACTTCTCCCGCCGCTTTGACCAGCCTTGTTTGTGACGGGACAGCATCCGGATACGATGCTCTGTTTCCCTCCCACCCAGCCCAAGCATCAACCTCCCCTGCTTCTACAACCGGACGATCCGCCAGTCACGTTCGCTATTGAGCCCGCTCGAAGGCCGCCCTCGGATGTCCCTACCACCGGCCATGTTGGCCGGTCCGCTTCGACGCATCTCCCCTCGCCTCACGCGGCTCCGCCGAACGGTTTGCCGCGTGCGCCGCCTCCGCCCTCCGCTCCCGCGGCTTCATCGGTCGGATTGCTGCGTGCGTCGGCTTCCTGCGGTCATGCGAAACCCCCCCTCTTGGCTGCTGCTACTCCTCCCATGGAGCTCGGTGCAATGGCCCCCTCGACGGGGCAGGGCCCTCGGCCTCCTCTCACCTCTCACCAGCTTGGTGGTGGGCGCCATGCACCGACCGGTGGCTCTGCCTGGCCGGCTAAGGGTGCTGCAGCGGCTGCTGGTTTGGGCGGGTCATCCCCCACTCCGCATGCCGCAGCCTCTGCCCCCTCCTTCTCACAGGTTGTTCTCAGCTCATTCACTCCACCGGTTCTGCCGCTCTCCGTCCACGCTCCCGCCACCACTGATTCCGGCGAACCAGCGGTCTTCTTCTCGCTGGAGGAGGTCAAGCTAACCTGCGAACCATTAGCATTTGCTGTCATCGCTAGGACTCCCAAACTAGCACCTAGCGGCTTTGCTTGGCTCTGGAGCGTACTCTAGGAGGAAGAGAAGTCCTTCCAGCTAGCCCATCTCATTTGGCCTGAAATTAATCCTAAAAGTTGGTGCCTATGTTCCCCCTGATATATGTGTATCAAAGGTGTGGGCCATAGAGGCTAGAGGTGCAGTAGATATTGCTAAGAGCTCTATGTAGTCAGAGGCATGCGACGACTCCATAGCTGCATGTCAAAGGTGTGGGCCACAGAGACTTGAGGTGGAGTAGATATTGCAAAGAGCTCTATGTAGTCAAAGGTGTAAGGCGACCAAGGGTCGCCTCATGCCTCAAACACCTAGGCGATGGGCCTAAGCATTTGAGGCGAAGTTTTATTAAATAAATATATATAATTCAAGAATTAAACTATATGTTTAAATATCACAAAAATTTAAATAAGATTAAACAAAAAATCAAACAACAAATTAAAAAAATGTTTTATTGACTGTTTAAGCTTCTTGTTGCCCGGAATTCTTCAACCAGAACAGAGGTTGTTGCCAATTGTACTACACTCCTGCAGACAGAGAGAGAGAGTGAGACAAATTGATCCTGACACTGTGTGAGAGAGAGAGAGAGAGACAAAGAGTGAGAGAGGGGCTCGGCCACTGTGTGTGAGAGACAGTGAGTGAGAGAACCTGTGTGTGTGAGAGAGAGAGAGAGTGTGTGTAAGTGAGAGAGTGGGGCTCAGCCCCCCTGTGTCTGTGTGTGAGAGAGAGAGACAGAGTGGGAGAGGGGTCAAGCCATTGTGTGTGTGTGTGTGAGAGAGAGAGAGGGGGGAAATCGGCCCCTCTCAGTGCTTGAATGTGAGATAGAGAGAGAGTGAGATAAAGTAAGAGAGGGGCTCAAACCCTATGTGTGTGTGTGCGAGAGAGAGAGAGAGTGCTAAAACAAGTGCGGAAGAGATGTACCGGAAAGGGAGAGGGAGAGGGAGAGAGAGGGGGTGTGTGTGTAAGAGAGAAAGTGCGTGCGAGAGAGAGGGGGAGAGAGGTACCAGTGTGTGTGTGAGAGAGAGAAGGGTCGTCAGTCGCCGATCGACAGTCGCTCGTCGCTCGCCGGTCGCCATTCCAACGTGAGCCGCAACAGGGAGACTGGAGAGGAGAGCTAGGGTTCCAGTCAATCCGGGAAAAAGAATGGAGGAGAGAGAGGCGAATGGGGTTATTTAAACTCGGATCCCCTTGTCGGGTGATCGCAGGTTTGCAGGCGGGCTAGCGGGTTCACGAGCAGACAATACTGGGCCATGGCGAGCCGAGCACATTGAGGCACGCAAGGCAGCCTAAAAGCGACCCAAGTGATCGCCTAGGCGATTTGGGCCAATGCGAGGCGAGCTATCGCCGCCTCACCTCAAGCGCTTTGTATGATCTGGAGATCACGATGACAGACGATTGTAATAATCAAAAGCTGCCTAATGGACAGGCTTTTGACACTGTGTTCCATAATTTCTCTCTTTCTGGCGCATTGGATACTACCTGTGGGAATCCGGCGGATAGTTTTTCGGTCACTTTCACCAAGTGGTTGGAGGTTGGCAGCTATGAGATCACCAAGCAGCTTTCGGTAAGCCGTTATGGAGAAAGCTATTATAGGGATAGTGTGTTCATGAAGCGGAACACCTGTCAGAACCTCAACACGTTTATCCAGGCACAAAGAACGGTACAGGCGGGGATCACGCAATGCGTACCTGCCTGTCAAAGCTGTAAGGATAGTTTGGGGGATTGGCCGACCTATTATGCCCGATTTGTTACCAGGGCAGGTATTGCTCCTTCGGATACGGCATCTTATACCAGTATGATCCTGACTGCCTATCAGAATGCGCAGGCTGCCTGTAGATTGCTTTGTGATTCCGTTAGTAGCCTGGATGATATCCAACAGGCCATGTTGCTGGATATGACCGCTCCTTCGGGGCAATATGCCAACCTGGACAGCGCGTCCGACCCCTATTCTATTTTCCGTTTGGTGCCATTATCGGGTGGAAAGGATACGGTGTATCAGTATACATTGGCGACCAACTATGTTGACGAGAACGGGAAACTGGATACGGTATATGATGAACAGACGGGGCTGATGGTTACCCCGCAACAATTATCGCCTACTGCTTTTGTACAGAAGTTCAAACTGTCGTGGGCGCAATCCTTGTTGCCCTTTCATCCGGAATACCAGAAATTACATCAATACCAGAAATGGTCGCTTAGCTCAGATTGGGACAAGCGTTTTGGGGCAGTTGATGACTATGCGGATGCTTTACAGAAAGGATACCTGGACCCCACCAATGGATCCGGCGCACCTTTTTCCAGTTTTACACCTACGGGTACACCCGATTATGATCCGCTGGCTGTCAATACTACTACTGATTACACAACGTATGGGTTTAAAAGTAAGCTGGAAGACAGCCTGACCCAATATATCTCCACGACGCGCAGTGGCACTGCCTACTCCATGAATCTTTGGGGATTTGCTACTGCTACCGTAGGGTGTGCCGGAAAGGATAGCTCCTGTTTCCTGCAATATGCATATAATTCGGGGGCAAGCCCGTCCGTGGCAGCTTTTAATAGCGGCATGTGTACAGGGGATCAGGACATGGCCTGGAGAACCTTCCGGCAGGATTACCTGGATATCAAGCAAAAGGTCATCAATGCACAGCTGCAATCGATGACGCCTACCGCTTCCACTTTGCTGACGGCTCATCATCAGCCTCATTTCACTGATGCTGCTGAGCTGGCGAAGGCAACGGGGATCATTCCTTCTTCTGCCAGCAATGCTGCGGCCGCACAACAGCCTTATCAGTCGACTATTAACAGCTATTATGATACTACCTGTCGTTCTTATGCAACCACATGGTGGCAGAACCTGCGTCCTTGTAACTATACAAGCGCTGATTCTGCGATCATCATGCCGAGACTGATCCAGGTTTGCAAGGAGGGCTCTGATGTCACTCATCCTTATGGCGCCAGCTCCGTGAGCCCTTCGAGCAGCTATCAATATAAGAGCTTTGAAGATGTTATCGATCATTATAACGACAGCATCGGGAATCATAATGCCAGCTGTAATGCCTATAATATTATAGCACCTACTCCCTATAACCAGCAGAATATATACAGTAACAAACCTTTATGGGCTGCGCCGGATAGCTGTGAGTGTACGCAGATAAGCTATATGCACAATAACTATCTTGCTGTTGCCAGCCATTACTTGTCATTCTCGGATTACCTCTATAAAAATTTTCAGACATCGGTCCCGGATTCCACATTAACAAAGTTATTAAGCCTTTGCAGCATGGACCCGGCTACTGTTAGTTGTACTTATCTGTCAACGCCTATTCAGCTGCCGCCTGTTTTGCAATGTAGCGCTGGCGATGTTTGTGTTGGCTGTACTCAATTCAGAATATTTGATTCCGCGTTCAGGAACAAGTATCCGGGCATTGTTCCGGTCGCCAATCCTTCCGCTACAGATTCCGTGCAACTTTCGGAGAACCAGCTATATGAGAATTTCATGAACTACAAGCTGGGTTTTGCGAAGACTACGGCGGATTACCTGAACTTCCTGATCACCTGTAATGGTGGGGGAAGTGGCGGTGGCAGTGGGAGCGGTGGAAGCGGAAGCGGCGGAACGGTATCGTATGACACGGCTTCCATTTCCTGTGCCGGACTGGATTCTCTGGTGGCGGCGTATAAACGTATTTACCTGCAGCCAGTGACGGGTTATGTGGACCTGGACATGCGAACATTTACGGGAAATCTAACACCTGTGGACGGACCAAAGGGCGTATTTAACGTAAACGGAGTCCTGATAGGTAATACGATAGATAGTACGTCGGCGCAGATAAATGTATCCTATGCGCAGATCTGGAACAGTGATACGGCGAATCAGGTAATTGGTACGCTGACGGCGTTGGCGAACGGAAAGTTTCATTTGGCGTTGAATCCGGGAAAAACGGTGCCCAAAAGCGGCATCATCGGCATGCGGTATTATCAATTCGATTGTCCTTATGATACATTGGATGCGGTATGTACCAACCGGGGTTCATACATTGATTTTGGAGATGGACAGCATATAAAGGTAGATAGTGCATTTGTTTCGTCTCAGACACATATAGGAATACCGTTGGTGTACTCTACCAAAGATTATTATACCTTTTGTTGGGTAGGGCACATCTATTCCAATGCGCAAAACCGTACTGTTACCGTTTATCACACAGACACGCTAGGGATACTTGGTTTTGATAATTACCTGGGCAACGCAGCTTATTTACCCGGCCTGAAGAACATGACCGGTTATGCGCCCCAGGATCTGCACATAGTACATTTTCATAGTACGCAGGACAGCACTTTGAATACGTTTGATGGATTTAAGAATAAGGCCACTCTTTCGGGGGTAATCTCAGTCAACTTATCTACCGGAGATGGTATCAGACCTTTTAAAAATAGTCGATTTGGTAGTTTTGCCAGGTTCAATGCGTTGAGGGATATATATATAGGTCTTGTCGATTCTACGGTTACGATGAACACCTCGTTCCCCAATCTGCCTGTTAACTTTCCTTTATTGCAGACGTTATGGTTGAGTAGCGGGGCTGATACTTCTCTTAACTTGTCGCTTTCCAACATAGCCTGGGCTGTCATCTATGCTTTCGATAGCTCTACCAATGTAGATACCCTATTAAACGAACTGGCATTTCATACAGGAGTGAGCGGCGGCGCAATAAATTTTACTCCCAGTAAAAGGACCTCAGCCAGCAGCGCGGCATTGGCGTTGCTCGCTTCAAGGAACTGGTCGATTGATGTAGCCGACTACACCTATAATATAAATGGATGGTTGACTTCTCCACCCCGTGACAGCACGGGGGTAGTTACTGTTCCCTATCCAACAAGGAGCCAATTTTCGGATTTTATCAATGGAAAGTTGGGCACAACTATGAATCCGGGGCAGGTGGATAGTTTGTTCCTGCGGAAATGCGGAACGTTGCCGGATTATACGACGCCGGATACTATCGCTTCCGTAGTTACTACCGGATCTGACACCTGTGGTAATTATGGATTCGTCAACGTGTATGCGGGTGGAAGGCAAGCCAACGACCTGGCACAAACTTCGGATGGAGGATGGTTAGTAGCAGGAAATGCACCTATGTTGAACAGGTCAGGAGGGACGGACGGGTTCGTTATGAAGACGGATAAGCATGGGACTATGCAATGGCTGAAGCACTATGGTTTGAGCGGCAATGACCAGGTGATCAGATTGCGTAAAACCAGCGATGGAGGGTTTATCATACTGGGAAATACACCGAGATCATCAGATAGTAAGCCCGAACCATTCCTGGTGAAAGCGGATTCGGTAGGCAATGTGCAATGGGCACGAACCATCAATGCGGGCTCAGCGAATGGGGAAGTGGCGGCGGATGTGCTTCCACTTGCTGGTGGAGGGTACGCCATGGCGGCTACCTACAATTTCCTGGCCGGAGCTACGGACTGGGAAGTGATAAGGCTGAACGGAAGCGGTGATACAGTATGGTCCAGGCGGATGGCTGGTTCCAGTTCTGATGATGCAGGAGGGCTGGCAGAATACAATGGGACTTTGACATTCAGCGGATTTTTCGTGTCCGGAGACATAAGTGGCACTACTTCCGGTACCCATTATGATGGAGCGCTGGTAACGATAAACGAATCTAATGGGAGTGTCGATAGTATACGCACCTATGACATCGACAGCAGGAGCAATTGGTTCGGCGATGTATACAGAACTCCAGGTGGTTTTATTGTGAGCACCCTTGAAACGGATGATTATAATGGAGGGGATGTAGAGCATACAATCCTGTATGTTCGGGATAACCAGCGGTCCATAATTGGAAGAAAGATATCTCTCCCCAATAATGTGTCAATGGGAGCAGGGGGCATGTACCCAACAGCTGACGGAGGCTATATTACTGTGCAGGTGGACTCTGCACATCAACAGGGGATCTATTTTCATAAGACCGATAGCAGCGGGGTCTTATTGTGGACAGAAAAGCAGATGGTTCCTGGCCATCCTGCAATCAATCGTGTTGTGCAAAACAGTGACGGTAGTTATACAGCCGCGGGTTATATGGGTGATAGTGTGCTTCTACTGCATGTTACGCCATCTGCAACCTCCGGTTGCTACGACTCTTCGTTCTTCCTGACTAACCAGGTTGCTTCCGCCAGCCAGACAGATCCGACAATAACAGCAGTTGATCTGCCGGTGACCAATACGCTGGTGAGTGTGGCAAGCGGCAGCGCTCCCTTTTCTCAATCTACTTTGTGCTATACGAACGGCTGTTCCAGTGGGATAAAGGACTCCATCTTCCTATGCGGTCGTGCCGCGCCGGTATTGCCTCCCATATCAATAAATTCGATTACTAATTGCAGTGATTCCTCTTTCTTTATTGCGAGCAAGAGCACCTCTTTATATAATGTGTACAGTGATTCGCTGCAAGGGAACTTCGATAGCAGCTATCGTGCGAAATGTATGGAGGCATACAAATATGAGTCTTTCACTGTAAGGCATGTGGTAAGCGAATATCATCATACATTATACTACTATGATCAGGCTGGCAATTTGCTAAAGACCGTTCCTCCGGCGGGTGTACAGGAGAATTATGATTCCGTGTGGTTACAAAGCGTAGAGGCTGCGAGGGCGGCAGGATTGATCCTGGTGCCTGCTCACAATATGCTGACCCAATATCGTTATAATACGCTGAACCAGGTGGTGACGCAACAGACACCGGATGGGGGCAGCAGTGGCTTCTGGTATGACCGGTTAGGCCGATTAGCGATCTCGCAAAATGCACGGCAGCGGAATGCCAGCGCGACGGAGCAGGGCCGGCAATATAGCTATACATTATATGATTCCATTGGCCGGATCACCGAGGTGGGTCAGATCACGAATGCAACGAGCGCTCCGATGACGGACTCGATCAGCAGGGTAGAGGCGAACCTGGTGGCATGGCTGAGCAATTCAGCGGCTAACAAGGAACAGATCACACAGACGGTGTATGATGCGGCCTATGCAGGTTTTACAGGTATCAGCTTCACTCCGATCGGGCAACGCAATCTACGGAACCGCGTAAGCTACACAACCTATACGCAGGGATCGAACCCGGCGCAGTATAATCAGGGCACCTTCTATACGTATGATATCGAGGGGAACGTGGATACGTTGCTGCAAGACTATGGCAATAGCACACTCGGTATCCCGAATGTCATGAACATGAACGGGAACCGGTTCAAACGGCTTGTTTACGATTATGACCTGGTGAGCGGAAAGGTTAATACGGTGGCGTATCAGCCGCACCAGGTAGATGCGTTCTACCACAGATATACCTACGACGCAGAAAACAGATTGATCCTGGCCGAGACCAGTCAGGACAGCGTGTTCTGGGATAAGGACGCGCGGTATGAGTACTATAAGCATGGTCCATTGGCCCGATCGCTGATCGGGGATCAGATGGTGCAGGGGCTGGATTATGCCTATACGCTGCAAGGCTGGTTGAAGGGGGTGAACAGTACGAGCTTGTCGCCGTTGTACGACATGGGCAGGGACGGGGATACTTCTATGCAGAACCGCTATGTAGCTCGCGATGCATATGGTTACAGTCTGAATTACTTCGCTGGTGACTACAGCCCGATCACTACGACAGGAGCGGTACCATTTCCGGGGAGCAGCTCTTATTTGAGGGATGCCGATAGGCCACTGTACAACGGAAACATAAGTAGTATGGCGGTGAATTTGGGTCCGCTATACCGGAATGTAGGTGGTACGAACGACACCAGCCACTGGCGTGGACCATTACTGTACAACTACCACTATGATCAGCTGAACCGGATCACAGGTCTGGATGCTTATTATGGTTTGGATCAGGTGGGCAATAACTGGGTGAGCCTAATGCCAACGGCTGACTTTAAGGAGCGGGCGAGCTATGATGGCAATGGGAATATCCAGAAGTATACACGGAACAATTTTGGAGAGACGGGTCTACCGATGGATAGCCTGGGCTATCAGTATATTGCCGGAAGGAACCAGCTGCAGCGGATCCAGGATGATGCATCCAGTACAGTGGGAGGAGGGTATGATATACATAATCAACCGGGCGGGAATAACTACCGGTATGACTTGATAGGTAACCTGATCAAGGATAGCAGCGAGCATATCAGTTCCATTAAGTGGAACGTGTATGGTAAGATCACGGAGATAGACCATGACAGTACGTGGGCGGCAAGGCCTTCCAAGAACATCTATTATTACTATGATGCGGCTGGGAACCGGGTCGGCAAGAAGGTGACGCGGGGGGACAGTTCCGTGGTGGGCTACACCTGGTATGTACGGGATGCGAGCGGGAATGTGATGGCGACGTATAACACGAACGTGGACAGTTCTCAAGCCCTTTCTGTAGCCGATGTACATATAGGAGAGAAAGATATCTATGGTAGCAGCCGTTTGGGCCTGGTAAACACGGATTACTCGACGGACGCCAATACAGACGGTCAGGCGGTGTATACGTCTCCCTGGACGGGTGCACACCTGCCGTACTATACGGGTCAAAAGCAGTACGAGCTGTCGAACCATTTAGGGAATGTGCTGGCTACTATAACGGATAAGAAAATAGGTGTATCTTTAGCGAGCGACAGTTCTTTGATAGATCATTATGAGGCAGATGTGAAGACAGCGCAGGATTATTATCCATTCGGGATGGTGATGCCAGGGAGGATGTTTACGGCTATTGCTATACCAGGTGGGACAGTCAGTGGGACGACAAATGTGAATGGGTATACTATACCTGTGGACTTAGACCTGAGCAGCAGGGGAAATGCCACTACTACGCAGTATGTTGCTTCGAGTACCATTGATTTGAGTGATGGGTTTACAACGGACTCCACGGAGGACCTGACGATGTATATAGCTGATACGAGCTATGCGGGGACAGGGAATGGGGGGAGTGATGGGTTGGCTGGTGCTGGGAAGTACCGATATGGGTTCAATGGGAAGGAACAGGATAATGAGGTGAAGGGTTATGCAGATCAAGTGGATTATGGGCATAGGATTTTTGACCCACGGGTGGGAAGGTTTTTATCGCTTGATCCCTTACAGAAGAAGTATCCCTGGTATACGCCTTATCAGTTTGCAGGCAATAGTCCTATTGCAAATGTTGATTTGGATGGGAGAGAGGATTATAACTATATTTTAACCATTAATGAAAGAACCGGGAAGTCTGTTTTAAGGCTTCAAAATGTTGAACACGGATCATTATTTGATGCTTTGACCGTGCAGAAGGTAAATTACTATGGTCGGATTTATACAATAGACGTAGAATGGAACTATAGGCCATATCACGGTTTTAAAACTGTAAATCAGCTTGCTGGAAAAACCGAGGATGAATTAGATAAGTTTTTTGCTGATAAAAAGACTGACGATGAGGCAAGCGAAGAAGCGAGAAAGAAGGATGAAGAAAATTATAAAACAGCTGGACAGATTGTTTTTGGTGCCAAAGCTCTAGAAAACCCTGTAATGGGAACAGGTAGCACTCCTGAAGAAACTACTGGTGATCAGGCAAGTTCTGCTAACAATGGCAGTAATGCGCCCAAAGCTATAGAAGAAGCAGAAACTACGCAGCCAGCTTCGACCGAAGAACCAAATCAAGAATCTGTTACTTTAAAAAATACTACTCCTCCAGTTCCAGGGAAAGGATTTAAATACTATTCTTTAAAGGCTACAGTCCAGAGTGGCAATATAAATATTGAAGGCCGACAAATTACTACAGGTAGATTTGATTAAAAAACAAAAGATTTTCAAGGTTCGTCTTCTTCTTTGTTTTGTTGCATTATAGAACAAGATTTGTATTGAAGTATTAAAGTTTATTGGGTTGGGCCATCTAACTCAAAACCTTAAGATGTTGAGTGAAGAGGGATCCACTATTTTAAACATATTTTTGTTTTGACCCGTTTCCAATACGGGACTATTCTAACACACCCCCTCACATGTGGGCTGGTTAGGCTCTGGCATGTGGACCATGACAAACACAGGGTGCGCGGCCAATATCATATAACCATGGGCTTTGATACCTAAAGTTTATTGGATTGAGCCATCCAACTCAAAACCTTAAGGTGTTGAGTGGAGAGGGCTTCACTATTTTAAACATATTTTTGTTTTAACTCGTTTCCAATACGAGACTATTCTAACAATTTGCCACCTGCCAGATTTGGAGTTTTCTTTCTTCCAAACAGTGAAGATCAATATGAGAGTGGGGAATATCTAGTTAGAAGAATGCCAACAAAAAAAAGTTTCCCGAAAGATCATTGACAAAATGGAACTAATACAACTGAACACTGATTAATGGGATAACCACTTCAACCCAGTTTATGCATGACCGCGATATTGAACATAGATTCACTCGGAATCTGAATAAGGATTGAAATATAAAATCTCAGGAATCAGCATTGTATTAGCAGAACAAAGAGATTACCTACTCTGAAAGTCAGGAAATCTGAAAAGTATCTCAAAAGCTTTGCAGGGAATCTGGCATCATCATGGTCTCACAATGATGCCAAGAGTTTTGAAAATTGAGAGAATCAAACATAAGATTGCTTCCAAAACAAAGGGATTTTGGCACAGTTGGTAAAACTGGATTACATACATAGAGTAGTATTTTGTTTCTAGAAGACAAAAAGAGATAATGACCTGAGGTAGGTTTCTCTTTGTCACCAAAAATAGATAGGTCTCAGGCACACTGGAGCATAAACATCAGCATTTACAGGTTACATGTTGCCAATTAATGCATGCAAGCTGGGGATCAATCACATGTTTTTCTCGTGAACAGCAAAAATCCTGATAGTCATGGAGCATCTCAAGCACTGAGCACTGTGTGTGTTGGGGGGTGGGGTCATATTTTGATCGTCAAAAAGTCCATAGAAATACCAGATGGAGTTGGGGGGGTGAGGTACCTCTGCCTGCCGCCCAGCATGTAATCTCACACCAAACGCATCATGCATCACCTGCCATCTAATCTCATGTGAAAATCTAAGAAATGAAAATGAAAGATGGCTCTGAGAGATTGAGGCAGAGTGCATACACAGGTAGGGAAAAATGCATTATATATCAAAATCTAAGGGAAAGAGAGAACACATGCAATTTTGTAACTAGTGTTCAACTCTAACAATCTGGAAAAGGTAAGATGCCACAGGAGTCCACACATGAACGTGTCAGCCACTGTTCTTTTGAAGATTCTCTTGATATCCTTCCATAGAAGACCACCAGACACACATTCAGGCCAAGATTCAGAAGACAAGCAAAGGAGCTTCAGGATGCTCAGATGTGATAAAGCTGTGGTTTATGCAATGTATTAAAAAGATCTGTAACAATAAGTGAACGCTCATTTGGCACAGCTTCCAGATGGAAGCCACTTTGAGTCTTTGACATTATCAAGTATTTATGGGTGTCAATGTCTGAGAAAACTATAAAGTCATTCAAATTAGAAGCCAGTGTTTGCTTAAAGCATAGCTGCATGAACCATGTCCAAATAGATCCTTATTCCAAAACATTCTCTAACACAAATTTGTGCCACAGCCACCCCAAATTAACCAGGTAAATTTGTCTAAGCTAAAAATGGAAAGGTTCATAATAAATAAAGAAATGACCATGAATATCAATATATTCATGAAGGGATGGATTAACAAATAAAATGAAGATATCATCTAAAACAATAGTATCCAGAGCTTACAACACATGCTAGTATCATTGAAGTGGCGAAAATTGGTCCACCAAACCCATCTTGTAGCCCAATAGCTACAGCAAGAGCTGTAACTGTAGCAGAGTGGGAAGACGGCATCCCACCAGATCCAATGAGTTGTTTAGCATCCCAGCGTCTTTCTTTATACCTGCAAACTAAAAGAAATTAAACGCTCAGGAGGCAAAAACCGTGAATAGCTATGTATTCCTAATGTAATTGCAGAAAAATTAGAAAAGGAAAGACGATAATAACCAGGAAAAAGGGCCTGAAATCCTATTGACATGTTTTTCTGGTTGAGATGCATGAGAAGGATTGATTGAATAGGCTCCAAATGACAAATAAAAGTGAGAGGACACAAAAAGCAGAAAAAAGGAAGGAGGTCTCAGCAATAACAGTCTCTTCTATTTTCAGCCGTGCATAAATCACCTTTGCTTTTACTCATTATTTTATTTATATATGCCTTCAAACTACACTCAATATGTGTTACATTTACATATATTCTTTAAGGGCAAGGAGTACTTGTCGGGATTCCATACTCCATGCAGTGCAATTCCATAATCCAGTTCAAATGTTCAGAACTTTGAAGGATAGCCATACTTGATCACCATAAAGAAATAATCACATAGACTCGGGCACTGTTCAGATGCCAACAAAAAAGACTGAAAGAATGCCCCACTATGCGAACATGGATTTTAATGCCAGAGCATAGATGAGACTTGCAACGGTAATCAGCAACTTATGCACATCAGCCTTTTTCTTCCAGGAATTATTCACTTCTCCCCCATGGGCACTATCTGCACCCTTTTTTATGCTTACCATTAATGTTATAACAGCAGCATGGTCCAGCCACTGGCATAGATATAATCCACCTTCCTTTGTCACCCAATGCTGCTGAAGACATATGAGCAAGCTACTGCTCTTCAAATGAGGTGTCACATCCTAGAGAAACTGCTAATCTTGTTTATGAACATAAGGAGGATGACACGGTGAGCGGTCACTCAGCATTGACTTGTCGGGTATATGAGGGCGGTCTTGGAGAGGATTCCATCCGCTCCCATGGTTGTCAATGCTGAGGAGGGCTCAAATGGTGTCCTAGTTAGAGAGAAGGATGGCATGTCTCCTTAAACGTGCACACTCCTCACAAGATTGGGGGTAGGAGTCCTTCATGTTCTTCAAGAAATCTATTTAAAATGATCATAGCAACACATATTATCCAGAAGGAAGTATACAGTACAGCTCTCCCAGTCCACAACCCAATGATGTAGGCATAGTTTCTTTGTTAGACAGCAATGTAAGTTGGGTAAAAGGTTGGGTGGAATAGACATGTACCGTGCAGATGATTGCAGTGAAGATGATAATCTAAAAAAGTTAAATGTTTTCGGGCCTACATATACATGCCTCCTCTGTAGTAAGAGATGATGAAGGGTCATATATCCATGCAATGTAAAGTACAGATCGAAATCCATACAACAGCAGTTACAAACATGTCGGGAGTATCATCTTCAGTAAAAACGTTGTAGCATGTCACAGCTATTCAGTTAATTGCAAAACGGAACAATTTTGCAGGGACAACGGCAAGAGATAGATTTAGAGGAGGGTGCAGGATGCAGTGTATTAGCTTTGGATCTTTAGACAAGTCATGTGACATTATTAAGCCGATTACTTACCCTACCTCCTTAAAGTTTTTCATGTAATTCTGGGTTTACAATAAAGGAATCTAGTTTTTTAAGTAATAAAGGAATATAATTTAAACACAGATCTATGCTTATCTTGCCAGCTATTAATGTTCCTGACTTAATTCTTCTACATATCTCAGGGTGTGATAAAGGCCACTATAATTGAAGACTCTAAGGACTTGTTCGTGATGATAGTTGATGGACTGATAGGCTCGCTCATGACATATGAGCTCAACATGAAGAGAAACAAAGAAGATCACAAAAAGAAGAAGCCAGTGGGTCTTAAGGCATCTGAGAGCACTGACGAGTCCTATGAGGATGAAGAAGATGACATCCCAGAAGCAAGCCTAGGTGATCATGCTCTGCTCACTAGGCATTTCAAAAAATTCCTACAAGGCAAAGGTAAATTCCTCAAAACGAAGAGGATGCCACAAGTAAGGAGAATCCTCAATTTCAAACCTGACCAAACAACGAAGTCTGACAAAGTGTTATGCTACTAGTGTAGGTAGCTCAGGCATATGCAAGGAGAATGCCCCAAGCTACTCAAGAAAATGACAAAGATCAAGGGAAAGAAGTTCAAGACAATGGTTTGCACTTGGAGCGATGATGAAGAGGAAGATGAAAGATCTTCTACAGATGAGGATGAGGAAAACCTATGCTTAATGGCTAATGAAGAAGAGGAGTAGGTAAACTCTCCTTTTGAAAAATTTTCAATTGAAGAATGGGAGGATGCATATACCATTGTGTTTGAAAAATATGAAATCTATAAAAAGGACAACAAGCAGTTGAAGAAAAATATAAACACCTCAGCTCATGATAATCCTGCCACCAAGAATCTGGAGATGCTAAAAGCTAAAAATGAAATGTTAAGAAAACAAGTCGAGGAATCTGGATCTAACTGTATAGAATTGAGAAGCTTGAAAGAAGAAAAATAAAATCTTATAAAACAGTTACACCAAGCTAAATTGAGGTGCCAAGAATGTGAAAGAGAAAATCAACTCAACATTGAAAAGTATGAAGCTATAAAAGCTGTGAATGATGAAAGGAAGAAAAATCTTGAGAAGGCTAAAAATGAGTTGAAGGACAAGCAGTTTGTCCTAGAAAAAATGACCCAGGGTAAGTCCAACCTAGATGCCATCTTAGGCACCTAGGTGAATTTTAGAAAAGAAGGGCTGGGGTTCAACCCCATCGAGAAAAATAAATTTGAACTTAAGACAATCTCTTTCTGTCCTGAAAAAGGGAAGGGAAAGTTAATAACTGAGGAACCAACATGGAAGAATACCCCAAAGCCCAAAACAATAAAAAATTAGAATAGTCAAGGCCAAGGATAAAACATCAGGAATCAAAAAGGAAACCACCAATCTGGTTATTGGAAATATGCTGAACCACGAGGTTGACACACTAATGAATTGGGTCGATGCACCACAGTCCAACCAAAGCCGGCCAGGCCTCAGGGTCAACGCACTGGTTCGATTTGTGCAGAAATAAACCTCAAATGGCACTGCTAAATCTGATATTCTAATGAGACTCTCAATCGAACACTTAACCAGATGTTCTTGTGTGATTCTCACTAGAATACTTAGTTAGCACACTCAGCAAGTTCACTGAAGCACTTAGCAACGGTTAGAACTCAGACAACCAGTAAATAAATTCAGATGACTCAATCTGAATGTTCTATTGTAGTTTACCGTCGAACACTTAGCTAGCATCAAACACTATGTAAAATCAAAGTGCAACTAGAAATGCCTTAGTAGTAAGATCAGATTAAGCACATAATCAAAAGCACATCATGCTGCACTACACAATCAATCTGCCCTGTGAAGGAGGTAGAAGAGATGGAATTGGACAAGCTAGCAAACCACAATACACGGGGAATTTTAGATGGTTCGGTCTGCTACCACAGACCTGCGTCCATCCCCCACTTAAACCAGAGTAAGGCTTTCCGCTAACTAACAGCTTGAACTGCTGAGCATCACAACTTACTTACATCGCTGAGCACTACAGCTTGCTTCCGCTAAGCATCACAGCTTGCTTCCGCTGAGATCCACAGCTTGCTATCCAGAGGAACCGATCCTCTGCAACGCTGACACATAGCTGGTCGAATGATTTTTTTATATTTATTTATCTATTTATTTATGGTTGTTTTATTATCATACTAAATCTGCGTAGGCATGCCAATCACATACATGACAAGTTTATTATGCGCTCGTTCTGACTTGGTCAGATGAATGTGAAGTCTGTGTCGTGACCGGAAGTCTGTCATACCATAAAGATTATGACGTTAATAACGTCCTTCGAGAAGGAAGACAACCGTTGATTAGTTGCCAAGATAGAACACCTTAGGGGGTTATGCAAATGCGAGAAGAATACAAACTAAACGCAAATGATCATGCCATATGATGAGTTTGTTAATTGGTTTATTCATGCAGTAATAAGTAAGAATTTTATAATTTTTGAACCTCGATACGGGGTGGAGAACTTAGGTCCAAAGGCCACCATCACCCATGGCAAAAAATTCCAATCGGGCGTAACCCGACCTTCTAATAATCGCCATTTGATATATCGAGGGTTCAGCCATACATGCATGCATTGAGATGACAGTATATGTTTGCATATATCCTTAAGTATTTATGATAAATGCATAATTTGACTGAGTCAGTGGCGACGCCACTAACTCACGGCTTCTCAAGCTTAATTTGAACCCAGGGGGTATTGTCCTGATTTCAAGGAAGGTTTATGAGATATTTTGAACAATTTTGTTAGGAGTTATGGGGTTTTGACCCTACTTGAGGCATGCCTTGTACTATTTATTTTCCTCTCTTTTTTTAATTATTATCTAAATTTCGTTAACACCT